>JAJJMC010006776.1:2236433-2364929 GCA_023531435.1 Papaver californicum
CTATTGTTATTTCGATTTTTACACACCTATGAGGTTTCAGTAGTAAGATGAATGTCGAAACAAGCAATTACGTGCACTTTTGTGCAAGTTTTTGAAATATCTTATAGCAAGAAATTTTTTAAAACTATTTGAAGATATTTTGGACCATTTCCATTAGCCTTGCTTGAATCTATTTTTATTTAGATATTTACAGACCTATGAGGTTTCAGTAGTAAGATGAATATCGAAAGACGCAATTAAGTGCACTTTTCTGTACGTTTTATAAATATCCTATTACAAGCACTTTTGTAAAACTATTTGAAGATATTTTGGGCCATTTCCATTAGTTTTGGTTTACTCTATTGTTATTTTGATATTTAACACACATATGAGGTTTTAGTTGTAAGATAAATATCGAAAGAAGTAATTTTGTATACTTTTATGCACGTTTTTGAAATATCCTATTACAGGCACTTTTTAAAAATTATTTTAAGATATTTTGTAGCATTTCCATTATCCTTGGTTGACTCTATTTTTATTTAGATATTTACACACCTCTGAGGTTTCAGTAGTAAGATGAATATCGAAACAAGCAATTACGTGCCTTTTTGTGCAAGTTTTTGAATATCTTTTTACAAGCACTTTTTTAAAACTATTTAAAGATATTTTAGACCATTTCCATTATCCTTGGTTGAATCTGTTGTTATTTTAATATTTAAACACCTATGAGGTTTTAGTAGTAAGATGAATATCGAAAGAAGCAATTTTGTGCACTTTTGTTCACATTTTTGAAATATCCTATTACATGCACTTCTTAAAAACTATTTGAAGATATTTTGTACCATTTCCATTATCCTTGGTGGACTCTATAGTTATTTTTATTCTTACACACCTATGAGGTTTCAGTAGTAAGATGAATATCGAAAAAAGCAATTACGTGCACTTTTGTGCAAGTTTTTGAAATATTCTATTACAAGCACTTTTTAAAACTATTTGAAGATATTTTGGACCATTTCCATTAGCCTTGGTTTTCTCTATTTTTATTTAGATATTTATACACCTATGAGGTTTCAGTAGTAAGATGAATATCGAAAAATACAATTAAGTGCACTTTTGTGTACGTTTTTGAAATTCCTATTACAAACACTTTTTTAAAACTATTTTAAGATGTTTTGGACCATTTCCATTATCTTTTGGTTGACTCTATTGTTATTTTGATATTTAATACACCAATGAGGTTTTAGTAGTAAGATGAATATCGAAAGAAGCATTTTCGTGCACTTTTGTGCACGTTTTTGAAATATCCTATTACAATCACTTTCTTAAAACTATTTGAAGATATTTTGGACCATTTCCATTATCCTTAGTGGATTCTATTTTTATTTTTATTTTTACACACCTATGAGGTTTCAGTATTAAGATGAATATCGAAAAAAACAATTACGTGCACTTTTGTGCAAGTTTTTGAAATATTCTATTACAACCACTTTCTTAAAACTATTTGAAGATATTTTGGACCATTTCCATTATCCTTGGATGACTCTATTGTTATTTTGATATTTACACACCAATGAGGTTTTATTAGTAAGATTAATATCGAAAGAAGCAATTTTGTGCACTTTTGTGCACGTTTTTGAAATATTTTATAACAAGCAATTTTCTAAAACTATTTGAAGATATTTTGGACTATTTTCGTTATCCTTGGTGGACTCTATTGTTATTTTGATATTTACACACCTGTAAGGTTTTAGTAGTAAGATGAATATCGAAAAAAGTAATTACGTGCTCTTTTGTGCAAGTTTTTTAAATATCTTATTACAAGCACTTTTTTAAAACTATATGAAGATAGTTTGAACTATTTCCATTAGCCTTGGTTGATTCTATAATGTTCCACTTCCAAATAAATTTTCTAGCAAAAAAGACTGTTGATACTTGTACTGCGTATACCTACTTGTACTCCTGGACCCTGGGTAAAGCCTTCTTCTAGGATCAACCTTGGTATGAAGCGGTACAACAAGAAAGAGATCTGGACGATGTTGCTTTGACATAGCGAAGTGTAAATCAATCAAGTCTTGATCTTGTTAAATTGAGAACTGCCAATGTTTGCTTACACACTTGAAACGGATAAGTGATTTGACTGGGAGCCTTCTCAATATCTCATACATGATTCCATAGTGATCGAAATTACTTTTGTTGTCCAAAACCTTCTCGTTAGTACACTTGCAGATTGTCTTCCAATGGTATCCATCTTCGACTTCTTCTTATTCTTCTTACTTTTTCTCATAATTTCATGTTCCTCACACTATTGCTGCTGCTACTACTACCAATAATAACTTCTGAATTGCCACTACCACTACGACACTTGTTATTCACCTTCATACTCTCCCTGGTATCACTTTGACGCCTCTTTCCTTTTTTTCTCATTAAAAGCTCTATTAGTTAGACTCAAATTTAAAGGATTCACAACAGCTTTTAGTTTCCTGCCATACCTCTTAGCTTTGTGACTCATTATCACCTTTCCAAACATATCAAATCGGTATCAAAATCAATGAATCACACCTAATAGACAGATAAATATATAAGAATATAACTGAAAAGCAGGGCGATACTTACCAAAGGAGACATTAGGGTTACTGCCTGACATACGGGGGGTTATAACTGTAAAACCAGCCCTTTTGTCTTCTTTTTTTGGGACTCCAATATAATACGGAAAGTACGAGTTGTGCGACCAAAGAAAATAGAAGAAAGTAGGAGTTGGACTCGGATTCTAAAGTTAGATCATTAGAGCAAGCACTCTGGTGCTTATTTCTTTGGCTCAAATTGAGAGATCATGTAGCTACGCCAAAAAAAGAAAAATGAACCTTTGTTATGGCCCTTGGCTAAATACTATTAAGTCAAAAGTTGATCTTCACTAGGCGATAATCCAGCAAAATGCTTAATATGTTTTAGGAGAAACGAGTTTCCTCACTTTTTCTTCTCCTCCACCTTTTTTTTTAAACCCCAAAAAGTATGGTTGTCAATGGATATCCAATTACCCGGAATGGGTGAATTGGTTTCGAGTTCAGGTCCGAAGATTGGACACATCAAAAATATTGATACCCGACGGGTAGAACAGGTAGAAATCGATAAACTTTCGGGTCCTAACGGATATTATCAACCGTCCGGTACCTGAATACATGTTATTTTGATGATTTAATCAAAATTTTAAGGTTCCGTCCCTAGTTGCAATTCGGAATACGACAAACGTACGAGTATTATATGGATCCGTAAAAGCCAAATTCAGTCAAACTTCGTTAAACGATTCATGATTCGGGAGTAATTCGGAACGTCATGCGTACGTGTATAATTCGTTTTATATGTATGAATTCGGTACATAGCATATATATATATATATATAAGTAGACTAGTTTTTATAAGTACGATTTTTAGATTTAAATTAAGTATGTATATTAAACCTAAAGAACTAATCACAAAAAGTCAATTGGTTCAGTGGTTTAGCTCTGTCATTAGTATGCGAGAGGTCATGGGTTCGACTCCCATACTCGGTGTTTAAGTCTATCATGTTCTGTCTGTTTTAGGTCGGGCTTTCAGTAGTAAGTGAGTTATTCGTGTATTACTCGGTGAATTACTAACTAGGTTACGTCTAGTTTTGCTTAAATTTATTATTAAAGGTTGTTATTTTCAATATGTACCGTGAGATTATACTTTTTTTTATTTGGTACATAATTTCCTTCGGTGCATATCAATATGTACGAAGGAAAATATGTATTGTGGAATCATATACTTTTTCCTTCAGTACATGTCAATATATACAGTTTAATCAATATGTATTGTTGGATCATCTACTCTATTTCCTTCCGTACATATTTTCCTTCAGTACATATCAATATGTATTATGGGATCATACATTTTTTTCCTTCAGTACATATCAATATGTACTGTGAGATCATACATTTTTTCCTTTAATACATATTTTCCTTCAGTACATACCAATATGTACTAAATGATCAATATGTATTGTTTTTGGCGACTAATAGAGATCTTCTTCTTTTGTTCTTCTACTACTTCTTTTCTTCTTCTCTTTTTTTGGTGGTGCAGGAATACTATTTTCTTCTTCTACTAATTGATTTCTTCAATTTTGGTGAAGGAGCATGATATGAGAAAAGATATATTTTTGTTGACGTTTTTGATTTTGATTTTGATTTCGTTTTTCGTTGATGAATTTCTGGTATTTCATATCTGTTTTTGTTGATGAATTTTTGGTATTCGATTTCGTTTTTGTTGTTGAATTTTTGGTATACGGATCTGTCTTTCTATATTTTTGTTTAGGTTTTTTCGTTTTAATGGAAAAAACAGAGAGAGAAGTTGTTTCTCTAATATCCGCACGTACAATAAAAGGACAGACAGGTCTTTTTACAAGATCAAAATATTTTTGGACCTCCGGTTAAATGTTTTTTCTGGATGAACCATAAATTAAATGGATCCGGGTATTTTGGACCAACCATCGAATTTCCAATATAGATTTTAAATCGGGTTCGGTTTCTGGTCTAGTAAATCCGGACCCAGATCCGTATTTTAAAATCGGGTTCGAGTTCAATGGTACCTGGGAGAACACGTTCACAACCCTACCAAGAAAGAATAGATTTTTCCATTTTGATTTTGATTATGGTTGAGGGTGTTTCATGATTTGTTTTGTAATCATAGGTGGTAAGTTTCAATTTTGAACTCCATCCATGAATTCATCAAAGGTTAGTAATATTAATTTTAAATTTTTCAATTTCAAATTTTATGATAATCATGAAATTTGTTGATGTTTGATTGATCAATTACATTGTAGACAACCCAATAGTATTATTTGAAAAAACTTCTGTTAAAAACTCATGTTTGTTAGTTGTTATGTGAATATCAATTGTGTGATTAGAAACTGTTAAATTGTGTAGTTGATGTTTACGTGTGATGATTTGTTATAAATGATGAAAATGTTTTGTCATATGATGATTTTACATATGTTGCAGGATTGAAAATGTTGTATAGTAGTGCATTTAAATTGATACCGAGAGATAGAAAACCGTTTTCAATGATGCCAGCAGTCGCTCGTCTTGGGATATGTTTGTTTTTTCCGATGCAACGAGTTGTTCCATTCGACGCCAAATTTTTCAAATGTGTACATGAAAAGAATCTCGAAAGATTCTGTTTCCCATAAGTAGATTAGTTCTAGTTTGATAAACTACACTCACAGCTTCAAAATCACACATTCACACCCCTTCTCTGCTATGCCTATTTTGCCAAATCCAAATTCCAAACCCCTTTGCAATGAGGCGATTTAAAGGGATGGATAGCTTAGTTAACGCGTGAAAACAATAAAAGAATGTACGAAGTAAATGGAGAATGTGAAAGAAGGCAAGATTTTAACAGAGATTTGTGCATGTATCATAGACTTAATAGTTTAACTTCATAATATAATAGCAGATATATATTCAGCGAGACGTAATTTTCATATTACAAAGTGATAGTAACTCTTTTCCTGAAACGGAGGTAATATTATCTTATTTCTACTATTTCTATATTCCAGGATCTTCACTCTGTTTAACCTTTAAATTATTATACCATTTTGGTGAAAACTGCAAAAATACAACATAAAAGTGAAAAAGATGTATAAGATGTGAAGCTTCGCCAGCTTTCCATGTGATTAAAGAATCTTGTGTTTGCTATAAATTGCATATTACTAGTACAAAAAGTAAGCCTCCCCTCTAAAGATTAACTACTATCACCTCGAAATGCAAAGGAGATAGTGGGAATCCCACATCTCAATGGTGGGATCCCATGGCTCAATGGTGGGACAAACCGGCTTGAAAATGCCTCAGCGTAGGCTGTTATAAAGGGATTCTTCTGTCCATAAGCAAAATATCTTTCCATGCTTCATAAAACATCCAGGTAATACCAGAGGATGGCATGACTTTCAAACAACTTGCACCCCAACCTCTGTATAGCCCTTTCAACCCTTCTTCTTGTATGACTTCTGCTAGGGCAGCTGCCATGTTTGGTGGAAATTTTCCTCCTAATGCTCCAACCATTAGCCTTTTCCTCGCCACTTCTAATGGGAAACTGATAGTGCTTGCTGTAAAACCTACAATTTTAAGACAAATTAGCAATTCTTTCATCAGAAAATGAGACCTTCATATTTTGGCATTGTTTGGCCGCACTGGGTTAGGGTATATTGTTTAAGGCATTCATCATGTAAACAGCTCACCTGACATAGCACCAATCAAAAGCATCTCTGGGCGACTTAAAGTTTTCTTCTTTTGTCTTTTGCAATAATTATCCTTTAACTTCTCATACATAAAATAGTAACAAGTGCTGTATGGAAGCATGCCTATCAGTGTGGGGGACAAGCCAGAATATAATGCACCAATCCCACCTTCCTGGCAGATTTTGGTTAGACCGAGAATAATACTAGGATAAGCCTCACGATTGACCGTCAACCTATCCTGTAAATAGAAAGGAACAAAATGAGGTTTTCATTTTCTTTTTGGTCAAGTTGGCATTCGATCAAACTACTCTTATGAAGTTGTGATTGGCAGGAAAAAACAGAAAAAAGGAGAAAACCCAGGATAAAGAATGTAACAGTAGCTCAAAAGAAAACAGAGACTCCTTGATAAGATTAAACACAAAAATATTTCCATGCGATGCAATACAGACAGGTACAAAATTACTGCCCCATAAATGTCATTACCTTCAAGACTTCAAGTGGATGACAGGCAAGGCTACTGACAATGCCAGCCGCAGCACCACCAGCTGCAGTTGGAGATAACCATGAAAACGAAAAGCTCAGCCTCACTCGGCCAATTTGAACTTTCGGGCACCCATTCTTCTCCCAGTCCTCCTTAGCCGATGTCACTGCTCTCTTAACGCACTCAAACGTGCCAAGCTCGATCGCCTGAGTTGGAACTATACGGAGCATGTTGACCGTGTTGCCGGCCCACAGACCTTGCCAACCCCGTTGCTCCATGACCTCAATGAAACTTCCTGCAATATGTCTGGATCCCACACCAACCACCATTCTTGTCCTGCATTATTCCACAATACGATATATCTTAGCAGATGCTGAGAATATGCTGAAGAAAGAAAGCTATTCACTTGGAACTCTCGTATTCACTCACCCTGTTTTTATCATACAGCTTCTTTAGAGAAAAGGCAGAATCTTTCTATAGCTGAGCTTTGAGTGTGCTTTCATGAATTGGTAACATAAAGAATGAACATGGAAAGAGAAATTCAGACCTTATGGTTTCAAGGGGAGCAAGAACAGCTTTAGTCATAGCTCCTGCTAAGGCTCCACTAAGAAACTCCCCAACCTCTCGAGTCCTTACAAAACCCTGCATCACAAATAAAATCGTCACCAACTTCATACTCCAAACCTGTAGAAACCCCTAAAATATATATCACAAAGAGCACAGAGGTTTTCCAATCCCAATCCTATAACCCAACGGACAGTCTTAGAACCATAGTTAGACCCTTGTCTACCCAATGTTGTATAACCAGCCACATCAATTTAAATCCTCAGACTCCCTTGAATCCTTAAAGGCAAAAGATGCAACTATGAGGCATTTGAAGCGGACAACTGAAACTAATAGTCAATTATTTCTGCCTCGAATCTCAACAGAGATTAGTAGAGAGCTACCAATTACGCCTCACTCTGAAGACTGCTTTCAGCCTCACGGTGAAAAGGTCTAAATTGAAACCAAAAAGGCAATGGTTTTCTTATTCTTTCTTTCTTTATCTTTTCCCAAAATTCCCCTCAATTAAGACCTGAGACAACATATTCTACCAAATTCAACTTAACATTTGGATGAAGACCCTTTGAGAATCTCAATCTCTTATATTCTCTTCTTAATTAAATATGGCAAATCCAATCCCCACATAAAATAGATACTCATTCATAATCACATAAGAAAGTGAGTCAAAAAAATCAAACTTTGAGCAAAACCCAGAATGCAATTCAAACACTTCTCATATCATAAATCGAAGAAAAAAAAACTTACAGTCATGGCACATCCAACATCAGGAAACTGAAATTTAACCTGCCCAATACCATTATCACTAATAGAACTACTAGTACTAGTAGTAGAAGTAGTTTCTTTTTCGAGGTCGATTTCATTAGATACTACCACCATTTCTCCATAAACATCCTCCATTACACAGAAATTCTTCTTCTGCGATTCATACGCCATTTCCAATCAATCAAAAAAATAACAGGGGAAAATTAAAAGAAAAAAAAAATGGAACTTTGAAAAATGAAACAGTAATGAAGAGAACATTTATATAACTACGTCGAAAGAGATTGAGAGTGATGTGCATGCCTGTGTTGGAGGAGTTTTTTGGATCATAAAGACGAAGATATTTTAGGGTTTTTCCTCTTTTCTTTTCTTTTAGGGTTTTGGACAGAAAGTGAAAGAAGTTGGGGGAATCTGACTAATCAATTTTTAAAGAAGTTTTTGTCTGTTTCTCTTTATTATTTTTTCTCGTCTTGGTGCAATAAATATTTATCCTGAATTAAACAACGAGGGACAAAATTTTAAGGTCTAGTTAGTAAATCACACGAATCCGTGTCTCATGAATCTGTCCGTATCTACCGTATTTTAGAACTTCAAATTAGATTTATGAATTACGAATTGTCAAACTATATGGTATTTTATCACATTATTAATAGATTATAATTTTTTATTATATTTTCTACTTTTAAAAAAATATACGTAAATCTTAGTCCTATATCCCCAACATACATATTATTTGTTAATTATATCTTATTTTAAATCATAAAATCATAATATCTAAGGTAAGATTATATTAAAAATGATATTTTTATAGGTTAATGTATGCCGAATTTTGTATACATAATGTATATCCCTAAAACGAATTATACTCGTATGTATGACGTTCTGAATTATCCTGAATCACGAATCGTTGACCGAATAATGAACCAGATTTACATTCCGCCAAAACAAATAATACTCGTACGTTTGTCGTCCCGAACTTTTTCAGTACCCCAAATTGCTAAATAGGATGCATGGTACTGAGTCTAACAAGGGACAAAATTCTTAACATGCTTAACTATTTGACCATTGGAAAGAGGGTGCACGAAAATATATGCCATGGTCTTTTACAGCTTAGTATTCTTCAAACGGTAAAAATACGTATCTAGTAAAGATGCACGTACAAATCGGCTGTGTAAAATACAAATTCGATCAAATATCCGGTCGAATATGTAGAATTCAGAAGAAAAAAAAAGGCGTAATATATGTTTAATGCGTTTTGCATATATACTAATTCGACATCCAAAATTCCTCAACTGATAAAGGGGGATACCAACTCTTAGTGGGGGATACCAATCCAGTGATCATCGGTCGAAATTATTTTGTCTTATATGGATTGGTATCCGTCTGCTACCATTGGTATCCCACTTAATCAATTATGCAAAATTCTGTATAAATATATAGTTTTAAATTTATTTATGATTATTATATCTTAACACATATATTAAACTTGATTTTAATAAAAAATAATTTCATTAACAACCTTCTTAATCATGGTTAATTTTATCAACGTCGTCATTTTGTTTTTGTGGTACATCTTGATTATAATAGAGTATAAAATGATAATTAATATCTTCTATTTAATTGTAATGCAGTAAATTTAATTGTAAATTAGATAGGAATTCGTAAAATCACGAATAGTTCTTTTAATCCGGAGAAAAAAGCATATTTTAAATTGAGATTACAAATGAACGACGATTTTATACGGGAATACACAATTCATGAATAGTCACTATTCATTTGGTAAATATGTACGAACTTGCTGACTTGTTTTACAGAACGAGAGTGTCACCGTCCAATGAAGTCGTGAACCTCTGATCATTAAGTATGCACCTCTGATTGTTCACCTCAGTTAAACTGTACATGTCGGAGATGTGTATGGCAATTCTACCATTAACATTTCTATAATGATTTTTACTTCTTGCCTTTTAGCTATATTAGCTAAGTTATACTTATAAGCATTGCTTATTCCAATTTTTTGTTTGATATTTTTTAAGGTCTAAATCCAAATAAAATAGGGGTCAAAGTCCATGTTGGCCTTTGAAAAATCAAGTGCATGTGTCTTCAAATTCTTCAAGTAGTGGTCCTAGTTCTAATACGTACCTTTTTTTCTAACAGAAAGGTCCAAACGATGGCAAAGACATTGCTTTTATCATGACGAATGATCACGACTTTGTATAATACAAATTCCCAAAGAAAGCTCAAAGTTTCGACCATAATATTGTTTTTTTTGGTGGAAGATTATTTGTTTTTTAAGCGACCTGTACGGTGAACACGTACATGCATGATATTTGCAGTATGTGAGTCCCTTTCCTCCAAACGTGAAACCCATGTTACAAGTTGTCAATTTGAATGGGCAAGTCACCTTTAACAAACTCGTAGAGTTCAACTAACTACGTAAACATATCTATCGGTGACCTAGTAGTTAGTACCAATGTAATCTATACCGGATTTCGATTCGTATCGGTCGAGAGCGATACATTGGTACGTCTTTGTACCGAAAAAAATTCGATTTCAAATATCGACGAAATATCGGTCCATATATTTTATACCTATAATTTCATGAAAAAAATACTTGTTCACATTTTATAATTATAAATATATTTTAACACGTTAAAACAAACGTTTTTTCACAAAGTTTAGAAAGAAAAACTAGTACTCATCCAAAATACATAGATCCATAGATTCCATACAGACTTAGTTGTTTAGAATAACGGGACCAACCTGGATCGAAACAGTAATTGTCCCACTAAACTGGAATACATGGGAAAGTGAAAACATTGCTAAGAGACCTACACACATTTAGCGTTGTTATAAGTGTTTTCTCTGGACTAGTAACGAGGGATTTAATAGAGTCTAGATCAGTGAGAGGAACTCCATACAACCTCTCCATGGTAAATATTCGTTGAGTACTGCAGTGTGGATACACTTTTGGAGCTGTAGCTTGCATTGTGAGACCCATTGCTTCAAGATATCTTTGAAAGGACTCGATGCTCGCATCTTCCTTTTTGAAGTCAACTTCTTCAAGCATTGATTCCTTTATATCTTCAAAAATATCAACCTACCAAAAAATGATTTATAAGATTTTCTTTTCATTACAAAAATAAAATAAAAAGAGTTGTTGAATTTATAGAAACTTAAAAACAATAAAGAGTTGAGAGGATCAGTATTACATGCTTCTAACTATATCTCGAGTGGAAAAACCTAAGTGAACATGTCTCAACTGAAAGACATAATACATGTGGAGGGCCAGTATGGCATTGCAGATACCGTAATAGGAAGCCAAAGTAGAGGGAAGATGAGGCGAGGAATATAGCAAAAGTTCCTTAACCCACATATATGGAGAAGAGCAAGATGGGAAACTAGTCCAGTACTTACCAGTGATGTGCGGTTGAATTCAGGATTCAAAAATTCTAGAATTCAGGAAGCAACATAAATAAAGTTGAGGTCTGCAACTAATGTATCCTCAATTCCAGGATTTAAAACTTTTATCACCACGTCTTATAGGGAACCTCTCAGCTTTGCAGCATGAACCTGAACAAAGCAATTCATAATTCCAATAATCTGTTTAAAAAGAAAAACCGATAACATTATTAAAACCGTAGTACAAACATCACATGTGCAATAATCATTAACAACCATACAAGCATACATAGTCATACAAGCAAACATAAAAGGTGTACACAATGATCATACAAGCAATGATATTAGAGCAAAAATCTACAAACACAGAGCACAATTGAAAGCTCATACTCACAAGGGCAGTTTCAATCTGCACATCAAATACAGAGCAAGTTAAGTTATATAAAAGTTAAGTTAAGCCAACTGCATACCAGAACAAGATTGTAAGCAAAACATATTAAGCCATTTACGCTAAACTACCTGTTGAATCAATGAAAATACCAGAAAACACAACCAAACCATTATCCAAATATTGAGTTTTTAACAGAATCATCTATTGGGTTTTAAACAGAAACAGGGAACCCTAAATTATGAATACTTAAAGAGAACAAAAATTGGATAGAAAATCTAATCAAAGGTTAATACTAAAACAAAAAGCAACAAATTGGAAGAAGAATACCTATTAAATTCGTGTTCTGCAGCAGAGAAATTGAAGAGAGAAATGAAGAGAGATTAAAGAGAATCTCTAACGACCCAAAAGATTGAAACCAGCAGATAAATGGGAGAACAATGGAGAATCTCTAACGACCCAAAGAAAAACCAGAGAGATTGAAGAGAAAAATGAAAGCAATGCAGCAGATAAACGAAGTGATAAGAAGGATCAATAGCCTTTATTTTTCTTTAGCAAATCTGGATCGTTGGATTTAATTCTCTCTAATCTAACGGACAAAAATAAATATCGGAAACATCGGGTCAAACCGGTATTGGACCGTACAGACCGATTTTTTCGGTCAAATACCGTACCGACGACATGGTGTGTTTCGTTTCGGTTGATGCCCGATACAGGTAAAACCGGTGAAATATCGGATGTACCGGCCGGTATGGACTACAATGGTTAGTACCTTTCTTCCAAAAGAAAAAAGTACCTAATGTAAAATGCGTTAGGTAAAATGCATTGCCCAGGGAAAGAGATTTAAGCCTGGTTTGGAATTTCTTTTTTATGTAAAATGCATTTTTGAACAAAATTTTAAATAGATTTTGTTGGAAATCTTGTTATCGATCCACCTAATGCGATGCAAATCGTATTATCACTTTACCAAACCTTTGATGCCAAATCAGAATTAGTAAATTATAATTCTTTACAAACTTGTAAAGATTATCTTTAAAACAAAATTGAAAAATAATAGAAGAAGAAGAAGAATTGAACAAACAATTAAACAAAATAAACAGTTTGTATTAAGGCAGGTAATCTCTTTACTCTTAATTCCCTGCCCTAGATGCTGAAACAGGTTATGGCATATGTCTCCAGCATTCAACAATACTTTTGGTGTTCTCCAATAACACCTCGATGAACGCCAAAAACAAACGCAGATTAATGTAGCACAAACTCTCTTTTACAGACTTGCAAAATCTCAGACGGAGAAGAACCAAATTTATGTGTCTTAAACTCAACAGGAAGAAGAGTTTATATAATTTTTGAAACAACACCTTTGGTGACGGTTACAGTTCGCAACTGTTTTAACTGTTGTTAATCCAAAAGATATGATTATTCCCAACAATCAATTTGCAACGGTTTCTAACTAACCGTCGCCTATTTCAAATGGGTGTGATTGTTCCCAACAATCAATTTATTCAACTGGTGCAACGGTTTCTAATAGCTTCCTTAGTATCGTTAGATCATACTGTTAGATTTGGTCTCAACCATTAGATATTAACTGATCATATCATATATAATCCTGACCATCCATTTGAGTTCTTATCATATAAATCGAAGACTCTAAGTATTCCTCGCTATGAGCATGCAAAGTGCAAAGTGTATGCATGCGTGCACCCTAAGAAACGCCTAGTTGCGACCTAACCGCCCATTCGTTCGTGCCAAATGTGGTGCGGGTGCGGTGGTTGGGTGCGAAGCACTAAGAAAAGGGTGCACCTTAGCCTTGTATTCAATAAGATAGTATGACACATATAACTTATATACAAGAATAGCCTTCAAGTTTCAAGCAATACGGGACTAAAGATTCCCTTTAAGTTTCAACATAATACAATTTCCATTCATATTGGACATGGGCTTGAGTGGCCATCTCAAGCCCAATTTCCAAAAATCCTCCACATGAATGAAATTGTTACACAAAAAACAAAATGCTTGACTCTTACCCTAAACTCTAATGCATACATTAGACAGTTTGTGCACGGAACATCACTGCATAAGGAAAGATAACTATTGGCCTTGAATCTTCCTTAGCGAATATCTACCGGGATTACAGGTTGATTCGTGAACGTGATGTCTTGAACTATTCAACCTTATAATGCACTCTGATGCAATATATATCACACAACTTATTTCTTTATATATCTGGTTCTCGGTTGTGTTCTTTCCAACCCTGAGGGATATTGGATTTCTATGAGTGCTTTAGAGTAACATAGTTTTATTGTTCTCATGAAAACGACCCAATTTTTCACTCATATAGGTGATCTCATATTAAAAGTATCCTTCCATACTTTAATTAGTCAAACTAATCTATAAGAATCATTAAAATAAGTTCTTAACCTCTAACTCTTGACAGGCAACACTGTTTCATCATATGAATGGGTAAAGATATTATCTCTACTAGTATCACTAGCGAGTATTTCACAACATAGTTGTCCCTTTTATAGCTAGATCTTGTTATCAACAATCACTGGGTTGGGTTACCATTGTAATTTACTCTTTTCCGCAAACAATTAATCTCATTCCCCTCGCTGACTCAATTAGTACATCTCTAGATAACCTTTTTTTAAACGTGTTCGCTAGGTTATCCTTGGACCTTATATACTCCACAGTTATAATTCCACTAGAGAGTAATTGCTTAATGGTTTCATGTTTTCGGCATACGTGTCAAGACTTAGCATTGTACATTTTACTACGTGCATTTGAAATAGTTGTTGTATTATCACAGTTAATGTTTATGGCATGCACCGGATTGGGCCATACTGGTATGTCCTCTTGGAAATTTCAAAGTCATTGTGCTTCTTATACCGCTTTATCTAAAGCGCAGAACTCATCTTCCATAGTTGACCTTGATATCACATTTGTTTGGATGATTTCCATGATACCCCAGCCCCGCCCATAGTAAATACATAGACACTTGTTGTTTTAGTATCATTTGAGTCTGAGATCCAGTTTTCATTAACATATCCTTCCTAAGCTGCTGGATATGTTGTGTAATGCAAACCATAATCTTTTGTATTTCTCAAATATCTCAAGACTCTTACTATGGCTTGCCAGTGAGTATTATTATGAATGCTTGTAAACTTACTTAATTTACTCATTGCGCATGTTATTTCTGGTATGGTACAACTCATTGGATATATTAGACTTACAATTAACTGAGAGTATTCTAATTGTCCAACATCTTGTCCTTCATTCTTTAGAAGACAATCATTCATGTCTAAAGGTTTATGATAAGTGCATAATTCACATGGTTTTAGTGTCAAATCTATACTAATATTTTCTATAATTATTGCATATTACTTGTTATTACGTTTGTTTTCTATTTATGTCTTATATTAGGTGAATCATCTGAAATCAAGGAAATTGCTACAAAAGTGCTAAGAAAATGGAGTCTACAAATGAAGACCACTTGGAAGTTATTCAATCCCAGAATTCTTCACCTGTATATTGAATATAATTGAAATATGAATCCAATGCAAAAAGATTGAGGTCATTCTGACATCGGACGAAGAAGTTATGGGAAAAACAAGTTTGAAATATTTGAGTCTACAGAGAGAGGTTCGGACGGAAACCCATATAACCAATAATAGCCAAACCTGGAGCTGAAAATCAAGTTTTTCGATGAGTCTACAAAGAGAAGTTCAACCACTAAGTCAAATTCCATTAGTAGCCGAACGTGACACTCATATGGAGCAAAAATAGGTTGTCAAGTTCGGCCAGTAATCCATGCACAATAGTAGCCGAACCTGACATTGTTCCGGGACGTTTTTAACACGTTTTTTACTCTATTTTTGGGAGAACATGGGGATTCTAAGACCTAGATATCATGAACACTATATTAGAAGACTTACAAGACATTAAGAAATGACTTTTTAACATCACTTTGCAAGTTTTGGAGGAGAAAACAACACAAGGAGCAAGAGCTAGGGTTTGAAGCGGTTTCACCATCGTAACAAATTCTTTACTCTTATGTATAACATGGATGCTTCTACATCCATGAGTATCTAAAAACCTAATTGATTGAGGATGAATTCTAAGTTCTAAACATGATTTGATTTATTATATATGAATCTATTTTGAAGTTCTTCACATGATTATCGTTTGTTTTTACTAACATGAATGTTCATGCTTGATTGATAGATTGTTTAGGTAGCCAACTAAATTGATTTGTTAATTAATCTAAATCTAGTAAGAGTTGGGTATCCGTAATTGTATCATAACATCTTACCTAAGTAGAGAAACCTAAAACAAAACCCCTCCTTTGTGACATTTGACAACTTAAACACCTCGCTCCTCATGGGAACGAACTTGACTTCTATTATATTATTCTTTAATAGAATGGAAATAAGATCATTAATTTGATTGCACCTACGACGCGCATCAGTGTACTTTCTATTTTATCGTCATTCTTATTAAATTTTTCTAAAGATTTCTTAACATAATATTTTTGAGATAATTTAATCCCTTCTGGACTTCTGGAAATTTTAATACAAAGAATGACATTTGTTTTGCCTGAATCTTCCATATTGAAATATTTAAACAATATCTTCTTTGTATATTTTATTATTTCTGAATTATTTCTCATAATCAGCATATCATCTACATATAAGCATATAATTATGAAACCTGAATGTGTAGTTTTAATGCAGAAACATTTATCACATTTATTTATTTTGAACCCATTTGATAATAAGGTATTATCAAACTTTATATGTCATTGTTTAGGAACATATTTTAACCTGTAAAGCGATTTCACCATCTTAAAAACTTTCTTTTTGTCTCCAGGTGCCATAGACCCTTCAGGTTGCTCCATATAGATTTGTTCTTTTAAATCTCCATTTAAGAATGCAGTCTTAACATACATTTGATGTCTATCCAGATTATACAGTTACACAATTACAATAAGCAATCTTATGGATGTAATCCTTGTAACTGGAGAGTAAGTGTCGAAGTAATATAAACTTTCATTTTGTCTTAAGCCCTTGACAACTAATATCGCTTTATCCTTGTCTATCGTTCTGTCAATTTTTAATTTCCATTGGAAAAACCATTTATTACCCCCAAAGGTTTACAACCTGGGGGTAGATCCACTAACTCCCATGTATGGTTTTGCATGATGGAATCAATTTCACTATTTGTGGATCCTTTCCAGTACAAAGCTTCTGGCATAGCTATAGCTTGTTTATATATTTGAGGTTCATCCTCTAACATACAAGATACAAATTTTAAACCAAAAGTTTTAGCAATTGGTTATTTTGCTTCTCTAAGGTTCTTTAAAAATTTCTCGTTCCTGTTGTTCGGGTAATTATGAAGAACTTGTATTTTCATCTTCGCCAACTTTTTTCCTCTTGAGAGGATTGTTACTTTCTTGTTTACATGGAAACACATTTTCAAAGAATACTGCATCCCTTGATTCTAATACGGTGTTTACGTGTATATTCTCAATTTCAGACTTGTGAACCAAAAATTTGTATGCACTACTGTTCTCAGCATACCCGATGAAAATACATTTTATTGTTTTTGGTTATCTCTTGACCTTTTTAGGGAGTGTACTGCTAACTTTTCCAAGAACCCCCATGCCACACTTTAATGTGTATGTATATATATATATATATATACATATATGAAGGTTTTCTGCATTTCCCTAATTCATACGATGTTTTGTCCTTTTTCTTGTGGGTACCTTATTCAAGATGTAATTTGTTGTAAGTAAAACTTCCCCCACAAGTTATCAGGTGTTCCATAGGTTCTTAAAAGAGCATTCATCATCTCTTTTATAGTACAGTTCTTGCGTTCAATAATACCATTCGACTGTGGCGAATATGGTGCGGTGTTTTGTCCTTTTTCTTGTGGGGTACCTTATTCAAGATATAATTTGTTATAAGTAAAACTTCCCCCCACAAGTTATCAGGTGTTCCATAGGTTATTAAAAGAGCATTCATCATCTCTTTTATAGTACAGTTCTTGCGTTCAACAATACCATTCGACTGTGGCGAATATGGAGGCGTAGTTTGATGAATGATTCTTTTTTGTGCATAAATCTCATCTAAAGTAGATACTTAGTGCATTCATCGCTTTTCAGAATTTTAATTTTTCTGTTTAATTGATTCTCAACTTCATTCTTATAAAGTTGAAATTTATCAACCGCTTCATCTTTACTTCTTAATAAGTAAACATAACAATACCTTGTATTATCATCTATAAAAGTGATGAAGTACTTCTTACCACCCCTGGTTTGTACCATTTTTAAATCACATAAATCAGTGAATTAAGTCTAATGGATTTGTATCCCTTTCATCAGTATGAAAAAGAGGTTTTGAAAACTTACACTCAGTACAAATTTTTAGTTGAATCTATATCAAATGTTGGTAACAATTCCATGTTCATTAATTTCCTTAATGAATCATAATTAACATGACCAAGTCTCTTATTCCAAATAGAATAAGACTCAACGATATAAGTAGAAGATTCAACTTTATTCATCTTAGGTATTACAGTCATTACATTAGCCTTAAATAGGCCAAAGCTCCTATAAGCCTTGCCAACATACACGTCACTCTTAGAGACTACAAATTTATTTGCTACAAATACAATCTTAAAGCCATTCTTTATAAGAATGGAACCAAAAATTAAGTTATTGCCAATATCAGGAACATACAATACATTTGTCAAAATCACTTCTTTTCCGGATGTGAACTTCAAGATCACTTTTCCCTTGCCCAGAACTTTTAACGTTGATACATTAACCATGTATAGTGGCTTACTTTTTTCTACTTCTTCAAATGAAGAAAACATACTTCGATCAGCACAAACATGGCGAGTGGCAACAATATCCACCCACCATTCATTAATGTTATTCACCATGATTTATTCAGAAAGAACATAGCATTTATACTTACCTTTAGAACCATACCCGAGGTCCAAGTTCCGAAAGTCTTGAGTGATCATGGTAAACAAGTTCAATTGTGATACATCTTCAACAATATACGCTTCAGACTTGTCCTTCTTCTTGTTGTCAGTTGTTTTAGGGTGAAAGAGTAAAGGGGAGACCAATCCTAGTCACAGAAGGGACTACACCTTTTCTTCTATGGGTAGAGAGAGAAAAAAAATGCCTTTCTTTATACTATATCCTTTCCTTTTATAGACTTTCCCTCTTTACTTTCTCCTGAGACATGTCTCCCTTCAACCCTTAATCATTACCAAGGTGCCATATTTTAACATATCCCTAGCTTCTCCTCTTATTCCCTCTTTATCATCATATTTCCATGGGTATACTCCTAAGCGTTTGGGCTTATCCCCCAAATTCCTAAGGTAGTCGTGAGTTCAGGCCCACCTAGTAGAGATGACTCCCCTTATCAATGGGTAGTCAGTTTTTAGGTATCAACATTAGCTCCCTGATTGTTGGGCTAACCGTTGGATACCCAATAGTAAAACCCTACTTACAAAGCAGTTATTTCTTTTTATTGACTATCTTTTCAACACGTACTTTCTTATCTTGTTCAGCGGTTGGCTAAAGACATACCCCACTATCTCTTCAGTTACCCCTCTCTAGGTAACCATCTTACCTTAGTTAGAGTAAGGTATCTGCTATATATTTACAGCCTCTTCTTTGCCATTTCATTTCCCTTTTACTTCGGATTTATACTTATCGTTTCCGATGTCAGACGATTCCCCCAGACGTTCCTCAGCGGAAGAGGAAGAAGCCGGAGAGATAAAGTCTCAAGCAAATTCCGAGTCTAGCGGCCAATCTGATGACGGGTCTCTCCCTTCCCCAGCTGATGGCCAACTATATTCTCTTGAGTAAATCCTTGGCAGTCGAGATCTTGCGACCGCTATGCAACCCCCAGTTTTTTCAGATGGTACGCGAGTTACGCCGACTGATGATTATCTCGATGCTCGTCTAACCAACCCGGCTGTAATACACTTTTTTGCGTCCCTTGATTGGCTCATGCATCCAGAAGAAGAAGACGTTCTTCTTCTTCTTCACACTTTCAACAAAATTCCACGCATGGCAATTCATCATGGGGATTATCACCTCCCAACTATAGATCAACGCTCTTTCGTCGAAACTTGTCCCCTCTGGAAGTCTTGGGTTGCCTACATTCGTTTTAACCCTAATCACTTAGCCATGATCCGTTCTTTGGGGATAAAAGATGTTATAAACGCGTCTCTTCATCATATGATAGTTAGATGTAGGAGTGACATGGCTAGACTTTATTCGCGATGGAATTCTCAGGTTCATAATTTATTTTTTGTTTGGGATGAGGCGACTCCTGTATTGGAGGACGTCGCGGATTTAATGGGATTTCCGATTCATGGGTATCATTTGTATCACGAGGTAGCTATCTTTGATGCTATGAATGAAGCGGACAAGGCTCTGTGTGCTCACTTGATAGGATGCAAAGGTAAATCTCGGGAAGTCCGGTCGGGGAAGAACGATGGTTCCTCGGAAGAAGATGTCCATCTTATAAAAGGGAAAATTGTTGATCAGGTAAATCGACTAGAGGGAAGTCCAAGGCTACCCCTGCTTCAGCTGCAAGCGAGAAGGCGGCTTCCCGACCTATTGGTGGGAAGATGATAGCCGATGCCATAAAGGGTTCTGTCGCTGTACTCAGCCGACCTACTCGAAGTGAGACCCTTCTGGCCGCAATACCAAGGTCAGCAAGAACAAGCGTGCTTCTTTTCCTTTATGGGTGAAGTATTGGGCTCCAAGTCCAATAGATGGAGAAGTTAGTTCTCCCATCCAAAAAGAAAGGAATGCTCGTGCCGAGCTAGCAGCCTTTCTTCTTTACTGTTTTGTCATGATATTTTTGAGCACAACCAACGTGACACCATCAAGAACGAGCTCGTGCTGATGGATGTACTGATGTCACGGGGTGTATCGTTTCCTTTAGCGCCCATGTTCTTAGGCGGTTTCTATCGTCAGCTGGATCTCTTATGTAAAGATATTCAAAGGGTGGACGCTCGTCATATTGTTGAAACCTAAGTCGCATCGAATTTCCTTCAAGTTTGGGCTTGGGAGCATTTTCCTAAGTATGATCCTCCAACTAATGATTTAGTCGTCCATCGTGTGGAAAGGGTTGAGAGAGAGGATGGTTCCTTTTATATGGTTCCAACTTCTTATTATTATCCTCGCATGGCCCTGTGGCGCAGGAAGGGGAGAAAATCCGGGAATACTCTTAAGAATTACATGGATGTGGCCAAGGAATTTAAGCCTTTTCCCTATCATGAAGACCGTTCTGGTTCTCTTCCTTATGATTTCACTATTGAGGTTGCGGATGTGACCCTGAATTTCGAGCAATCTTTGGCGAGTGACGACTTTGACTCTGTCATGGCTGTTTTGCCTGGTTATCTCCTCGGTTTTTATTTGGGTAAGTTTGTAGCAGTGTCCTACAATTCTGATCGTGTGGCTCGCCAACTAGGATTCGACCAAGGAGTCCCGTCTCTCGATTCAGATCAGTATTCTATTAAGGAAACTCACATTATAGCTAGTTTCAACCGCTTTGTGTTCAAAGGAGAGACGCGTTTGGCAAATCGATCAATTCTCTTTTCTTTCATTATGCCTTCCCCGATGCGGGAGCTCTTTGTCTCTCCCAATTAGTATTCGTTTCAAAAAAAAAAACCGGAGGAAAACTCTGAATTTTCTTCTTCGTGAACCAGACCATCCACCTACGCTATCCTCGGATGAACTTAAGTTGATGCATGCATCGGGTCGTATCAAGTTAAATGAATCGGTAGCTCTTGGCTTGGGTCTTATGCCTGGTTTGAAAGGTCGTCCCTTGACTCTCTTAACTACTAGTTGGACTCCCCCGACTGACAAAGAATTGTTGAGAAAGGGGGTTAAAAAGGAACAGATGCCTCTTCCTCCTCCACGGAAAAAGTCGATCAAGGTCCAAGCTCTTAAATCAGCATCGGGCTCTTCTAACCAGGTCTATATATTTATTTTTATTTTATTATTATTATTATTATTATTTATTTTTATTTTTATTCATTTATAAAAGAAATGTCCGAGTTTCTCTTTTCTTCTTAAAAGTATGGACGTCCCCCTCATTTTTCCATTTTTTTTCTACATGTGTATTATCAGGGAGATCTCCTTGTTGGTTCTGTTGGGTACAAGCCCGCTCCTTTATGGTGGAAAATATCTTAATAATCCTGAACACGAGTGGTCTCCTCACCGCAGAGGTAAAAGAGCCAAGCGTGATGCAGAGATTTTACCAACTTTGCGCGTCCCCCCGGTCTATTTTGTCTGATACTTCTCATCCGTCTCCCTTACAGGCCAAAGCTCGGTTTGTTGCCTACCCGACTTCTTCCTCCTTCGTGAATCGTATCCATAGTTTGGGTGTTGATTTGTCCAAGGGTGGCGGTGCGGTTTCCCCACGCTTACATGTTATTTCTCTTAACCCTCTGGTGGCTACCACTACCCGTTCTCAGAATCAGCCTCAGGAGACGCCTACCAACCTGTTTGGTTCATGTAGTAGAGGCGGTTCGTCCTATTCTCATTCTAGTGTATCTCAGAACCATGTGCCTTCTGACGAAAATATATCTCCTTCTGGTAACTATTGTTCCTTTTTGCTTTACACGTGTCACTTTCTTTATTTCGTGTTTGTCCTTTTTGTGGTGTTGAGGCATATTTATTTTGTTTTTCCTATTTATACGTTTGTTTTGCTATCTTATTGTATACTTGTTTTTTTTTTGTTTTTTTATTATCTAATATTATTTGCTCCCCCTCCCTTTTTTTAGGTTCTGCTGGTGGTTCAAAGTCATCATCGGGTTCTTCTCATCCTTCATCCGATCAATACAAGCCTTCTTCTGTTCGCGCGTCATCCCCTAGTCCCAAATTTCTGAGGTTGGTTTTATTCATTTTTGTTTCATCCTTATTGTTATCCATTATCACTTTTATTTTATACTGTCCCCCTCTTTTTTTGACCATGAATAAGCGGGGCAGCAATTCCGTCTTTAAAAAAAGATGCTCCAGCGTCACGAGCAATTCTAAACGCACGCGTCTCGTAGGGAATGATCCCATCCCGGCTACTCAAGAAGAATTAGACGCGGATGTTCTATTGGATAAACCGAAAGATCCTTCCTTTTTTTACTCTTTAGTTGTAAGTGCCGACGAAGCCGGGGCAACTGAGAATCATAAATTAGTGCATGGCTTCTGGGTCCCTTCGAACTTGGCTACCACTTATAGATCAATTGTCGAGCGAAACGGTCATATGGTGAACGAGGGTATGATTAAGCATATGAAGACTCTAGTCTTTATGAATAAAGGTTTGCTTGAAGATGTGAAGGGGCTTTCCTGAGCTCGTGATACTCCTCCTGCTGCTGGTAAGCTGGAGAAGTGGGAGTCTTCCATTCAAGATGGCATAGATCTTGGATTTCCTATAACGTGGTTGTCCCAGTTGCTGGGCACAGTGAAGAGCCAGTTTGATCCGCGTTCAATCCTTCAGGCTCAGATCACTGCATTAGAGTAAAGCATGGAGGTTTTGGCTAAAGTGGCTCAAGAGAAGAAAACTGCATTGAACAAACTTCTCGCCGATATTTCAACAGCTACGCAGAAGGCTTGTAAAGCTAATACTGCTGTGACTCGGGTGCGTGAAGAAATTGAGCAGAAAAATCGGGATCTGGCCGCGTTCAAGGAAGTTTAAGTTCATTATTTTTGGTCTCTTTGGTATCGAGTGTATGTAATATGTTTGTACTTATCCTGGATTTGGTTGGTTTCCTTCTTCTTTTCTCTTTTTTTTTTAAATCGCTGGGGATTTTGATGACTTTTACTGTAACGTTTTAATTGTCTTAAGTATTTTATTTTTTTGATATTTATTTTATATTGTGTGTTTATTTTTTAGTGGCGCCTGAATTTTAGGATATCCTATTAGTGGTGATTGTCTGTTTATAAATAGTGATTGTCTGATGGCCTACCCTGCGGCAGCTACTCTTATTCACGATTTAGAAGAAAAAATAGATTGCTTGGTTGATGCTATATTTGATACTGAAGAGCGATGGGAAGCCGCGTACATCACTCGCAACGAAGTAGACGATCGATAGTATAAGGCAGGTTTTATCCATTAGGCGTTCACCATTCGTGATTTGGCCGCTAGTGTTTATGAGGCAACACTGTGTGTATACGGCTTGGCTAATGAAAAGTTGAATACTGTTGAACACAATCTTATGGAAGCTAATGAGGCGCGTTGGAAACTTGATCAAGATATCCCTCGTACTACTAAATTAATCTGAATTCTCGGAGTTGTTAAAAAATGTTTTATATTTTTTAACGTATAGTTATATCTGTCTTGGGACCTTGCTGAAAATTATTTTCTCCTGGATTAAGTGCCCTGACTTGTGTGTTGTGTTTTATTCTTATTAAATGCTCTTTTTATACTTTCCTTAGTATTTGTTTCCATCCTTTCATTTTCTTCTTCTTTCCTTTCTCCCTCCCATCTTTCTCCTTTTTTTTTAAATGGCTCACGAGTTACATGGTATTCCTTAACTACCTGTAACCACTGTTGTGGTGACCTCAGACATGCATAAGGAGCTCGAGCGCCTCCTGGGGTAAAAGACGAAGTGGGGATGTTAATGACTCATAGGTTAGCTCATCAGGCTGCCATGAATGTGGCTTGGGAGATCAACATGAAACGTTTGAACTTGCTCAGAAGGTTCATGCTAATGCTCGTATTATGAGTGACATCGATCGGCTTCTTTCTGAAGCTCATGTGAGGCGGTGTGCTTCCAACTCCCAGTATCAAGAGGTTGTGCTTATGATGAGAGATTTAGATCGAGAGACAGAAATCTGTCGTCCCATGATGGCAGTCAGATGATTAACTTATGCTAGTGATTTCTATCATGTTTTTCCTAGAGAGTTGCAATAAATGTTAGAAGCATTTATTTCTTGTAATTGTCTTTTGTTAACCGTGGGGTAATAAATGTTCTTTGCTACTTATATTTAAGTCTTTCTTTGTTTTTTCTTATTTTCCTTATATATTTCCACCCTTTTATCCTCTCTCTTGATCATGTCTCATTAATTTCATGGATGTGCTTTGACTATGGCTGTCATGCCTTCCCTCGTGACACCGTTTGATAAACGAGATGAGTTAACGCGGCTTTTAGTGTTGAAAGATGAAGTAGAACTATTGATGACTCATCGGTTGAGTCGTCGTGCTGCCATGCGAGCTGCATTTAAGGAACATGACGAGACCCTTGCGATTGCTCGTAGTTCCAATGTCCTTGATCGGGTTATTCGTGATGTCCAGTGGTCACACAATGAAGCGGTCATGCGACGCTATTTAACTATGTAGTTGTACGACGAAGCTGTTTTTATGATGAGGGATTTGGATCGAGAGATAGAGGTTTGTCGCGCGGTGATTTTTAGTCAGGACGATTAGTCTTATGCTCCTTTTGATGTTCCCCATAATGGTTATTAATGGTTTTTGGTATTTTTAATGTTCATTTTAATGTTCCTTAAATATGGTATTAAATGTGTAACTGTACTCTGCCCTTTGGTCCATTATATATTTCTTTCCTTGTTTGGCTAATTTCCTTAATCTTTCAGTCATTTTTATTTTGCTTGTACATATTATCTTTC
This sequence comes from Papaver californicum, assembly GCA_023531435.1. Taxonomy (NCBI): domain Eukaryota; kingdom Viridiplantae; phylum Streptophyta; class Magnoliopsida; order Ranunculales; family Papaveraceae; genus Papaver; species Papaver californicum. The sequence continues at coordinate 2,261,911 of JAJJMC010006776.1, forward strand.
TTTTACCGTATGGCGCGGGTTCGTTTGATGGCGAAGATTACTCGATTAACTCAGATATCCAATATGCTAAGTGTTGTGTTTGATTATTTTGATCGTGAGAATAGCATTTTTTTTCCGTTTCCGTTTTATAGACGCAGATCGTCTTATACAAGAGGCGCGTCATGAGGGTCAGTTGCTTCCTCCTTTATTTTTTGAACACCCCCGCACTATCGTGGGCATCGTGCTGCAACTTACTTCCAGTGTCTGGATGTGTTTCGATTTTTGCAAGTAGTAGAAGTAGCTTTTAACTCGGCTCTGGAGGCGCTACAAGCTCTTCCTTGAGGATAAGGACGCGTTTTGAGAACGAATTTATTTCGAGCAACATTTTTTTTAATAAATTTGTTTTTTTAAGCAGAGTAGTTACCTATTTAATGTTCGTCAACGAATTCTCTGTTATATAAGAAGGAAAGTTATATATCTTGGCCATTTTCTCTTTTTTTTTTTTTTTTTTTTTTTTGAAGTATGACTGATACTCATTTTGCTCGGGATGATCGGGTAATTATCTCCAACCTTTAGTTGGAGCTTCGTACTCTTAAAAGGGGTATCCTTATAGCCGACGTGAGCGGGTACACTCACTTTGTGGAGGCCCTTACAGTTGTGTTTGTTGCCAGCTGATAAGTGCATAATTTACACATTTTAAGTATCATTTCCTTATACTTATTTGCTACATTTTGTGTGAATTATCGTGTGTTAGTATTACTTTTCTAGTTTATGTGTTTTATTAGGTTACGTCTCTGAAATAAGCGAAATGGAGCTTTACAAGAGAAGAATTGTCAAAGACCCAGTAGAGCTCAGTCTATTCCAGTATTTCTACCCTCCATTTTGTAGAAAATTTGATTACGAATCCAACGGCGAAAGCGTATGACAAAGTTATGAGCGAAACAAGAATTAAGGGAAAAATGGTCATTTCAAAGGAGACTACTATTGGCACTCCACTGTACGCTAAGGGACAGCTGAGATTCAGTTACTAAAGGCACCATATGATTTGCTAGGGGCTGCCGGTTATTTGAATATCATAAATGGAGCCACCAGGAATTATAAGGGCCACTTTTCTTCTTCGCATAATTCGAACCAAACAGAGAATTATGAATCTTCTTATCTGGGTTTATTGGCTATGGATCAGGTGGCTAAACTGAGTTGTTTCGAGTTGATTGGGCTAGGAGATCATGGAGAAGAAACTTAGGGAGAAGAAGGATGTTTGCTGCGAAGAGAAGAATGGATGATGCCATTGCTGAAACTCGAGGAGAAGTGAGATCGGTTCTGTGATAGACGTGATGATGTTTGATGATGATGATGCTGGCAGTTCAAGAGATGATCGACTGGTGACTATGGGTTGGTGGCAGGTACTCTCAGTGATAATGGAAAAGATAGAGTTGTTGATTGTGATGATTGATTCAATAGAAGTTGAATCTGGATGGTGGCAGAATGTAGTGTGGTTCGAGTTATTTGTGATGGTGTTGTGTTGCTCCAGTTGGTGATGAATCTCAAACCTGCTGGTTGTTGTTATCGGGTACGGCAGTGAGGTTGGAAAACAATGACTCGAGTTTGAAGAGTGATGGTTTTTATTGTTTGAGCTTGAGTTAGTTGACATGGCTCGAGTGGTGGAATCTATGGGTGGCAGATGATTGAGAGCTCGAGTTGTTGTTGGTACTGGTGGTCGATGATGAGTAGCTATTGGCAAGACTTGAGAGAGAAGTCAGGGAGAAGTTTGAGTGGGATACGCATTCGATAGAGATGATGGTGAATGAATTATTGTTGGCTTAGGTGGTCAGGTTGAAAGAAACGTGTTGTTGAAGAAAAGAAAAGAAGAGAACTTGGCAAACACGTTTTTGAGTTGTACTCGGAAAGGGATTCCTTGGTTGGCTATATATAGCATGGTACCTTCACATACTTGGAGGGGAGCGCCGGATACAGAAAGAAGACTCTCACGTAAAGATAGATACTTGGATACAGAGATAGACGGAAAGACGTGGACGTACAGAGCTTCACGGAAAGAAGACACCGGGTTAGTCTGTACTATTTTCTTAATTAATGTTCATGGTTTTTAAGAAAGCCATGTTGGGCTAATTCCCTTGTTAGGGAGAAAGGATGAACTTGTAGAGATGGTTTTATTTGTGTTTCAAAACTAGGGTTTTCAAATATATGAATTAAATATCATTAATTTGTCTCTCTCTCAACGTTTTACCGTCTCGATGATTTTTCATGTTCTATGCCACGTATAGTTCATTGTTTGATTAGTAGAAGGACTCGTTGAAACCTTGTATGAAATTGTTTTATGAATATTCTTTGACTTTTTATGCCCCGTATACTTAGTACTTCGAAATTCTACTTTAGGTTGAGAACAAACAATTCTTCTTGAAATCGAGACCCTATGTGACGAACGCAATTAAACCCTAATCTACAACGGATTCCCGGAACCTTAACGTTTTCCTCTTATTGTTTTCAAACTTTATTAAATAATTTTAATTCATTAGTTAATTTAATTATTTATAAATAAAACCTAAAAAAAAATATTTTAATCCAAACTCCTCGTGGGAACGAACCGTATTTGCTATTGTCTACATCTTTCGACACTGTGAGCTTGCGGTAAAACAAAGTCGGTTTTCCGACGCATCACCAGCCAGTCATTGTATTTGTGTAGCATGGATATCTATGCTGATGCTCTAGGTTCTAAAGACAGCGTTTGTGCGTCCCTTTTGGAGTCCTTCGTCAACGCTCGTGAGGAAATGGAACGTGATGAGCGAAATTTAGCTCACACGACTATGTATCTGAATCGTGCACGAATTTCTCTATTTTCTTTTTGTATTCGACATAATGTTACATGAATGTTCATTGTATATTTCCTTTTTGTCTAAATATATTGTATCTACTTTCTCCTTTTCCCGTGTTACTGATTTTTCTATATGTGTACCATTCTCACAAGGATTCTTATCTTCTTTGATAATACATGTTGGTCTGGGTGTTTTAAAATATTTCATGTTCCCCGCTATTCTTGCGGTCAAATGGTCAGACAGGGGTACCTCGCCCTCTTCCACTTTTGCTACAATTGTGATATTTTAGTTAAGTGGTCGAATATGGGCGTTTTGCCTTCTGTTGCTCTTGTGACCATTAAAGAATTTTAGTTGAATGATCACACGGGGGCGCTTTTCCCGATGCCGCTCTTGTGACCAATGCAGTACTTTAGTTAAGTGAAAGCGGCCATGTTGCTCTTGTGACCATTGTGATATTTTAGTTGAGTGGTCGAACAGGGGCGTTTTTGCCCTCTGCCTCTCTTGTGACCATTGTAGTATTTAGTTAAGTGGTCGAACATGGGCGTTTTTCCATCTATGCTCTTGTGACCATTAGTTGAGTGGTCCAATAGGGGCGCTTTGCCCTCTGCCGGTCTTGTGACCATTATGATATTCTATTTAAAGTGGTCGAACAGGGGCGCGTTGCCTTCTGCCGCTATTTGACCATTTAGTTGAATGGTCGAACATGGGCGTTTTTCCCTCTGTCGTTGTTGTGACCATTGTAGTATTTAGGTGAGTGGTCAAACAGGGGTGCTTTTCCCTCTGCCGTTCTTGTGACCATTGTTGTTTTTTAGTTAAAGTGGTTGAACAGGGGCGCTTTGCCCTCTGCCGCTCTTGTGACCATTGTGTTCGACCTTAGAGGCAAATAAGATAAAACAAAGTTCATTTTATTAAAGATCGAAAAAATAAAACATTTTTCCATAGTATACCTCATGCATGAAATCCTTTTAGCCACTTTTCGTGGATAGGTGTCTTAATCTTGGATCCATCCATCCGCTTCAAGTGGTAATACCTGCTTACAACGGTCTTTCGAATTATGAAAGGTCCCTCCTAGTTGGCTGCAAACTTCCCGGCATTTGCGTTACGCTGTACATTGATGTAATTTTAAGCACTAGGTCGCCGACCTTAAAGATTTTTTCTTTAACTTTCTGATTGTAGTGGTTGACAACACGCTTCCTATACACTTTGGCAAAACGTTCGGCACGAGCTCTTCTTTCTTCTATGGTGTCCAGATGGGCGAAGCGACTGACCTCGTCTGGCGTGGTTAGGCTTGTCATTGCGACTCTTTCTGAAGGGATTGTGATTTCCGCTGGTAGGATGGCATCCTCCACGTAGACCTTTGGCGACACCCCTGTCGAGCTGCGCTTGGAAATATGATATGCCCATAATGCTAATGGTAACTGCTCATGCCATTCCCTATGGTGATCGTGCACAGTTCTATTCATAATTTTTAACAATGTCTTGTTGGTGGCTTCCACCTGGCCATTATAGTATGGCGTGGATGTATGGAGCCGGGTGTTGTATTGCTCCAACAAGTTGTAAACGTCCTTGTTGACGAACGACTTGGCATTATCTTCTCTGATGATCATTGGAGCTCCGAGTATGCATATTATATGCTTTTTGATGAACGCGGTGATATTTTCTCTAGTATAATCTTTCAGTGGGTTTGCATCCACCCATTTTGAACTATATTCGGTTGCGGTGATGATGTATTTGTGTCGTTTGGAGGAATTTGGGTTTGTCGGTCCAATCAGGTCTATACCCCAACCGTGGAATGGCCAAGGTGTGATAATATTGTATAGCTGGGAATGGGGTGCATGGATCAAGGGTCTGTGGGTTTGACAACTTAGACACCTCTTTACATGCATTGCAGTATCATTTTCCATGGTTGGCCAGTAGAAGCCTCCTTCATAGATTTGTAAGAATAGTTTGCGCATCCCATGATGTTCCGTGTCATGCAATTTGGTCATGACTTGTACTGCCTCTTCTTTTGATAGAAATCTTAAGATCGCATTATTATAACTCCTTTTATGCAGAATTCCTTCATTTATGAAAAATTTGTTGGATTTCTTCTGTATTTTGAGTGTCGCCCTTCTTTCCTCGGGTAATTTGTCGTGCTGACTATATTTGGTTGTCTCCAATCTTCTTCTTGTGCTATACATACCTCGGATGGTTGTTGTGGTGTTTGGTAGTCTCTGCAACTGTCATGGATGGATGCCGCCTGGGATGCCATGCTGGGCCAATACATCTTTAGTCTTTGTGGTTGTCGATATAGACGGACACTAACTTTTTGCCCACATAACTCCTCGTGCATTTTCTGTATTGTTTCTTCTTCTTCTTTTTTGATTAAGCAACACGCTAAGGACCCTCTCGGTGCTCTATGATAGAGCGCCTCGAACTGTTATGAATTGTTTTAGAATTTTATCGGGATGGCATGCTCTTCGCTGGTCCTTGCAAGATCCTCGAGGTATATCTTTCGACAATCATATGCGTCTTCGAAAGCCGCGTCTTCTTTCCAAGTATTGGGTAGCTCCCTTCGCTTTATTATCACGGTTCATTCTTCTTTATCGTTCAATTGGATCTTGGCCGCAAGCGTAGATAATGCGTCTGCGTGCCTGTTGGAACTTCTCGCTGTGTGTTCAATAGTAGTTGATCCCATTTCAGCCATTAGGTTCTGTGCTTCCGCTCGGTATGGTGCTAAGTGCGTCTTTTTCACTTGAAACTCGTTTTTACTTGGATGATAATTAACTTGGAATCTCCTCTAACTTCTAAATTTCCAAGGCCGATTTCTTTATCCATCCTCAATCCCAGTATCAGTGCTTCATACTCTGCCACGTTGCTGCTACAGTGAAAGTCCAACTTGAAAGCATAAGAAAATAGCTCTCTGGTGGGTTTTTCGAATACTTGCCAACTCCGCCAAATTTCTCGTATGAAGATCCGTCGAAGGACATGATCCAAGCTTCACATTTTTCTTCCGCTACCTCCCCTAGGATATCGTCGTGGGTGCATGTGTCATCATTTTTGGGAAAAAAATCCCAAAGGTCGGCAATCGCCTGACCTCGGACACCTCTAGGCTTTTGATATTTGAGTTCAAACTCGGATAGTTGTAGGAGCTATCTTGCAGTCCTTCTTGTCAAGATTGGTTTTTTCGCAAGATACACGATCGGGTTTGCCGCTGCAACGACAATGGTTTTATGCATCAGCAGGTATGGCCTCAACTTTTGCGCCGCGTATATCAGAGCTAAGCATGCTTGTTCGGATTTGGGGTATCGTAACTCGGCATCCTTCATCACCCGGATAACGTAATAGATGGGTAATAGGTTGTCGTTTCACCTATCTTGCACTAAGACCGCTCCTATAGCCAAGTTTGTGAAAGCGGTATAGAGGTAGAGGGGCTCTCCCTTGAGAGGAGGTCTGAGTACCTAAGGGCTGACCAAACATTGATGGAGTTTATGGAACACGTCCCGTTGCGTTTCACCCTACTCAAATTCCATTTTTTTCCTTAACATCGGGAGAAACGCGGTTAGTACTTGGGCGAGGCCCGGAATGAAACATCGTACGTATGATATCCTTTCGATGAAGGTTTGCAACTCCTTTACATCTTTGGGAGGTGTCATCGTGGTGGCAGCTTTTACCTTGTTTGGGTCAACCTGTATCCCATCATCCGTTATTATGAACCCGAGGAACTTGCCTGAGGTTACCCCAAAGGCGTACTTTAGCGGATTCATTTTTAACTTAAATCTACGACACCTGTCAAACGCCCTCCTCAAATGTTCGACATGATCCTTTCTTGTTCTCGATTTGACTATGATATCATCCACATACACTTCTACGCTTTGATGAAAGAGATCATGGAAAATCAGCGTCATCACCCTTTGATAGGTAGCTCCAGCAATTTTTAGCCTAAGGGGCATGACCACATAGTAGAAGTTACCATATGGTGTCTGAAATGCTGTTTTGAACGCGTCTTTCGTTGTCATCCTGATCTGATTGTAACCGCTAAGACCGTCCATGAATAAGAATATCATGTGTCCGCCTGTGGCGTCTACTAAAGCGTCTATATGCGGTAACGGGAAATCGTCCTTTAGGCATGATCGATTGAGGTCTCGGTAATCCACACAACATCTAATTTTCTCATTTTTCTTTACAACCGGTACGACGTTAGCCAGCCAGGTGGGGTGTTGTACAAGCTTTATGAACTTAGCCTTCAATAGTCGCCCAACCTCCTCTTTTATCGCTGGTGGTTTCTTGCGGGAAGTCGCGGCTTCTTTGTTTAACGGGTCGGAATTCGGGTGAGACGCCAAGATTATGAGCGACAAGGTCACGGTCTAAGTCTGGCATTTTGTCGTACTTAAAGGCAAACACATACTTGTATTATATTAGCAATCTGACTAGTGTGTCCCTTTCTTTTCCTTTTAAGTATTTTGATGAGTCGTTGTTCATCCTTCGTTCCTATATTTACTTCTTCCATCCCGTCTAAGGTCATGTCTTCTATGTCGTGTTCCTCTTTTATATCCATTGTGTTTCTTTCTAAAAGTGACTCGGCCTCATCAACTAGTACTGAGGGTGACTCCGTCGTTTCTTGACCTACAGAAGCTAGAATGCAACTCGTGCTCATGATCGAGAGTCCCCACGGTTGATTGATATAAGCGGTATACATGTCCTCATTTTGGCCTCGAGAACCTCCAGAACTGGGAACCATCTTGTGATTTCTGTTTCTTTGAGGGAGGGCTAACCGTCATTGGTGATGGGCTGAATACTGATTTCACTGTTTTGTCACTGGAAGCCACCTCGTCTTTCCACTTAGGTAACATGGTGAGCATGGCCTGTGGTGCCTCTTCCTTTTCTTCTGGGGTATCGTAGAAAACAGCATCCGCCATGCACGTTTCTTCCAGCCCGAAAGGGTTATTGGTTGCTGCGATCCGATATTGTTTCCCTCTCATGTTCGTCTTTACGCATTGGTGATAAGTCGATGCCACGACCTTATGTTTGAGCAACCAAACTTGTCCTAATAATACATGAAAAGTCGTATCATCTTTCAACACGTAAAGTGGTGTGAGGCCTTTTATTGGCCCGATCCTCATCACTAGGCTGACAATTTCTATAGCGGTTTGAGTATTCTTGCCGAAACCCTTTACTGTGGTAGGGTGCATATGAATGGCCGATCGATGTACACCTAAGATTTCCAATATATGAAGTGAGATCAGATTCAGAGATGCGCCTTCCTCGATAAATGCTCTCTTCAATTGTTGCTTGTTGATGGTTGTCGTGAGGTAAAGTGGTCGAAGATGTTCCTATGGGTAGCATATGCCCTCGTTCGTGAAGGTGATTTCTCCCTTGGGTGTTGGGATGTATGGTTTACCAGTGGTTATTGCTGCAATGGCCTTTGCTGCCTTTTGGGTCTGATTTTCGCTGAATCCTAGCGAGTCGAAGAATTGCTGAGCCAAAATCGTCTTGGCGAATTTGTTGGTTATGTTTTCAGTATTGTCGAAGCCCGGGACATCTTCCTCCGCTTCATACGCCTCTTCCTATGTTGGTTCACAGGGCCTCCAAATGTCCTCCAGTGGGTTATGTGATATCATCATGACCTGATGCTGGGGAAGCGGATTTTCGTTGATTGTTTGGCCTCCTATTTCAATCACTCCCAGAGTTCTCTTTTGCTGAAAGATACCGCGTAGAGAGAAACATTCTTGAGTTGGGTAATCCACCTGGCGATGGTAATGGCAGTATCTAGCATTGCTCTTGTCAACTTTATTGATATCCACAACCAAGGGGTGGTGGTGTTACTTCCTCATTTGCTACCCACTGTTCGAGCAGACCAATGATGTTTTCCTGGCTACAAGGTATGGGTGGTAATCGGTTTAGATCCGTCCTAGGTCCTCTGTTACCTCGTCCCGCATTATAGGGGTGAAATGTCGAGGGCCTCCTCCTGTCGAGGTTGGTCAAAGTGCGACTGTTGAATTCTGGTATTGACGCGGTATTGATTGAGTGTTGCCATGCATGCTCCATATTCCCTAGGCTTGAGCGTCCACACAATCTGCTATTATGGCTGCCGCCTCATCTAATTCTATAAACGTATGGAACTTGAAGTTTGCAAGATTCCATTTGAACATAGGTGTCATTCCGCGCACGTATATTTTCGCTAGGGTTTCCTCCTTTTTGTCTTCATGACACTCGAGAGAGAGGTTTCGAAATCGTGTAATGAATTTCCCAATTTCTTCCCCCATTCTTTGATTACACTTGTTGAGATCAATTATCGTATTTTCTTCTTTGTTGAATAAAAATTTCTTAAGAACAATATGATCATTGCTGACCATGACTCTATACTTTCGGGCTTCAGGTTGTCATACCCGGTAACAGATGTGTCTGATAAAGACTTAGGGAACTCTCTTAAGTATAATTTTCCGTCGGATGCGTACGCATTTATCGTCGACAAGAATCGTCTAAGGTGTTCACGAGCGTTTCCCCGTCCATTATAAGTATTGAACTTGGGAGACGTATATTCTTCCAAATATTGATACTCGGCTACTTCGACCGAGTATGGGGTGCTCATAGAATCATAACTATCATGTTTGACTACTCTGTAATGCTCTTCCAGGTATTTAGTGATCGCCTCTTGTGATGCCCCTTGGGAGGATCCCTCTTTATCTGGTTATTTCCTCACAGCCGCCGCTTCTTCTTCCGTTTGTCTCATAAGCTTCCGGATCCCCTGTTGACGTCGATTGTACCCTTCTTTTTCGGTTTACATGTCCTGTAAAGTTTGCATTTCTTGTATTGGTGGTTGTTTGTTCTTGTTGACTAGCGTCTCTATATTTTCTGCGTGACCAGTTTGCACGATCAACGTGTTGATGATAACTTATCTTATTGGTTCATCGTCGCCACTCGCATTTTCTATTATTACTTCGTCGTTAATCGGATGGCTGGGTGGCGTGACCAGAGTGTCTTTCCTTGAGTGTATCTTGTTGGAATAGAGACGAGTCTCCTACTGTGGTCGTCAAATGTTTTAGGGTGAAAGAGTAAAAGGGAGACCAATCTTAGTCACAGCAAGGACTACACCTTTCCTTCTATGGGTAGAGAGATAAAAAGATCCTTTCTTTGTACTATCTCATTTTCCTTTTCTCCTGACACATGTCTCCCTTCAACCCTTAACTATTACCAAAGTGCCATCTTTTAATCATATCCCTAACTTCTCCTCTTATTCCCTCTTTATTCTCATATTTCCATGGGTATACTCCTAAGTGTTTGGGCTTAGCCCCCAAATTTCTAAAGTAGTCGTGAGTTCAGGCCCACCTAGTAGAGATGACTCCCCTTATCAATGGGTAGTCATTTTTCAGGTATTAACATTGACATTTTCATTCTTGGAACGACAGTCTCTAGCTTAATGTCTCGGTTTGCCACACTTGTAGGAATCTCTATCGATTTTTTTTTTCCAACTTGGTCTTGTCTTTTTTAGAGCCATCGTTCTTACGCTTGTTTTTTGTTCCACCGGTTCCCTCTTCAATCATGTTGACTTTGGAGTTTTCATGATTTTTCTTAGTCTTCTTACCATATTTCCAACTTTCCTCTTCCACTTGCAAATTGAAGATCAAATTTATATCGTCATCTTATTAGTTTTGTGTTTAAGATAATTCTTAAAGTCTTTCTAAAGTGGAGGCACCTTTTTTATCAAAGCAGCAACTTGAAAGAGTTCACTGATAGTCATCAATTCTGCCTTTAACTCATGCAAAATGATTTGAAATTCTTGTAATTGTGTTGTGACATATTTGGAATCTTTCATTTTAAAGTCAATGAATTTTGCAAAGATGAATTTCTTCACCCCAACAGAATCTTTCTTGTACTTCTTTTCAAGTGACTCCCATATTCCATTTGCAGATTCATGTGGTTGATAAACACTGTAGATAGAAGAGCTATAAGATCAACTTAGAATGTATATAACTATTAATAAAATATGTATTCTCAGTTCGAAAGTGGGATATACATCCAGGCTCTATATTTCTGATATGGGACAAAAATAAATTTGTAAATTTGATGTTTTTAATACGGGAGAGACAAGTTTACAATTTTTTCCCTTGTCAAAATTTTTCCATCTACACACATATACAAACTTGGTTTTATGTGGTTCTAACCATTGTCTCTTGTAATACAATACTACTTTGGGTAATTAATCAGTTCCATAATCAACATTAGCTTCTCCAAATTAGATTCATACTCTTCCACGATCATCGACCAAACCAATTCATCCTATGCTTTGAGAAAAGCCAACCATCTTATTCCATTTTCCTTATATTCTTCGTCATCTTTCTTTTTCTATTCACTATAATCCTTAGAGTTTCTTCATCATGGTAAATAGATTTCAAGGTTTGTAAAACCAAAATATAACTTGCATCGATCCTTCTCACGCTCCATAAAACACCACGCCACCTTGAATGATTGTTTGTCTAAAGTTTGGCAGACAATGTTCAACATATTGAACTTGTGCGTCTTATAGGTACTATCCATAAACAACACCTGATAGAAGTACTAAGCCAATTTAACCATATTTAAATATGCAATAAAAATATGATTGACTTTTCGGCCCAATCCTTCTTTGTATTTCAACCTGTAGTTCTGTAGTTCTGTTGTTCGGCCAACCACGAACATTTGATAGTTTCTTTGGCCGTGTAAATTGTAGACTATGAAGACAAGTTATTTTGTCATCCGTTTTTCACTTAGTAAGGATCCTACTTGGTTTAGTTCCTCTCGTTAACTTTACTTGTGCAAATCTATGTGGTTTCATGTTAGCAACGGGAGGTGTCCAACAAGGTTTTGCAGATCATCGTGGTTATGACAATCATTAGCAACTCCCAACATTTTCCATGTAGAATATAATTATAAATGGGATTTGGTGTTTCTTTTTCTTAGTCTTTCACACCCTTTCCATCTTCTTTGTAAACGTATAATCTTTTTCTTGTGACTTACATACTTGCAACTGCCGCGTAGGTGTAAGAAAATAAACTATGTGATATCTATTGCATCGGTTTACACTATAAAATTAAGCAGGTCAAGACATCGAGTTCACTAAAGAACTAGTAAACTCGGTAGGTATTCACTACAGAAGATTCAAATCCATAAGATATCTTTCCAAACGCAGTGATGTTCGCCGTACAACTCTTTCTAGTGTATTTCATTAAATTTGCATGAATTTCTATCCAACGTGAGGAATTGTTGGAATTTTAGAAACAATATTTAGTTAGTTGAGATTTAGTTTGAAATAACTTGTTGTCAATGGATGTGTCCATTCACTTAAACCCTTTCAATTTGAATTGTCTTATTTTAAGGGATGTGACTCTCCATGAAAGGATTTCTGCAAGAGTCTAATTTAGATCTATATAAACCCCACTTATTCTAATTTTCATAATATGGGTTTGAGAGCTATAAATTAGTATTAGGAAATAGTAGTTTGCATTTTGGTCAAGAGTTGAAGAAGAGTTTGTACTACATCAAATTTTGTTCACTGTTTTTGTTGTTATTCTTATGGTGTGTTAATGACAAATGGATATATCTTTGGAGATATATAGCTATCAAACCGTTACAACATATATACAGAGTGAATAATGTCTTAAGGAAAAATTCTAACTCGCCTCGTTTCAAGTAAGTTTTGTTTAGATATTTTAGTTTGATCATCTACTTTTATTCTTCTTTTTTTTCTTGTTTCGATTATGGTAACCAAGTATTACGAAAGTTGTAATACATCAAGGAAGACCAATGTTACAAAATTATAACAAATTAGCAGAAATAATACTAAAGTTATATTATCATCTATATAAGTAATGAAGATTTTCCAACAAATATTTTGGGTGTTAATAATTGAAACTCCATGGCACAACGAGTCACTATCTTTTAAGAACGTTTCCCCCCATCTGATCACAAAGAGTTTACATAAAACATCCTCTCATGATACAATGGGGAGTGTTTGTAGAGAGATGCGACTTCTCTAACAAACCAGAATCACTCTTATAAAAACCCATGATGCTTAACCAAAACCAAATAAAATTTCTCTACTAAAATGTATCTATAGACACAAAACAAATTGGGTTATATAGATTAAAAGGTGTATTAGAAGTGCCTTTTAGAATTGAAAAGACTCAAATTCTAGTAACCAACTGGCACCTCTTAAAACACCCTTTAATTTATATAACTCTTTAATCTTACAAAAATTTCTAACATAATCAACCATCCTAATTGAGTTGAGCTACGACAACCTGATCAAACTAATCACTAGAGAGAAAACACAAGAATTGCAGTTTTTTGGTTCCAAAAGAAAACCTATAAGACCAAGTCCTATGCACCTTGTCAAATTGGGTAGTTTTCCTAGCTAGGTGGCTGGGTAAACTAGTCGCGCCACTATGGGAGATGCGTGAGTGACAAAGACTCCGTCTCCATCGACCGACTCTTTATCGCTTATAAGTTGACACAATTTCCTTTCAAATTTTTACATTCTCCTTCCCAATTTCAGACAAAATTTTCTTCCAAAAATCTTACTGCAAAAAAAAAACTTTTGCCACGATGAGTGTAAGGTACAAAAAAACAGAAAAGGACAACCATCAGGCGCCCCAAAGAGTGGATTAGACTGGAATTAGGATAAAGATGGGGAGTTCCAACATGTTATACAACTTGCATGCACCGGTGTAGTGGAGGACCATATATCGGTCCATCAAGAGAAAAGTCAGTATACCATGCTAAGAAGTAGGTGGAATGAATTGGGTACGGTGTTTGGGTGGCTCCCTAATACAATTAAAGAGAGAGTCTGAATATATCCTTGGTATCGTTTATATTATTTAAACCATAAGAACCTTAATTCAGTTGTTGTTCAAGTATTATTAGAACGTTGGTGGAAGAATACATATACGTTCTATTTTAAGGATCCATATGTAGTAAGTTTGTTTGTTCTCTAATTAATTTTTTATATTTTTATTTTTGGTTTTATATGCAGACTTTATGCAAACTTTAGGATTTATAGCCGAAATTTAATATCAAAATGTTGTTGATAGGAGATACACCATTAGATATGTATATGTTGACAGGAATACTATGCGAGGGAGATATGGTTCCATTTGACCAAGGGAAATGGTCAACACAATCGAGACGGAAACTACGCCTTGTATTGTATTGTGAGAATGAGCAAGGAAATAATGACCACCGAGTTCTTAAAGCTGGTGGAATCTCTGGGTTGAAGACTTTCTTACAGCGCTATAATATGATAATACACCAGGATCCAAATTATGAGGACGCTGACTACTTTGATGAGCTTGAAATAGTGTTTGTCTTATAAGTGTTAGAACAATTTTTTTTTTCAAATGCTAGTTCAGTGATACATGTTAGTTTTCTCGAAGCGCTTAAAGAGTTAGAGTTAGCTCCAACATATGACTGGGGGTCTGCACTGTTATCAGGGTTTTACATAGGCCTCAGTGAATGCTCAGACTCCAAACCAAATTTGAATTGTTTTTGGAGAATCTTTGAGGTAAAAGTTAATTTATTTTTTATATTTTTAAAATTATTTAAATGTTAAATTACTAACTAACTAAATTTTTCCAATGTTTTCACAATATTGGTGGTATACTACTTCCGTGTTAGTGAACCTGCTCTTCACCAACACAATATTGTTTTTCCAATTATAGAAAAGTACCGGAATGACAATTGGATCCCTATTCAGGTCGATGACGGTCAACACTTTGAGTTGTATCAAAGGATTCAACAAGTAAGTATAACAAGCCGAAACATTATTGTTATGCCATATGTGGATCATCCATAGTACCAGAGTCAAGCTGCTCAAAGGATGCTAAAGTTGAGTTTACATCGATCGGTGTTTTTCAATTATCATTTTCAAGAAGGTTTTTGGTACTTTGGCGAAAGACACCTTCTACAGCTATAAGGGAGAATAGTAAAAACAATAAACCCACTTCCAAGCGGATAATTTTTTTATGATGATTACCTTAGGTTGTTGCAAAGTAATAAACCATGGGATCATGTTGATGAATTGGTCGTGGCCTCTATTGATAAGAATGATTATCTATGTTGGTTCATCATAATTTACAAGCCTACCATTGCTATGGAGCCGCAATATTTGGGAGAAATGGATATGCCAGCTTTAGGTAGATTGCCACTTGAACCGAGTTTTTACCAACCCAACCTCCACCACCAACGCCCGCTCCCTTCGTTTATCCCAGTGGCCATGAAGGTTCATCTTCTTCGTCAGTTATGCCACCGTTTGAGTGGGCGGTGCCGAGTATTAATCTAGAAGGGTAACCTATCACTTTTCCAATTATTTCTCAAGCTATGGATCAAACTTATCTGTATTGGGGGGTACAAGCTACACAAGAGGAATTGCAAGCTAGGTTAAACGATTATTATTGGCGATCACTAAAAATGCAGGATTATTATGTGTAGCAGCTGACCCAAATGACGAACACATTGAGTTTTGATATTTCAGATGAATCCAGTCAACGAAGTCATCAACCAAGTCGTAGAAACAGTCAAAGAAGTGATGACACACCAAAGCACGTGACACAGACTCATATAACACCTAGTGCTAGTGACGATGATTTTTCTCTGGAAACTCCCGACGGTGGTTTATTCTTTCAAAATGTTGTTCCTCTTTATACCCCCGGCTCCAAGAGGATCCTTTAACGTCTATCGGCTCATTGTTTCCCCCTCAGGTTCCGCCTCAGATTCCTTTTGTAGATTATGATAAAACTCAACCTCTTGAGGATACTCAAGCTTCTGTCGCAACCCTGTTACGTCAAGGCGAATACGATTTAAGTTGGGTCTTTCCTGATGATCAAGAAAATCAATCAAAAAATTAAATATAATTTTAATTCAATGTAACAAAGATTATTGATTGAATTTGATATCTTTTTGTTAATTCTATGTGTTGATTAAATACTGTGTGTTGATTCACAAATAACAAAATCCTATTAAATCAAAAATATTATGTTGTAATTTATAAATTTACACTACCTAATGTTAATGAATTTAAATACATGAATGTTAAGCTTGTACGTTAAAAATGTGTGTGGCTAAAAGAAATTACATTTAATCAAAAAATAGTTGTTGGATTTGCAATGATGAATGGCCATGATCAAAATAAGAAGTTATATAGAGACTCTTGGATGGAAAATGAATTAAAAACTGAGATTAAAACTCATCGACATAGTCTCTACCGCTAGCGACGGAGTCTTGGTCGCCAACGACAGAGAGTTGGTCGAGCGATAAAAATTTTGTTAAGCGACAAAAACTCTATCGCGATTTGCCGATTTAGCATGTCCATAGTAATTCAAAATGGACAAACGTGACTATCTGGAAGGTGCATAGGACTTGGCCTAATTATGTAAGAGCAAAGACAGTGGGGTTGGTATATTGGCTAATTTTCCAATTACGACCCCACAATGGGATGGGCAAACCCAAAAAACTTAGTTGGAAAATGGGTATATATGGGGGTTTTCCCATCCAGGCTTAGAGAAAGTCGATCGTCTATTTTTGAGACGATCGGCGCATGATGAGCTGCTCGGCCCTTGCTAGCCCGAGCGGCTCAATAAGATTCGACAACGGTCGAATCTCAACGGCTATAATCCAACGACTCTTATTCTCTCCTCTATAAATTCAAACATTTTCAAATCCAAAATCACACCTTCTCCACTAAAAAAATCTTCTACTATCTCTTCAATCTTAATCTTTCCATCTCAAAGATTAAGAAAATATATAAGAAAATAACAAAAATTGCAACCCAACTTGATCTCCTACCCAACTTGATTTTTCTGGAGTCATATTCGAAGATGCTATTAGTAAGATATGTGATGGTTATAGGAAAATAGAGAATGAGAAAAAATAAAGAGATCTTCAAGTTTTAGATGTTAACCAAGTCAAATCTGCAGCTATTATAAAAACAATAGTTCAAGGCAAAAAAAATCGAAGGATTTTTTTTTTTGAAAGTAAACCGTACGACTGTTTTAAAAAAACAGGGAAAATCTTCTAAAGAGCATATCGAATGGAAGATCCGTCAAATGAAGATAAACATGAGGCCGAAGATTGTCAGAGATTTCTATTAAAGTGTTTATTTAATTTAAGTTTTTTATTGCCCTAGTTTATATATTGTAAAAGAGCGTAGTATATTAAATTAATGTATGGAGATTGATGTTTTAATATAATTTTAATTAATTTAACCTAATTTTAGTTAATTTATTCTAATTTTAGTTAAAATTAATTTTGTCAAAGTATATTTAACTAAAAATTCATAATTGAATTTGTTTATTGCTAAGATCGAAATTATAAATTATATAGCCGTTGTCGTTGCAAACTGAGACGATCGGCCTAGGTTGAGCCGTCAACGGCTAGTTCCATACAACGGCTATAAAATAGTTCTATAAATTCAAGCATTTTCACTTCCCAAATCACACCTTTTCCAACTTCTTTTTCAAATTCTTTTACATCTATATGGCTCAACCGTATATTAATCTGGCAAAGTTTACTATCGATGAGATCTATCCCTATGTAGAAACTTTGTTGCATGCTATCCGGCAAGGAATGAGGAACGACGACAAAATGGATTAGTGAGTATGAGTTACAGGAGCAGAATCTATGATAACTTTTGCACTGACAACGGTAGTAACCCGAATAACCGGAATGTAGCTGGGTTGTTTTGTCGATATCAAACTATAAGAAGACAAGTGGAAGAATTTATAGCTTTAGTTCGGGCTGTCAATCAATATCGATTAAGGGGTGAAAACAATGCAAAGTTGTATTGCGAATGGCGAAAATGGAAAATGACAAGTTTTGCTTATGAAGCTCATTAAACAATCCTGAAGGATTTTTTGATTGTACGTATGAGGTGTTAAAAAGTAGGCATGCTACTACAGAAAAAAACGTTATTAAATTTTAGTTGAATGTGAAATCAAATTAGTAGTTATTTTCTTTAGTTGTGATTACATGTTCTCTAATTCAATTATAAATATCATAAATAGTTGGGGTGGAATTATAGCCGTTGGATTAATTTCATAGGGATTCGACAAAAGTGGAATCATGCTAGGCCGCTCGGCTCACACTGAGTCGATGCTCGGTTCAACATAGTCCGAGCGGCCTATCCTACGTCGGTCGGTTTTACATACTTCGTTTTGACAGTTCCACACTGTTCAAACCCGAATTTATCCATTCATCTGCTTGGCATTTTTAGTAAAATACCAATGTCCACTGGAATTGCTCTAATTAGGAGGGCTAATTAGGATGCCATTACATTGACAAATCGAACCAACGCAAATGCAATCCGTGTTTTCTTGTCTGAACCCCGGAAGTCTTCTTTTTGGACGCTAAGTATGGATAGGGTGGCCGCCAGTTCAATTATGGAACAGCAACACCACCCACCTGATGTAGTAAATATTTCCTTTTAATTGTATGTAAAAAAACACGAGATCACTAGGAGGCAGAGCCCCATAAAACATGTTGGAAAAAGATGGGTCAATAGTCTATAGACTCTATACAGAGGCGCACGCTCAAACCCATCGAGTATCAAAAAAAAATTAAATCAAATCATAACGATAATTCAGTGTTACTTATGAAGGAAACAATAATTCAATGGAAACAAATCAACAACTACTACATAAGAGTCTAGCAGTGTCAAACCTAATGGCTTAATTACAAGTCTTCATAAAAATAAATTAGAGAAAAAAAAATAATCTACGGAACATACTCCTACTTTTCTCCTTCTTGTAGGCTTGTACAGTATCTGATATCTCTTCCCTGAACCATCGGTGAAGGATATTTGAAACGCATATATGTTGCCTTTAGAGCTTCCTCCGAAATGACCGGCCGGCTGGCGATTCCGTAGTAGATTCTTTTTCCAACTTAATGTCTCCATTCAGCCTGGAAAGGGAGTTTTCAAAACAAGAGAAGATTCTAGTTATTAACACTTCACTAGGAGAGGATGGAGTAGGATTAAGACGCCTTTGGAGATCCTTTAATAGCTCTCTTCCTTGGATTATTTCATTCAAAATCAAAGGCTTTTTATTATTATAATCTATTGACTCATTCATGATCACCTTGTTTCTTCTATCACTCATTTTGTAACAACTTACAACACACAATGAGAATACGGAAGATCAAAGGAAATCAACAAAAACCAAGTTTTTTTTTTTTTTGTATGTTTGAATAATGGTTGGATATTCATAACCAGGAGTGTCCTTTTATATATAGAGGAAGGCCAAACTATACATTGGAACTTCCACTGATGTAACTTAAAAACTATTTGAATAAATTATTGTACGGATAAAAACATTAAAGAAAAACAATCGAATAATTGCTGAATAAAGAAAATTATCACCACCAACTAAAAATGACTCCCGTATCATATCGTATCATCAGCGGCTACAAATGTCATAGAAAGCCAGGTGTATGCCAGCTGGGCACATGATTCCGTATCTTTTCGGATAATCTCGGGTTTGGTTGGGCATTTAATAATTTTGTAATGATAAATTATGTCATTGCTTACGATTTAGTTATTTAGCTGTTTAATCTATAATATATAAAAGGTTTTTTTTGCTGATATAACCTCATTTATAACTCAAGTTGCAAATCTATCCCGTTTTTTTTTATATCAAATATGACCTCGATTTTTTACTTTTTCATCATATTTTTTACTTTTCCATTAACTGGCTGTTAACTACCACATGTCACATTTTATCTCTCTGAGAAAAATACCCATTTACCCTTATAAACTTTACCCATCTCAACTCAACTTAACTCACAGTTTGACTTATCAGAAAACTGAATCACAAAATTTAACTGTCAAACCATTAACTGGCTGTTAACTGTAACCCTACAAAACTTAACCCTTATATGTACATTGATCCCCAACTGTTCATCATCCAAAACTGAATCACAAAAGTTAAAGTTCTACAATCCCAACTTAAAGTAAATAACTTCATTGGAATCAAAAACAGACTTGGGTAAGTTCTGAATCACAAAAGTTAAAAGTTATACAATCCCTTATTTATGTACAAGATGAAACTAAAAACCCACTAGTCTTGCTGGAAACAAGCGCTAAAGAAGCTTGTTCCTCCGCCTCCAACATCTTTGGATCCTTTAACTTTCCCACCTCTACCTCTTCCTTTCCCTGTAGTTGTACTTGATTCTCTCTGTGAATAGTTGGTGGCACTAAAAGTTGCTCCATCTATAACAGTTCTTGGCCTCTTAGTTTTGGGATTAGACCCAACTGCAACATAACCACATGTTGTCTTTTTATGACCAGTTAGTTTACATTTACTACAAGTTCTCAATTTTGTCGCAGAGTGTGACTCATCATAAGATATCTTCATTTTCTTTGATGGTCTGCCTGGTTTTTTCATCAGTATTGGAGGCTTGATAAGAGGAATTGGCATCTGCACAAAAAGAAGACAACTAAATACTGATTTATTCATGACAAGACATAAAAAGAAAACAACAAAGGGCGAAGCAGCAGGAAAAGGAGAAGAATGCAGGCTCAAGTTTATAGACAAATACATGCCTCTACTAACTAAAATATACCTCTACTAACTAAAACAGACCTCTACTAACTAAAACAGGCCTCTACTAACAGGCAAAACATGCCTCTACTAACTAAAACATGCCTCTATTGTTGCTACTTTGTATACCTGGTCTAGACTGAAACCTATACTATTATTTCCTTCTATGAATATGGCCCCATGTTCGAACTGATTGTGAAAACTCAATACTCTCAAAGCCATAGTTTATCAATACTTTTGCAATAGAAATCATGGCTAAACCTAAAATGGATTAATGTCATAGGCCAGTGGGTAGCAATAAGAAGTCAATCAAAACTTATAACCTGCAGTGACCTTCTCTTTATATCCTATGTGAAGAAATATGTATGTATGATCCTAATTTTATCCTATTGAAGATACAAATCTGAACATAAACAGTCAGTAGTCATATCAGTAGCTACCATGAACTCCTATATGTTATGTCAGGGTAAACATAATGTAAAAGTTAATAGTACAATAAGTCACCTCTGCCCAATCTTCAAAATTATCCAGAAGTTGAATTGCATGTGCATAAGTAGCTTTATATGCAGCAGTTGTATAATAATGGCTACAATACCTGTCAAAGACCAACAAGAAACATTACTTTTGTATTCATGATAAAACCAACTAATGATAAACTAATAATGAAACTAAAGATGAATACTTACTGTGTCCAGTCAGCCCTTATGGTCTTCAAAGCACATACACCATGCTGACAAGTGAAACTCCTCAACTGCCATTGTAAGAAACTACACTCTTTTTTCTCTAAATTCACATTAAATACTGAGTTGTGAACACTGGTAACCTCATATAATTTACCCGTTACATTTGTACATTACTAAGACCCCTGCAAAGTATAAAGAAAACACTTCAGAGAACATTCATGGGATAAACTTTTAAAAAATAAATCATTTAACATTCATTTCATAACTTAAGAGAACATTCATTGCATAACTTCAGAGAACATTCATTGCATTAGAAATCATATCATTACATTCATGGATATGTCACAGAGATATGATTCATTGGATATGTCACAGAGATATGTCATAGAGATATGATTCATTGGATATGCCACAAAGATACATCATAGGATATGTCACATAAATATGATTCATTTTTAACTTTAAGATACCACAACTACTGACTCAGAGTTGTCCTCGGCAATTTATATACTAGTTCATTGACCAAAAACCACATATAAATGAAGTTTTAAGTAAATCAAAACACCCTCAACAAAATCAAACAAAACATTATGCTTCAAAAAAAGAAATCAAACAGATGTAAAAAGCAATAGATTAACCAGATCAATATCCATGTAGGTGATAACATAACATGAGTAATCAAGTGATGTGAGTTGGACTTCATTACTGGTTTATGCAAAAATAATGTTGGCAGTTTAGTGATGCAACACTGATAGACAATGAAAGATGTTAGATGAAACATTTGAAGAAGAACTAGGTCTGACAAACTCACAAAAATAAAATCATTTGAATTATGAATCAGATTATATTAAGGTTTACAGAGAATCTATAACTACATAATCCATTCAAGCAGAACATATATAAAATCTATAAAACAACAGTAAATAAGAAAACAAAAGTTGGGGTTTAATTACCTTTCATACACGTCCATTAGTACTTCCATCAGTAAAGAAGATAGCTTGAAAACCTTCAGAATCAGAGAGAGAGAGACATCTGTTGGTGTAATGAGCTGCAACAAACAGATCTACAAAAACAATGATAAACCCATTAGAAATCATAAACAAAATCATATTTACTTTGAGAACCCATGAACCCTAGAAACTATTGAAACAATTTTCAATATTTTTTTTATCAAAACCGAGTTTCACCCATCAATCACAAAGACAACACACAAATCTAATAAATCTAAAGAAAAAAAATCAAAAAAATCAACACGCAAATCTGATTATTACCTTTTATGTCTGAAGATTTTGAGTCTTAGGTAACGAATCAGATTATGAGAAGATGATTTTGAGTCTTAGGTGTTGCTTATGAAAGAAAACCAGAAGAAAGTAAGAATCAGAAGAAAGTGAGAAGAGGAAGGCGAAAGAGAAAAACGAGGCGAAAGTGAGAGTTTCCTCTCAAAACATCGCCGAAAGAGAAGGAAAGAAACAAATGAGAGAAACTTGTTTAAAGCTAGGGTTAGAAATGAGAGTTAATCTCAACCCTTCATCTATATTACTTTAAATCACGACCGTTAGACATATTAGGGTTAAAAAATGTTAGAAAGGGCAAATAAGGAAATTACAATGTCGCCTCGTCTACATATAAAGTAAGTAATGGTACAATGGATGGAAAGTTAGTATGAAGACTGTTTTTGTAATTTTGATAAAAACGGGGGTATATATGCTAATCGATCCTAAATACGAGGTTATACGAGAGTAATCCCTAAGAACTTTTCTATTTCGTTTCAAAAACTTGTCTTTACTTTCCCGCCTCGTACACCGCGCAATAGTGCGCCCTAATAACTCGGAACACAGGTGGATAACAAGGGCATAATCGCCACTTTCATATTTTCCCATTACATTCCTTGTTTTCTTTTTTTTTTCTTTTTTTTTTCTTCTTTCTTCCCCGTCTTCAACACTCCTCAGACCAAGAAAAAACCAAAACCCTAATACTAAGATTCATCTGTATGGCATGAAAAACCCTAATAATAAGATTTACAGAAATCTATAAATGGCGAAGAAAATAATATCACGCAGTCAGTTGTTGGATCGATGGAGAATCCTTGAAGATGATTCTGAGGATGTGGTTGTTGTTTCTTCTCTTGATGATAATAATAACAAGCTTATTCACAAAGAAAAATGGTAAACCGTTTGCTCTCTATGTAAATATTATCGATTATACTTTTTTAGATCGTGGGAAATGGAATTTGTGAGACGAATTTCTCAAAAAGGTTGTTCGAATTTGGGTGTTTTTGAGTTTGGAGTTGTTTGGTAAGTTTGAGTGTTTCCGGGATCAGTTTCTGAGAATGTTGGGGTTATTTTTGATAAAAATATGTATGTTACTAATGTTTTTTTTTTTTTTTGATGGTTTTTGTTACTAATGGAATGGATTTCGTGGGTTAAGTTTGTTCCTGGAACATTTGTGAATATGTTAGTTAGGTTATGAATTTGGGATGATAACTAATTAAATGTTAGGATTTTT
Source organism: Papaver californicum (assembly GCA_023531435.1). Classification (NCBI taxonomy): domain Eukaryota; kingdom Viridiplantae; phylum Streptophyta; class Magnoliopsida; order Ranunculales; family Papaveraceae; genus Papaver; species Papaver californicum. The sequence goes on from JAJJMC010006776.1 coordinate 2,285,455, forward strand.
TTGTGTGCAATCACTGGATTAAGCAGCTAATATGGGTTTTAGGTTATGTAGTGCATTCATTGAATTAGTTTGCCGACTTATTTGTGAGGTTTGGGGTTTAGATTATAGTGGTCGGCTATTGTTACTTTTCTTTAGCCCATCATTTGGAACTTAAAACATGAGTTTGATATCACATGTTGTTATCTTTATTGAATTCTGGATGCAGGTTTGCAGATACCTTCAGTTATTTGGTTGGTTTGCCAAAAGATACACATATCTGGTGTGGCTCATGGGATTTAATGGGACCACTTCTTGAAACCTTTTACAACTATTTCAAAGATAAAGGTGACGATTCTCCTCTTAAACTACTCTGGAAGAGAATTTCTCAAGAAATGCGGCAGTGCGTACAGTGTGTATCTCAGCATCATCAAGCTCAAGAAATGTATAGCACAGAGTATGAGGCGAGTTGCATTGTCCCTCTTTTGAAAGTATTACGGAGTCTTGATGAGGAAAGGGTTACTCACCACCTCAAAGAACTAAATGCTAAGATATCAGAAGGAGATTATGATAGCGAGCTTCATAATGCTGAAGTTGTTTGTGTCATGTATGAGGCAAGGATTCTTTCCTGTTGTTTGCTTTTTGACAATTGTTCTGTTTCAAGTGATTTATTATGTGAACATTTGGATATACTAAGATGAAGCTGTGTTTATCCACTCTAGGTGTTAACTTTCCCCATTTTATTAGATGACCAATCTTTGGCCAATGAGTTCCAAATATTCATTGAAGCAGTTGATGAATCTCATGAGCTGAAGTTGACTGGACAACACCAATATCCGGTAATTGTGTTTATCCATTGGTTTTTGCTAGAACTTATGTATTCAAGATACATTTCTTTTTTTATTAGCTTTTGCTCCATAACTCTTAGTATTAATTTTTCGCTTTAGGGTGTTTATGCACTACTTTTCCTGAAAAGTAGAGGAGCTCGTTCAATTGGTCATCGTCTTGCTGGGCATAATGGAAAGTTGAGGTATTGCTTTTGTGATACTCGCAATGTTAGCAATTATTGGTGGTCAACAAATAGATCTAAGTAATTAACTAGGAGGAGTTTATTGTTTAATTTCTGTGGTAAAAAGAGTTGAGCTATATCTTATGTAAATGTAAATGCTTAATCACCATTGTGCAGGTTAAATAGTCTTAAGAGACCCATATTTTGTTATTTCTAAACTCGTATGTGCTGGGAATCATGAATCTCTTTCAAAATATTTCCAGTCTCTCTTAATTTTATCAAAGTGCCATTAAGTACAATAAAAGCTGCACAAAAGATACTTCAACAGCTGTTGTTTATAATTACTAAAATTCGACCACAAGTGAAACATATCATCATTTCATTTACATGGTTTCTTCAACTCCTTGTTTTGTAAATACTTGTTTATGACCCTGGACAGCACGATAAGTCTCTGATTTCTTGTAGAGGATAGGTAAATGTAGCATTGGGTCAGTTTCATTGTTGAAAGTGCCCTGGTACTGAATTGGATGATGTATTTATTTTGAATACCTTAGTGATATGCTTGTGGTAAAGGTGATTACACTGCTGTTTTAGTGATAATCAATCCATTATTGGGTCATTTTGTTTCCTAAACCTGATGTTTCTTGTGCTGTCATGTCTGTTACTTCTATTTCTCTCGGCAAAACTCTTTGTTTAATTTGTTTCTGTTCGATGATATCTACTTTCGTAGGATGGCAGCAGACTTGGAGCCATTGCAGCCCTTACTAAAGAAATGCATTGGTTACTTAGAAAAAGAATCTTTGCCGTCTACGATGGAGTCTTCAAGACCTAGACTGCAGCTTGAGCGGATAAATGTATGGCTTGGCATCAAAGCATTGTAAGAAACTTCCCGACCTTAACCTAATTTTCATATATATTTTCTTCCCTAGCGGCATGATTATTTAATTTTCTTATGCCTATGTGTCTTTATTTTAAAGGCTTGGGTTTCTAGAGCCTTCAGCGTTTGAAGAAGGGATATTGGAGAGGTATCCATCTATTGTTAACAATGTGCTCGACCATGTTACCGATGATTCCCTTGAATTTAGTCATGCAATCAATAGCTTGCGGCTGCTTTTTGAAATGCTTGGTGGGTGCCCTACGCTGTCAATTTGTTATTTAAAAGATGTCATGTTGCTTAGTATTTACCAAATGTATTTCGTTTTACATGTGATTTCAGGATGTAAGCTATGGTTGAGGACCACATCGTCACCAAGTGTGATGCGCAACACTCTAGTGGGTCAGTGTTTTCATACTCGAAACGAGAAAAGCCATAAAGAAATTTTTGATCTTGTCGAGCCATTTTTACAGGCATGTTCGTCAATCAAACTGTTCTTTTGATTTGTACCTCAAACTACAAACTCCTTTTTTTTACTTCTTGCATTTCTGAGGAACCAGGATATGTGTTTTTCGTTTATGAAATACTGAAGAAGTATAATTGACCACATGTGTAGTCTCTTGAAGCATTACAAGATGGGGAGCATGAAAAACAGCGTAGGCACTTGCTCTATTTTTTCCTTCATCAAGTAAATATGAGCAGTAACTTCAGTGTTCTAATGAGGAAAAAGGCTTGCCAGGTTAGCAAATTGTTTTCTCTCTATAGTTGCTTAATGATATTCACATCTTATTAGGGTTTGTTGTGAAATAAACATGTAAAAATAGGCAATGTATCACAGTGTAGTGCATTGAATATTAATTCCTATATTTTGAGCTTGTTTTCGCTGTTTATTACAAGTTGTTATTTTTCAGATAGCTCTGCGTGTTATACATAGAGGCTATAAGATGAACCCGCCTTGTCCACCTTTTGAGTGCGCACATATGTGGTACAGTATTATTTATAACTCTATATAGACCACATAATACACATGCATTTATCTACCTATCAACATACTGTATAGGATATCTTATATAAATTTATGATCTTACTTTTTAGAACTTCATTCACTATCTCATGGAATTTTCGTTAAGTAGCTTATAACCATGGAATTTTCGTTATTGGGCAGGGGTCCTTCTTTAATCTCTTCTCTGAAGGATTCATCTCTTCACAGTTCCTTGCGTAAACCAGCTTTTGATCTTATTCACACTATTGTAGTTTCTGATGCTGCGGCTTTGATAAGCTCAATGTTGAACGGGAAATCTGTTTCTATTGGGAATAGTTCTGTTGATTTTAATGAAGATGAAGATGAGATACTCTTTTCTCATGATGTTGAAGAGAAGGATGCCAGTTGTTGGAGTGACTTTAGTGCTCAATGCGAACTGACTTCTCGGGAATGCAGAGAGTGGATGTGTGTTCCGATGTTATGGCTTGATATTCTAGTTGAAGTTCAGCCCTCAGCCCTTCCCATATCATTTTCCAAGGCTGTTATGTGGTCTTTATCTCGATTTTCTCTGTTAGAGCCTTTAAATATTACAGAAATGACATTGTCGGTTGAAGATTGGCTACAAAAATATGCTGGAAAAATATTAACCTCTTTTGGGTGGGAGGCACCAACTGGTTCTGATGATGGTGGAGATGGGAGGGTGTCAAATAATTCAATCAAAGTATCAGAGATGTGTCTTCCTTTAATAAAGACATTTAAGAGGTTTTAAATCCTGCTTTTGGTTTTCTTTTTTTACCTAGTTAGTTACTTTTACTTATTGTTTATTAATACCTTATACTGCTTTATGGTAATATAAATGCGGCCGATCATCATGGAGCCTTAATCTGACAATGCATCTGTCCATGACGTGTGGGATACACTTTCCTGGTGATCCAAGGACTGGTTTTTTATGAAGCTGCTCACTATTAAGATCATCCTCACTGTAAAGCATACAATTTTAATTTCTTACCATCAAAGTTTGGGTGAATTTAGAGGTCATTGAGTGGTCCATTATCTGCAAGGAGCTTGACATTTTCGAATGAGGTTTTGTTTCATAAAGGATATGTTGAGAAAGTTTTTTCCTAAAAAACAGCCGTCGGAACCCGTCTGGGCTCCGTAGGCCAGGTGATTACTGCACTGTAGAAGGATCCTGCATCGGTCAATTTAGTTTTATGGGTGGGTAGTTGATTATTGGAGCATGTATCTTTCAGGTGTGCTGCTCATCATGTTGTTCAATTGGAAAAAGGCGAACTTTGGAAGCAATGGAAATGGGAGCCAAGTATGGCTGAGAGCTTGACGCTCTTACTTCTGGATCCAAACGATGTAAGTTTTCTAACCTAAAATGTTCTTTGGAAGTTTGTTTCAAGAACCTTGTTATAACTAAATGTCTGAGTGGATACTAAGCTCATGACGTCTATTCAATTACTTTGTGTTATAGTTATAGTACTTTTTTTGTGTGTGCAGAGTGTGAGACAAGTTGATAGGCTTATCCTCGAGCATGTTTCAAATACAAAGGGTCTTGCATCTGGACTGCAGTTTCTTTGTTCAAGTGGAGCTTCACTTTCTGCTGTTTATTTGGGATTGATACATGCGCTAAAACTGGTGATGTGCTATGTACTCTTTCATCCAGTTTTAGGCTTTAAAGATCTTTTTTCAAAACACTTGTCAGTGTTAATGACTTAATGTAGCATTTTTAAATATCTCATGTAAGTATACGATCAGTATATTGAATCTGTGAAAACACTGGTGTCTTACAAAACATGTTTACAATGCGACAGGTCCAATTGGAGAACGTTTTATCAAAATTTCCCTTCTTAAACCATTTTTTGTTTATTCTACGCAAACTTCTGCAAGATGTAACCTCATCTCCTGAGAATAAACCGCGCAATCCAGTTGGTAGTTCAAATATCTCAAAATTCTCATCTCAAGGAGGTTTTCTTCCGCAGCCTGATTTCGATGCTTCACCAGTAAATAGTCTTGAGCCAACAGTGGATTTAAAATCCTGGGACAGTTTTAGTCGCTTATTATCTGAGAGTATGTGGCCATCTATGAAGAAATTGTTACTAGAAGGGAAAAGATATATCAGTGAGAAACCTTCACAGGTAAATTCATTGAGATAAACATAAACCTTTTTGTTTCATTTTCAGCGCATTGTATTTAGTCTTAATTGTTTGTAAAAGCATGGACTACACCTTGATGTTAGCATGATTTTGTTTTGTTAAAGCTATGCTGATTATTGAGATAAGTGTACATAGAGAAGATATTTTTTACCCTGTCACTTGGCATTGCTCAAGATTATGATTTTTTTCTTTCCAGATGACGTGTTTACGTTTGCTTGAGCTCGTCCCTATTGTTTTTGAGAAGGTTAGTCCGTCTGTTCACAAGCAATCAAGCAATAAATTTTTAGTACGAGATGCATGCAGTGTGGATTGGCTTCATGATTTGGTTGATTGGGGAAAATCATCAATTTTAGTTGTAGTCATATACTGGAAGAAATCTGTTGTTTCATTAATGCGTTTACTTAAAGGTTCATATGATGGTAATTCTGCAAAGATTATTGGTTCCATTGAAACACTTATGCTGGGGGGTGAGTCTCTCCTTTTCACTCTTTTATTATGTATTCTTGTCAGCTCTAGTTACCTGTATAAAATAAAAACAAATGGGCACTTTTTGGTTTTTAGTTACTTGAGTTGGTTTGTTGTTTGTTGCTTCATTTCAGATAACATTGGATTAGATGAACTAAAGGAGAAAGTTTCCCGTCTCTCTGTTTCATTACCCAGTGACAGATCTTCCACTGTTGGTGTTACAAACCTAATATCATATCATCCCATACCCAGAGGTTCTTTTGAGAGCAATCATTCGGTGTTAGATGAAAAGAAACCTTTTGAGCATCTAGATGTGAAGGTTTTGGATTTGGTACCCTTTGATAAGGTAAAAAGTCAGGATAAATTAATCATTCTCTCTGATGATGAGGCAGAGACAGAGGTGTCAGAGGTGACCGTTTCATCGTGCATCAACCCAAGTTACTCTTGTATGGATGGCAAGACTCTGAATTTTGCTGCTGACAAAAGCATATTACCAAATGATCATGGTAGGAAATCTGTTTCTGAAAATAGCAACTATAGAAATTTTCTATCAGCCCTGGAGTCGAAAGATACTGCAAAGAATGCTGGGTTGACTTCACAGAAACATTACTCTGATGCTAGAAAGGAAATAAGAAAGGAAACAAATACAGGCAGTGTCATTGATCTTTTCCCATCAAAAATCAAAGCTGAACCCCTTAAGAAGAGTTCTATTGATGAAAATATCAGTTCGAAAACTTCAGATCAGGCTCGTTTAGGGGTAGCATCCGGTAGTAAAGCTTTGGCGGCAAAGAATATTGTGCTGAAAGATTTAATGCATGATAACAATATCGCTCCATGGGAGAAAGCACTTAAATCTGCGAAAGCAATGAAGATGTCTGGTGCTACGGAGACAGAAAAAAGGCCAAGCGTCTTGAAAATTATGATTCCCGACGATGACAATGACCCTTGGGAGATGGCAGTTAAAGCTGCAACTCGTCCCCAGTCTTCAGTAGCAAAGCTGAACACATCAGTTACCAAGCGACAAGTCATTCAGCTAAATATGCCAATGGAAAATAAATCTGCTTTTGCGCGCAGGATGGATGCCGGAGCTAAGCGTTTGAAGCCTCCTAGGTTGGACGACTGGTACAGACCTATGTTAGAAATTGATTACTTTTCAATTGTGGGACTCTCGCCTGGAGATCAAGAAGAAAGCGGAAGTAATGCAAAACTTAAGAAGGTGCCTATGTGTTTTGAATCACCTGATCATTACGTGGATATTTTCCGGCCTTTGGTACTAGAGGAGTTCAAAGCTCAACTTCGTACTTCTTACGCAGAGTCGTCTTCATCAGAAGAGATGTGGTCTGATTTTGTATCTGTTGTGTCAGTTGATAGAGTTGATGATTTTAATCTTGTTCGGTGTGTCCCTAGTGACGGTGAATCTATTGAATCTAAGTGTTCCGAAAATGACCTGGTTTTGTTAACCAGACAGCCGCTGCAAAATTCTGCCCATGATGTTCATGTCGTTGGGAAGGTAACTGTTAATTGTTCCTTTCTAATAAGCGTGTGATTCCAAGTAGTAACTTTTTTGCATTTCGTTACTTTCTTGATTATATTCCAGTATTAGTACATGTGCTTTCTGGATGGCTAATTAAATCATTTACTAGGCCTATTTCCTAACCTTATTAGCCTGAAACTGGTAATGGGTCTCTTTGTTCTACTAAATGGTTCATAATAGATTCTTTGGCCCATATTGATTATTTTGTAGGTAAGCAAACAGGGTACATGGTTTAAGTTCTTATCTAGGCTGTTCCAGATTTCTTTATAACTGGTTATGTTAATCTAATGATTCCTACTGCACAGGTGGATAGGCGCGAAAAGGACCACAAAAGGAGGTCAATTATCCTAGTTATCAGGTTGTATCTTCAAAATGGTTCAATGCGTTTTAACAAAGCAAAAAGGCTCTTAGTAGACCGTAGCAAATGGTATCTAACACGGATCATGAGCCTTACTTCTCAACTTCGAGAATTTCAGGCTCTGTCATCCTTGAATGATATCCCTGTTCTTCCAGTTATCTTGAAGCCAACAGTTCATTCCCATGATTTTAACAAATCCAGAAAAATTGAACTGGGAAAGCTATCAGAACCTCTAGCACGTGTTCTCAAGTCGTCATTTAATGAGAGTCAGCTCCAAGCTATTAGTGATGCTATTGGAAACAATGTTACAAGGAGGGACTTTGAGTTGTCTCTTATCCAGGGCCCTCCAGGTTTATTTATGCCTCAGCATTACCATTTTGATGTTTTTCTTGATGGAGCTAAAATTTGTCTCCACCAACAATTTATAATATTTGTTTTCAATAAATTGCCTCTCCAGGTACAGGGAAAACTCGGACAATTCTAGCTATCGTTAGTGCATTACTTGCTCTACCACCCCTGCAAAGGATTGATGCATCAATGGACACTGGTACTACTTCATACACCAATAACCCAAGAGCAATGATCAATGAGTCTGTTGCTATTTCTAGGGCTTGGCAAGATGCTGCTGTTGCTAGACAATTGAGTGAAGGAGAAGATAATTCCAAGTCCATGGAGAATATAGGCCGAGGAAGGGTCCTAATCTGTGCTCAATCAAATGCGGCTGTGGATGAGCTAGTATCAAGAATTTCCAACCAAGGCTTATATGGAAGTGCTGGGAAAATGTATAGACCCTATCTGGTAAGAGTTGGAAATCAGAGAACAGTCCATCCATGTTCACTACCCTTCTTTATTGATACATTGGTTGATCAAAGGGTGGCAGAAGAGAAAATGAATGAAACTGATGAGAAAAATGAGTTACATGGAGAAGCTTCAATGAGACTTCGTGCTAGTCTCGAAAATCTAAGTGATGAAATTAGATTTTATGAAGCTAAGCGTGCAAACTTAAAAGATGGGAGTTCAGACCCAAAAAATTTGCCAGAAAATGGGGTTCCTAAAGAGGATGATGCGAAAGAAATGTCTGATGCAGCACTTGGGGAGAAGTTACAGAAATTGTATGAACAAAAGAGACAGATTTGTAGAGATCTTGGTGCTTCTCAATCGCATGATAGGAAAGCTTCTGAAGAAATCAGGGCGCTTAGAAATAAAATACGAAAATCTATTTTGAGGGAAGCTAAAATAGTGGTGACTACATTGAGTGGTTGTGGTGGAGATCTTTATGGTGTTTGCTCAGAATCTATATCGGCTTATAAGTTTGGGAATTCCTCCGAACACACTCTGTTTGATGCTGTTGTGATTGATGAAGCTGCTCAAGTACAGTGCTTATCCTTATTCTGTTGTTTCATATGGCTCTTCTAACTTGTTTGTTTCCTACAATTTGTTTTACTTTAATATCTTATTTGTACTTCTCTTTTGCTTGTATAGGCTCTGGAACCTGCTACTTTAATTCCCCTTCAGCTGCTGAAATCAAATGGAACTAAATGCATTATGGTAAGGTTTGACATTGATTGGTTAAATCAGAAAGTTTCTGATTTTAAGAACCAATAATGAAGCTTGCTTTACATAAAAAATAAAATAGAAAAGAATATGAAGCCTGTGTTTAAATTGTTTTCTGTTTGAAGGTTGGTGATCCAAAGCAACTGCCTGCAACCGTGCTTTCTCAGGTTGCCAGCAAATATCTTTACGAGTGCAGCATGTTTGAGCGCTTGCAAAGGGCGGGTCACCCTGTCACCATGCTGATCAAACAGGTAATAGTGTTAATTTACGTAGAATATTCCGGTCGAAGGATATTCGTAACAATGGTTGATTTTTGTAATCTATAAAAAGTTGCACTATTCATTCTTAATTTTAAACCCTTTCTCTTACACTATTGTCATCTTTTATACAGAGTTATTTCAAAGAAAATGCTTCAGAAAAGGGTTTCTTTTTGACCAAATTCATTTACTTACTGCAGTATAGGATGCACCCTGAGATTTGCCAGTTTCCCTCCCTACATTTTTATGACAACAAATTATTGAATGGTGACCAAATGGCCAGCAAATTAGCACCATTTCACGAGGACAGATATCTTGGACCCTACGTATTCTTTGATGTCGCCGAGGGCCAAGAAAGTCGAGGGAGGAGTTCCGGTTCACAGTCCCTCTGTAATGAGTCCGAAGCAGAAGCTGCTGTTGAAGTACTTCGATTCTTCAAAAAGAGGTATTCTGTTAACAGAGTTTGTTTATTTTGTAATGAATTAACATTCCGGTTGGTAGCGGTTCAATAATATGTTCCACTTTTTCTAAAGGTACCCGGCGGAATTTGTTGGTGGGCGAATGGGTGTCATCTCTCCATATAAGAGTCAAGTTTCATTATTGCGTTCCCGGTTTTCTAGTGCATTTGGACCTGCTTCTACTGCTGATATGGAATTCAACACTGTTGATGGTTATCAAGGCCGTGAAGTAGATATTTTGATACTTTCCACAGTAAGGGCTTCCGATCAAAGTTCTGCAGCTCCTGGGATCAACACTGGTGGTATTGGTTTTGTCGCTGATGTGAGACGGATGAATGTAGCTCTGACAAGGGCAAAGCTTGCTCTCTGGGTTTTTGGTAATGCAGCTACGCTACAGAATAACCAAAGTTGGGGTGCCTTAGTCAAGAATGCTGAAAAAAGAAATTTGATTGTATCACTAAATAGGCCATATTGGTCTGTCTTTAAGAAGTCCTTATCAGACACTCAGAAAAGACCACTCCTTCCTAGTTCTGATTCTCATCACAAACATGCAAAGCCTCATGAGAGCATAAGAAAAGATACTACAAAACATGCTGATGAAAATGAGCACAACAGTGAGAAAGCCTCTGAAAGTATGGCCGAGGATGCTAATAATGAATTTGGAAGAAATAGGAACAGACCTAGTTCCGATGATAGGAATAAAAAGCCCATAAAGGAGGATCTTGCATTTGAAGTAGGTGTACAACAAGAGAGCAGAAAACGACCAAAGGATATGAAGGATCCTGTGATAGCAGAACGTGCAAAATTCAACCAAGCAAAAGGCAAAGAGATTGCGAGGAAGCAAGATGAGAAGTTAAGAAGTGTGACCAAGTCAGTACCTCAGCAAGAAACAGTTACCAGTGATAAAACTTTGACCGAAACAGAGTCGGGGAATTCACTCTCCTCTACAGAAGGCAAGGATCAAGAAAACAAAGTGAAGGATGATGGTAAGGAAACAATAACAATTGAGACACCCACCAAGGGGTTAATTGCAAGAAGGAAGCGACAAAGAGATGCTGTCGATGCCTTGTTACCATCAGCTTTCATACCTTCGAAGAAGATTGGGACAAGACAGAAATCTGAGTCTGTCAAAAGACCTTGCTCTCCCACCGCGACTGAAAGTGGTGCTCAAATTAAGCCACCCAAACCTAAGAAAGGCAAGCGTCTTTCTCTCATTTCCCTAATGCATGGAATAATGCCCTCTTTGTTTTATGCTAGATAGTAAATGTTATACCTTGGTGGTATTAAAATTTTGAGATGCTGGGTTATAGGATATAGAGGCTTTTTGTTGATCATGTAAGGTTTTTAGGGTAGTTTGGCTTTTCTGCCTTATATCTTCATCCAAAATTTTGTCTTCTCTATTAAAAAAAGAAGACTATGGAATCTGATCTGTTGGATGCACCCATGGTACATCTAAGAAAAATTGTTGAATATCGCACTAAAACTTAATGACTGGTAATCCAAAATGTGTTTCAGTGTTAGTATCCTCAGTTACATTCAGGTTTGTTATATTGTGTGACCATTGCATTTGTCTTTCATTTACTTGTATATACTTTGATTTGGGTTATTTTTAGGTAGTTTTGTTGTCTCGCACACTTAGCTTTTACAGTTAGCATGTATCTTTCTTTTACACGTGTATACTTCGAGTTGGGTTATTTTTAGCTAATTTTGTTGTCTCCCATACTTAGCTTTTACAGTTTCTTTTGTTCTTTGCTCCTTACACTTGTCTTATAATGCTCTGCTCACAGCTCCATGAACTTCCTCAGGTACACCCCAAGATAGGGAAGCTGTGTGAACTATTACTAAGATGCATAAGACCCATAATATAAACGAAAGCTCTTCAAGTAGCACATGCCTGAGTGAAGAATGAAAGCTATTTCAAGGATCTGTTTCCAAATCTAAAAGGAGGCTAGCACAATTCCCCAATTTTTGTCAAACTACCAACTCCCACAAGTGCTTGACTCAATTATTGCCCCCTTCAGAAGGTAACTGGCTCAGTCTTTTGGTTTCTCCCACTTAGCACCATCAATGATTTAGCCTTTTGCTATTCTTGTCAAATGGTGTACATGCAGTTTTGACTATCAGAAAAGGGTCCACTGTACAAAAACTAGTTTACTTGGAAGTTGGAAGAAAAGCAGGCCTCTGATTAATTTTGTTTTCTTCATTTGTAAAAACCTAGGTCAGGCCCTCTTTCAGTATATTTGTATATGTTATCTATGAAATCAATCTGCGTATAGAAACAAAGTCCTTTCTTTTACCAACTTTTCGTTGTGGATTTCGTTTACATGAAGTCTTAGTTTCTCATCAGTCTGGAGCTTTTCTGTTTGCTTTCTCCAAGTGTAGAGCTGGCAAGTATCTTGCGCTCGAAGGGCATTTCTTCTAGGTACGCATTATAAACTTTGCTCAGCTATTATAGTTTTTATAGTTGTCTGCACCTTTATATTTACCCTTATTATGTGTTATGTAGCCTCTTAACGGAAACATATATTACTATGAAGTCAGTGATTCTAATAGGAGCAAAAAACTTCTTCAGATAGATCTTTAACTTTATGGTATGCAAGTCAATTTTGAAGGACTCTCAATTTTCTTTATAACAATTAACTTCTCTCTTTTCCGTTTTCCTTTATATTTGTTTCTTAATAATTTGTCTTGTATTTATCTAGTGATACCAGCTACTGAAGAAATAAATATAAACAACACACTAGGTAACAGATGTAGCTTCGGCTTGTGAAATTTAAAAATAAAATGGCTTAGAGTACAAGCGTCACTCTGTAGGAAAAACTTCCAAGTTATATGTGGAAAGGTGGATAACCAGTAACATCATAATCGAAAGTGAAACTGTTATTATGGCTTGTACAGGTTCATGTCAAATAAGACATTGTTAGAGGTCTTGTGTTGAGAGTTTCCAAGCTTTGCCTCCTCTAAGTTTGAATCTTTTAACTCTTCCAAAAATCATGACCATGGTTAGTATTATCTTTCCTGTATTACTCCATCTTCCGACGAACCCAAACATCATATCCTTGCATAGGCCGTCGGGGTTTATCTGCCGTTTTGCAACTGTAGCCAGTTGTGAAACCCACATTTCCATATGCACTGCAAAACCAAAATTTATCATTTCTTAGTTGTTTATCAATTGTTTTTTTATAATTGATAAACATCATTTCTTAGGTCAGTGTTAGAATTTAATTCCAAAGACTATATTTAGGGAATGAATTCCAGTAATAAAGACAATCATCAACTTTTTTTTACGAAAAGAGCCCATATTTTTTGTTTTTCTTCTTAATGGGCCATGTGAGAAACATTATTGGTGTTTGGCTCTAGTATTATTGTATTATGCTAAACATTTGGTGCATTGTTTCTGCTACAGTCTAACCGGACATCATACAAACCTGAAATGCCAATCCTTTTTCTTGAAACTTGATCCCCATATTAGGTGATGCTGACAGTTAAAATAGTGATAAAGTGTGGTAGCCGATGTGTAATAATGAAAAAACATGCGGTGCAGATTAGAATCATTAGATTATCTTTAAGATTTGGCTGGCCTAGCTAATACTCGGCTTCATAACACACACAGATCTATATTCACCATAAGACTTACAGATTCAACATTCAAGGTAGAAAGTATCGTCAAAAGTCATAATTCTAGATTGCATACAAGGAGTTTCTTGAACGCAATACAGAATTAACTCTGCGGCGCTGTAAAATTTATTTTTTGTGCGAAACCATTTAACGTTTTTAATATTAGTCATCATATTTTATGATAGAAATTAAAATCTAATGGTTATGTTTTTTGACAAATCATTTGGCGCTTTAAATCTCAGCTATCAGATCTTCTTTAAACTGTAAAATTTAATGGTTCTAATACTCCGACGTCAAATCATTAGGTGTTTCCTTGATTTAATTTTAAATCACGATAGCACTAGCACTGAGATGTTGATTCAAGATGATATGTCTAGCTATAAATCTTGAATCGTGAATGATGATAAGAGAAAGGTTTTCTTCTTAATGTTCATTCCATTGCGCATTTCAATCTTATATATACATCTCATTGTAAGTTTATTCCCTATTTCCACCTGCACTCACTCACCTTTCAAATGTTTCATAACTGGGTTCACAGTAAGTAAACTTGTAAATCATACCCAACTTTGTTGGATTTTCATGTTCTCACTCAATTCTTTTTTATTTATTTTTGCATTAATTAATATACGATAATAGAAAAGATTCATTTTTAAAAATAATAGTTATAACTGATAACTTCTATTGTTATGTTAAAAACACTGAAGTTTATAGGATCATCCTTCAGCTTCTTTCTCTCTGTATTGCAAATAAGGTCTGTAAACATAACCAAATAAGATAGCGGTGAAAATAATAGGTCATCTATGAGTGTTAGTCGTCTTCGTTTCTTTCTCTGATCGCAACATCCGATGATAGATCGTTCGTCATTAATGAGTGGTAAAAATGAGGTATACGGTGGAAGGTACCTGTCATTGAAATGAAGAATTAAGACTTTAAGATTCATTTTTGATACTACATAATGAGCAACCATGTTTTAAAATTATCGATGTGTTTAATGAACTCATGTGAAGTAACATGATCTGATAGTCATATGATTAAGACAATTAGACAAGTGATTATGAAACACGATTGATTCCAATAATGGTTTTGTTTTCATCATCAATTGAATTTTTAGATTTTATTATACTAAGATTATTGCAATATGAAATACTTAAATATGGTTTTCTTTGTAGCATAATATAGCTAGGGTAGTTTGATGGATAATGAAATCAATAATTTTGAATAAAATAAGTAATATCTAGACTGTTTGACCCATAAAAACTTTATTCGGAATGTACAAAACCTCGTTTTTCTTCTAAAGGTTAGTTTACAAAATTGCTAAAGGTCTATAGGGATTTTAAATTTTATAAAGCGTTACCTATCAAGTTTACCAATCCAGTGGATTAAATGAGAAAAATAATTTTATTTTATATAAATTTGATAACGTGAGGAAAATAATTTTATCTTATATGGATTTGATAACGTGACGTGAAATTTGATAATCCTATAGTAATTTTGACCAGTTGATGCCTTGAATCCTGATAGTAACCCAAAATGCTTAAATATGGTTTTATTAGCATGGTAGTCTTTTTTTATATTTTTGAGGCATATTGGTATGGGAGTTGATCAGTTGATCCGATATTTTTATTTGACCCCATAAAAAAGATTATTTTGAATGTGTTAAAAAAGGTCTATGGAGCTCGGTCAAAGTGAAAACCTCGTACGTATTTCTTTTAAAAGCTGGTTTACAAATGTTTCTCCTGGATCCGGCGGTGAATATGGTTTTTTTGTTTTTATGGATTTGATAGCTCCGTGGTCTTTGGTACTCTTTTATGGGAGTTTTTGATGGATAATAAAATCAATAATTTTAAATAAAATAATCCAATAATATTATTCGACTCCCATGAAAAAGATTATTTGAATGTGTTAGAAAAATGTCTATGGAGCACGCTAATGTGAAACCTTGTATTTCTTTCAAAAACTAGTTTATAAGGTTGTTCCTAGATCTAGTGTGAAGAATGTTTAGTTTTTTTTGGTAATTCCATGAAATTTGGTAATCTCTTACAGCCTTGCTAGTCTGGGAGAAGAAAAACAGATTCCTCCTCGGCCTTATCAACTTTGGCGGCAAATGTACATTGTATATGCAGATGAGGCGAACAAATAAATGTACTTGTACCTATACCGAGATGAACTTCAACAAATATGAACAAACAAATGAACGAATGCATGGCAAATGAATAAAGAGAAAGAGATATACTTACATCATAACAACAAACACCACCATGATAGCCGGTGAGATAGTAGATAAATCGACAATATTTTCGCCGGAATATCTTGTGTTAACAGTTTGAAATAATGCACCAATGATTTTTTGATAAGAATTCATGCCATCAAATCCATCTGAATTCCACTCCATTGAGCAAAACAGTATAAACTGTATTAATATGAACCTGAAAACAGTAGCAACCAAATAGAAAGAATGGATAGTAGAGATAAGCACTTCATTAGCAGGATAGCCAACTTGGTCTTTTATACTAATCTTTCTATCCAACTTTAACATATAATGGATTTCTTCTCTCTTGCTGAGTTTTCCTAAAACCCATAGAACAAACCTTAAACACGCTGGAAATAATGTGTTACCGAGGAGAACTTGAGGGATTAGAAGTAATAAGAGACTGGAGTTACTGCAATAACCTGATTCATGCTGTTACTGCAATAACCTTATCAAGATATCAGTATTCTTATGAAGCAACAGAAAAAAAATCCAAGCCTCCTGAAACTTCTCTGGCTCAGATCTGCCCCTTAATGGGTAGATTTGAGCAAAACAACTTCAACCCTTCTTCACCCTCTGCTTTTTCTTCCTTATTAGCTTTGTTTTTCAATTTTTCATTAAGTTTTGCTCTGAAGCTGACTTTTTAATTTCAAAACGTAATTTGTTTTTATTTCAAAATCTTATATCTATAGGGGAGGCGATTTCTGGGCGTTTTTCTTCTGATCTCATGGTGGGAGGGATTTCTCCATCCTCCCCTCCATTTTCGCCTTTAAATCCACTAGCTAATGAAGTCTCTTCTTCATTTTTGCATCATGGTAGCCTAGATTCAGATGATTTTCCTGTATTGCAAAAGAATGAGGGTTTTTCTTCTTCAAAAAGGGGTACTGAGTTTATGATTATAAGAGAAGAAGTTCAAAATCATAAGAAGATTGTAGCATCAGTGGGAACCGAGAAAGAATTTCCACCATTAAAAGCTCAAAACATTGGAGTCTTTAATGGTGCTTCTGAAAACCCCAAAAATGTCAATTGGAGAACATTGTTTGGGGGAAACAATGAAGAAAGTATTGACTTCTCTACATGTAAGTTGTTCTACCACAAACCTCAAAAGAGTGAAGGTATGTCGAAATCTGTAATCTCTTCTTCTGATTTAGTTGATGAAATTAAGGTTTGAAATAGATTCTTAGTAGGATATTTTGTGGGGAGTAGATTACCCTTCAAACAAGTTAAGGAAACGATGGAAAATGCTTGGAAGCTTAAAGGAAAATTTCGATTGTCTCTTCATGAAGATTTAATGTTCATTTTTGAATTTGATCTAGAGGAAGACAGAATTGGTGCCATGAAATTTGGATTCATTACTATTTCAAACAGATTGTTCTTAATTCGTCCATGGCAGCTTTTTATTGAACAAGACATTTTGGAAATGAAGACTGTACCTGTATGGATGAATTTGAGGAATGTTCCAACCCACCTATGGAATGCTAAAGGATTAAGTATGATTGCTAGTGTAATGGGAGTTCCATTGTTTTCTGATAAGTACACTTTAGCTAGAACAAGGATGAATTATGCTAGAGTTTGTATTGAAATGGATGCCAACAATGAATTTCCTGATTTTATTCCTGTTGTGTTTGATGGCAAGGAGTTTAAGATTACAATTGAATATACTTGGAAACCTCCAAGATGCAGAAATTGTTCTACTTTTGGACACTCAAATGCTAATTGTCCTAAGACAAGTAAAATGGTATGGGTACCAAAAGTGAAGAAGATGGTTGAGAAAAGTTCAGAGATAATGGAAGGAAATCTTAGCATTGCTAAAGATGCAACTGGTGTTGAAGGATCTGGAATCGTTGAGAACATTATCCAGGAATTGGTTCCACATAGTATGAATGAAAATGCAAGTGCTCAAGGAAATGAGTTAATAGAGTCCGCCACTGATTCTAATACAAGGGACAAATGAGTGGACAACTTACACTAAAAGGAAGAAGAATTCTAGTCAGAAAAAGAATGATTGTGTGCAGGAACCAACTTGTCTTCTTAATCCTTATAATGTTCCATATTTTGAGGACAATCAAGAAGACAAAGAGGATGACTCGAGAGAAGAAGAGGTTCTTGGTGAGTGGATTTCTTTTAAAAGAAAGAAAGGCGCAGGCAAAAAGAAAAAAGTAAAGCAACTACAGACTCAACCGGTTGTGGAAGGTGCAAATCCTGCCATCCCCCCTGGTTTTGAATCCCACAACAAGTGTCAAGATTTAGAAGAAGAAGAAGAAGAAGGGGAGATAGCCACCTCCCAGTTAGTTCCGAAAGACTCTAAAGTAAGCATCGCTAAGCCGTCTTCGTCCAAGCAAATTGCAGGAATTGGTATGAAATTGAGTATTTCATGCATAAAAAAGAAAAGGTCTCATAAATCTAAAGCTCCTATTAAAGTCTCGGCAGATAAACTTGTCGAGCTTGGTACTCTATGGGGCTTAGAATTTCCATCTATGAAGACTAAGCGTGAAGAAATGTTTGGTGATCTCGCAAAAAACCACGATGATTTAATTATAGAAGATGTTGACGAGTCAGCTAATTGACTTTAGGCAATTGTCTCTCATTGCGGTTTGCAAGTTGACTTCAGATTGTTAGGATTCACAAGTTACGTTTTGTTTTTGCTTTTATTTTATTTTTGCTGGATTTTGACTTCTTGTTGGTTGTTTCCGCCCGCATACGGCTTGTGTGCCTTTTAATCTATTCTCTTTGATCGATCAAAAAATAAATAAAAATAATAAGAGACTGGAGTTCTTCCGGAAAACAATCATACCTTCATTAGTTGGAATGTAACCACAATTCGCGAATGTTGCAATGATCAAAAATATGGAGAAAGTTTGAGTGTTAATACCTTTAACTTTGAGTACCTCATTTGCACTTGGAACCAACCTCATGTACGTTGAAACTTATATTGAACCACCACCTAGAATCACAACCAGATACCCAAGGACTACATAAGTTAAATACTTCACTGAATTATACTTCAAATCCTCATTACTAGAACGGTCATGATGAAGGGTACTAATAGTAACGCTGGTCGGCTCGTTCACGTTTGCAACAGGAAAACTCCGTACTCCATTCTCAGAAGATCCATTATATGCAAATTCTCCTAGCTCATTAATTCGATGACAATGATCGTCTTTATCGACAACAACACTAACATTTTCAACAATTTCTTTTCTTTTGATGATCAACTTAGATTTTTCTA
Organism: Papaver californicum; assembly: GCA_023531435.1. Lineage (NCBI taxonomy): Eukaryota > Viridiplantae > Streptophyta > Magnoliopsida > Ranunculales > Papaveraceae > Papaver > Papaver californicum. The sequence continues at coordinate 2,304,176 of JAJJMC010006776.1, forward strand.
TTTGAAGTTCAATGAAAAAAGTAAACACTTCACCTCCTAATAACATTATTATGGTTAAAATCACAAGCTGGGCGTTCGAAAATACCTCCATTTCGACAGTAGTCATACTCGAAAACTGTGGTAGCAGATACTGATGTAAAGAACACATCAAGATTAGCTGGTGCCATAATCGGACCAGGATTACTACTATTAGACGATCTTGGTTTTAAAACTTTCAAAACCAAAAATCCCATGGATGAAATACACATAAAATAACGGTAAAAGCAAGCCATTCCATAGCCTAAATATTTTCCAAGATAAGTAAGTTTGATGCATGAACAACTACAAAGATCACCTAGTTTCATGCTCAAGCAATGCAAGTTGTTCTTCATCGTGATATGCTTTGACACTTTAATTACGCTTCCGTTCCACGTACAAAGGAGAGACTTCAAAATTTTCTTGTCGTATTATATAGCTGAAATCTAACTCCAAATATATTTTTTTACCACATTCACCCATAGTTAACGTGGCTAATCTGAGATTTAACTATTTTATTCGCTGTCTATCACTAAAAGTTAAAAAAAGATAAAATAAAAATTCTTTATTCAACTATTTTTTTTAATGACTAATTTATCCTTGATTAATTTGTTTTAATTAATTTAATTAATAGTTAAATAATCGTGTCAGATGTAAAATTAATAAGTGTTGATTGATCATCAAAACATGAAAGTTTTGAATTTTTTTGATTTTGAAATTTCAAAATTTTGAAAAAAAATTTGGGTTCAAGAACAATCTGCCGATATGACACTTACACGATGGCCGATTGTTCTTGATCTATGAAGAACATCAACCAACAATCGGTATATGTTCTTCGTTTTTATGGCTGATTGTTCTTGATGTTCTTAATGCATGAAGAACATCAATTTGGAATCGGCATATGTTCTTCGTTTTTATGGACGATTAATCACTATCGACGGATAAAATCCTCCACAATTGTCGATTGTTAAAAAGGAACTCAAAAACGATATTTTTTTGCATAAAAATACGTCCATAATCGGTGGATAAGGTTTCTCACGTGCGCCGATTGTAAAAAACTTAAATTCAAGAGTTTTTCTGCAAATTTTTTTACCCAGAATCGTTTGATATAAATGCACTTGTCCACCGATTGTAAACTTGACATTTTCATCGACTGTTTTGCCCATAACTTCTTCGTCCGATGTTGGAATGATCTTATTATTTTTGTGTCGAACTCGTATTTTCATTCTCCACAAGATAGAGCTAAGAATTCATGGATTTAGACAAATCTATTTGATGTCTTACTTTCTTGGAAATCTTGTAGTACTATATGCAAACATAGATGGATCCAAGACTAAATGAAACTTATTCAAATCTAAAGATTATTATCTGATATGAAGAACATTTGAGTTTGATGGAACCAGGAATTCAAAATGGTGGGTGGGGTGGGGTGGGGTGGGGGGTTAAAAATATTTTTTTGTCGAACACCAGTTCATTGGCAAGCATAGAAAATTTAATCTCTCTATCCCAACTATAGTAAAATAGCTAGAAACATGAGACATCTTTGTTTGACCTTGCAAAGGTGAGACAGTCGGACAGAAACCGTTCCATACTAATTTACAATTTGCATATATACTTATCATGATCTTCTGCTGGAATTAGATTATAACCTATCTAACCAAGAACATAATCAAGGGAGGAAAATGTGATTTTTTGGGCATACTTAATCAAGTTAGACAAATTTTGATATACTTAGGCCTAAAATTGCCGCAGTCGCACAAAAAACTCCAAACTCAAACGTTCTACCTCATGGTGACCTCAACCATTTAGCAAAAATTAGAAGGTAATACACATCTAATTGCAACGAACTGGGGTAATCATCCAAGTGTGTGTGGGCATGAGTTGTATGGAGACACTTCAGTGAGGTAGCCGAATATTTACTGTGTTAGAACAAATAACAAACACGTTGCATACACTTATAAAACCCATTAATCCCTTACTATAGTATCTTAGAAGTAATATTAGAACTAACAACAAACACCTTGTGAACATTTATATAACCCACCCATATGAATATGGTGGCCTATGCTTAAAAAAAAAAACGAATATGGTGGACTAACAAGAAGCTGTCGATATGGATACGGTGGACTAAACTGTTACGCTTGGTGGACTAAATTGATCAAATTTTATTTTGGATACAGGTAAATTAATACCTTAGTGAGGTTCTGTAAGAAAAAGGGGCTACATCCAGGTTTAGTTAACTTGTGCTTCCGCCCCTGATACTGCATTAGGAACCGGGTCGGCACTGGTTAGTTTGTCCTTCGAACCAAAATTGGTGCCCCGAGCTTTAAGTTTTTGTGCGCAAAGTCGGATTTCGAGTAGGGGTAGGATTTGGTCGGGGTGGTCAAGTTAGGAGGCTTGGCCAGGTCGAATACGTGTTAGAAATGTTTTGGTCGGATTGCCCATTGAACCCGTGGACCCATAAAATTTTTTCCCATGGACGGACCACGATATATCTCGGGTTCCACGGGATCCTCAGGTTGGCCGATGAAACAACAATTAAGCATCAGTAAAAAGAAAAAGAATAGCCGATAATCAACAATTAAGTAGGTTTTTGTGTTTTTTTTTGTTAGGGAAACAACTTTCTCATGAAGTCATAGTTGTATTTGCTTGATCGCCAGTTCCACCTGATTTGCTGAGAGACTTTAAATGAATATGCCCAACACCCTTTTCTTTCACTTGCGCAGGCTTATGAACTTTAGGGTCACTGCATCAGTAATCATTGGCATAATCAAATGATATCAAAAACATGAATATGCCCAACACCCTTTTCTTTCACTTGCGCAGGCTTATGAACTTTAGGGTCACTGTATCAGTAATCATTGGCATAATCAAATGATAACAAAAACATTTACACAGTAAGCTAAGCGGAGCAAAGATAAGATAATTTCACCTACATTTAAATTTAAGAAGACAGAGCAAGTGATAAGTAATTTGTTGACAAAGTAAGCTAAGCTCCGCAAAAATTAGACTGTTTCACCCACATCTAACACTGACAATGAGGACTTACCAACTAACTGCTAATTACTAAAATTAAATAATTTAAATATTAAAATTTATAGATTTGATGTGATACTGATAACTAAATTGAGTAAAATTATATTATAATACCTTATTTATACTCCATCCGTTTCTAAATGATAGGCTTGTTTGGTTTATCATAAAAAATAAGAAAATTAATCATTTAAACTACCTTTTTATGTTTTTTCCTTATTTATCCTTGGAAAAGAGTGGTCTTTTTGTTTTTAAATAATAAAAATAGGAGAGAGAAGTGGTCCCTATATGGGCAATGTAGTAATCTTATAACATTTGACTTTCCATTTATGGAAACAAGCTTATCTTTTTGACATACCCAAATATAGTAATCTTGCGTATCATTTTAAAACAGAGGGAGTATCATTTTGTAGATTATTTATAATAATATAAGAAACTTTCATGTTTAAGAATTAATGTCATTAATGATAAAAATATATTATAGTTTATTTTTATTTTATTAATAAATAATTATATTTAAAAATACTCTAAATAAATAATAATACCATACATAAAAATATGTATATAATTATTTTACAGTTCTACAGGTTGGATGGGTTGCTCGGGTTAGTAAAATTTGTATCTATGTCCATCCAAATTACCTCGGGTTGGTAAAATTTATATCCATACCTGTCCAACATTTGAAATTACATTGCCCATACCCGCCCAACATTCAAGTTGGGCACGAATTGGGTCCCACCCCTAATTTTGAGGGGAAGAGAAAAGATGTCGTGGACTCGTTGTAGCGTCAAAATTTGTACTCCCCTATTTAGGCAGCCTGTAATATGAAATACCCATTAATTTTTTTAATGAATTACTATTTGTCAATAATTGTGCATCATTAGAGAGATAATTATTTCATTTCATTTCATTTGATTTTTTCTTAACTCAAACACGTAATGTGTAAAGGATAATAGTCCCACGTTGCTAATATCCCATAATAAACTTAAAATATAATATGGAAGGGCCATTCCACTTATTGCAAATTGGTTTTGAGTTGGATGCCCGCAAATTTTAATATGGTATCAGAACCAGACCCGTACGAGAGTAAGCCCAACGGCTACCCGTACATACAATGATCCACGTGTTAGAGGCCCACAAAGAGTGCCCTACACGTGGGGGGCGTGTGAAGGATAATAGTCCCACATGCTAATATCCCATAATGAATTTAAAATATAATATGAAAGGGTCACTCCACTCATTGCCAATTGGTTTTCAATTGGATGTCCGCAGACTTCAACAGAATGTACATGGTTTTAACAAATACTGACCCTGACATAAACCGAATAATTAGTGAGGTGGTACTTGTTATAAACTAAATCATTAAATGAATTATTGCACACAAAAAACTGGGAGAGAAAAAAGAAAGAATTTCTTATAAATTACTAAAATGTTGGTGTGATATACGTAGAGGAGGAACCTCAATTTATAAAACAGCTATTACATGGTGGGTGATTAATAACATTTAGCATAAGGGTAAAACAACAGAGAAGGTGAAACGGTGATAATGTATTTTTTGAAAGGAAAGTAAACTTTATTTAGTTAATATTAGTGTTTACAATCCTAGGTTAAATTGTTCTCATCCGGTCCGCATTTACAATACTGATTAGAAAAGTCGAATACACTGAATCCTACATCTTACATCCGTTTTTTGTTGTTGCTGATTTGCCTCCGTATAATTTGCCAGACCATCTGCAGTTTGGTTGGCCTCTCGAAATATATGTTGCACCGAAGATGATGGGATGAGGGCAAGATTCCTGTGGATACTATACACCATGTGAGACAGGTACCATCGTGAGATACACTTCTGGGTGATGATGTCCACCAGTGTCTGTGAATCCGCTTCAAAACACATTTTCCTCCATTCATACCGCACTGCCATTTTTGTGGGTAGCAAAAGAGCCCAAGTTTCTGCTAACAGGGATGTCTTTACTCCAATTGCTGATGTCATTGATGCAATGATGTTCCCATTAGAGTCCCTGTATAAAAAACCAGCTCTGGCTGGTCCTGAGTGGTCCTTGGCCGCTCCATCAGAATTAATCTTGACCCAATTCGTCTCTAATGTTTTGAAACCAACCCATTTGGTGGTATGTTGATGCGTTGATGTGGGCTGCTGCTGGGTCCAATCTGGTTGCGTCTCCGGTAGGAATGGTGGTAGATGGGTTTGGGCCCATTGAAATTCTGTAAACAACAGAAGGGTATTTTGGTAGACCTACTGAGGGTTTAGTTGTGATTGCTTTATAGACCATTGCGTTCATTCTTACCGATAGATGCCACATTAGGAATGAGCATAAGCTGAGTTGATCATGAGATAGTTGTATTTGAAAAAACTCTTGGATAGATGTAGGGATATTGTAGCCAGTTGTATTATTGGTATTGCGGCTACCATTGAGTGTGTCAGGACTCCTAGCTAGATGAGTGATTAGAATACTCCACCTTGTTGATGCCATGTTGCAGGTAAAGAGAATGTGATTGATAGATTCCACTGAACACTTGCAAGCTGTGCAGATGTATGATGGAATAATGTTTCTAAGATGAAGAATGACTAGTGTTGCCAGACCATTGTGGAATACTTTCCACAAGAAGATTCGAATTTTAGGAGGGTATCGAGTATGCCAAATTTTGTTGAAAATCTTGAGGTTGTCAGCATTCTGTTGGTTCATTTGAGGTAAAATGCTTACATCATTTGTGATGATGTGTTAGTATCCTGTTCTCACTGAATAGTTCCCTGTCTTTTGGTGAGTGGACAAATATGTTTATCTTCTGAAGGTGTAGTAGGTAGGTGGATGTTGAGAATGGTATTTTCCAGGTTGAGGGGAAATAGTTGATATATGTTCTCACTGAATAGTTCCGGCTGTTCATGAATTTTCCAAATCCTCTTGAGTAACAAGGAAATGTTTTTTTTTTGATGGCCCGGATCCCTAACCCTCTTTGGCAGCGTGATTTGATTAGTTTGTCCCAACCAATTGGATGTAACTTCCTAGAATTCTTATTATGCCCCCAGAAGAAGTTCCTTATTATTTGGTCAATTTTGTTATGAAAATAAGCCGTCATCATTTGAGTTTGCATGTAAGTTGATTCAACAAATTCTCTCTTGTTAGTGTAGATATGAGAGACCATTTGTGTATCACAATAATCAACAACTAGCTTACTCTCGGGCAAAGACAACTCATCAATATCAGGAATTTCTAAATCAATAAGTTTATCAGGAATAGATGACTCACCATGAAACTCCATTAAATCATGTGAAACTTCTTGGGACTGTTTTTCTTTGTCAGAAACATGATGTTCTTCGCATTTTTGATAAGAAAATTTCATATCCTCCTCATCACCGGGATATTTATTAAAGATCGAAGTTGTATATCTCTCAACAACAACTTGATTTTGTGCATCATTGTCATGGCCGCAAAATAAGTCTTCAACGTCGTTATCTGCACTATTATTTTCTTCTATAAGCGAGCATGGTTTAGATCGAGCTTTTAGTGACTTCTCCAAATAACATTCTATTACTTCTAGAATCTCCTTCTTTGATTTGATCAGATATTCACATCTTCTCTGATCTCGTCTTGGTGACAATTTATTAACCCTGAATACTCGTCTTAGTAACATCTTATGAACCGTAGAATTAAACTTTGCTCTGATACCAACTGATGCATCGGATAATAAAGAAAAGAAAGAAAATAGAGGTTTTATTCAGACTTCAAAATATTCCTAGGAATATCGACTATGAACAACGATAATTATTTAGACGTCGGTTTCCCGACTTTAAATAGTAATCAATTAAACTTGAACAAGTTTAAGAAAATAATTCTTATTAATCAAATTCAACTGCTTAAAACAATATATTCTTATTCAACTGCTTTGATACCAACTGATGCAGATCGGAAGCGTGTAAAGATGATAATAATCGCAGCGGAATAGAATCATTGAAAAGTAACCGGTAGAATGGGTAGAAATCGATAAAAATTAGTTGATTTTCAAAGATATATCCTAAAATCTACGGGGTTATCTAGACTTCGTTAATTCACTACGAATAACGACTATAGATATGCGATTAGTATTCAGAGTTCGGGTTAAACCCAACTATGAATAAAAATCAAAATCAATAAACTCAACAAGTTTAATAAAAATAAAATAATTTTAAAAAAACCAAAAACTCCCCATAATTTTTGTTTTTGGAACTTCTTATATAGATAACTCATACTAAACAAACCCTAAACTTATCAAAAAGTTGTAAACTTGTTTCCCAAGGTATCTACTACCTTTAGGCAACTTTCCTAACTTATTAGAACTCTTAAAATAAATTTCTAGACTCTTCTAAAATTACCCTAAATAATAAATCCGAAAATTAATTATTTTTCTACTAAAAATAACATTAATAAAATATAAATAATGATAAAAAAATAATAAATTTATTTTCCATAAATCTCCCTCCATCAATTTTCCTTGGATTTATATTTTTGCTACACAATTTTTATCCGCAAAGCCGTCTTTTTGTTTGGTATATCTCCAAAATTGTAACTCGAAGATCCTTCACTCCCAATTATTATTTGTTTTTGTTATAACAGTGTTATCTCATATCATGTTGATCTTTGGTAGGCATATTAGGGCAAACCGTAGGTCTCTCCCCCATTAAGTTTTGCTTTTGCTTTTAATTCAACGTATCCTTAATTTGTTAAGGTTATTTTAAAGATTCGTTCCTTAGTTTTAAAAGACGGATAAATTTCCCACAACTGAACTCCCATCCTTCAACCAATATACGTAAAATACACACATCAAATTGTTTAAATTGAATTGGTGTCCGTGCCTCTATGTCACGAGTTGGCCCCTGGATACTAAACAAAAAGAATCTGAAAAACCAACAGAAGATCTTGAACAAGGAAGGATAGAGGAGCTCAGAATCTTAGATCTACTCCAATAGATAAAATTGCAGCCGGTCAGAATCTAGTTGGTTTACCGCAACAAATCGTCCAAAATAGAGAGTAGACATGGGAGAGAACTTGTTTTAGTTTGATTTTTTTACATGATTTATAAATTAAATACCGTACGTAGGTACTAAACAGGACATATCTCTCTTAATAGAATTAGGTAGGTTGTTCATTGTTGTCTGGCTAAATGTACTTTTTTTTTTTTTTGGAGTGTGGGAGATAAACCATTAGTTTGAGTCCAAACTTAAAGTTCAATGGTTTTCCATCAATTTCAGTAAGGAGGAAATCATGGGTTCAATCCCCATCGTAAAGTTTTGTATTTATATTAAAATAGTTATATAATTGGGTTTGACGGGATGGATCTAGCAGTGAGGCCAGAGTACTTGACTGGATTCAGATAAGACATAGATCTGGCTTTTACGTATCAAAAAATAAAATAAAATAATAATTCTAACTACTCATAATTCTTGGAATGAGAATTGCCAATAATTCATGCTATTTATTTGGCTTAAGACTTTATCCTAATGCTAAATAATTCAAAATGAATAATAGTTAATAGGTTCCTTGTGCTTTTTACCCGATCAAAATAGTTGAACAAATGAATTTTTTGTTAGGGGATTGGTCCCTGCATAGTGGGTCGTACTCGTATTTAACTACAAGGTCCTCTGATCAAGAACCCTATTATTGGGACTGTAACCCTTGGATTTTGAGAAATGCAATGGATTATAATGTTTAAAAGGGGATATAGGGGGACCTAATCTGTTTTAAAAAGTCATATTTACCCTTTGATTAATATTATTATCTTTTTACTCTTCTTCCATAATAACCAAAATCTAATTAAAATCTAAAAAAAAAACCTAAACCTAAATCAAACTCCCCTTTTCTCCCTTTTCTCTCCTCTTCTTCTCGTTGATTCTTCTTCTTGGTCGGTTCTAAAAAAAATCACGCTGATTCTGAAGATGAGAAGGACAAGAGTGACAAGATCAGGCCAACTTGGTCCACCATCAACGGAATCTGGAACAAGACAAGTTGTTGATCCAGAAATTGAAAATTTGGTGAATGAAGAAGATGAAGAAGTTCAAACACTAGTGATCCAATTTTTTTATATTAGGTAACAATTGAAAAACCCACCTATTATTTTAGCTTTTGATTGAATATATGGGTATGATTGATGAAGTAAGGGTTTCATAAATGATTTTCAGAACTGCCTACGGCTAGGAGTTCTTATTTTTCCCAACAGTAAATCATTCATTACGGTCGGGAAAAGGTGAACTCCCAATCGTAGATTTATTTTACGGTTGGGAAAAGATGAACTTCCAACCGTAAATGGTTCTTTACTGTTTTTTTTAGCCGTAAGTTAATCTAGATTTTAGAATACTTGAGTATTTTTATGCCATTCTTACGGTTGGGAAATCAGAACATTCCCAACTGTAAACCTAGTTACGGTCGGTCGTGTAGTTTTTCCCTTAGTGTCTTTATCTTGTCTATGAGTTATGGACTTTCTTGTCCATTAGTGTTTTTATCTTTTGCTATCTAAGACTTTGTCTTAGTGTGGTTGGCTATGGATTTGAATGGATAAATTTCCTTTGTTTTTCGTTCTTTTATTATGTATATGAATTTCTTAATTTAGCCTGAATGAATGGCTTGTAGTTTCTTTTTTTTATTGTTAAGTGATTCATGGTAGAAATAGCTGAAAAAACTCAACTCAGTTGGGTCACGTACGGCTAGGATATCACTGAGAAAACCTAACCGTAAAACAGGCACATTAAAATTCATGGTCACCTACGGCTGGCTGCAGAACATTATCCAATCGTAAGTGACCCTGACTTTAATTTACGGCTAGGAATCCTAGATGTAAGCCTGGAAATCAATAATTTGAGTTAGGTTTACGGCTGTAACTCTGAACAAACCTTACCGTAAAAACCCTTTTTTTGTATCTACGGGTTGATGCACCCATTTCCTAGCCGTAAGTTATAGAAAAATTCAACAAAAGTAATTATTGCTTTTGTTGACCAATACATTTTTTCCCCAACGACCAGATTTTTCAAAAAAATCTAGTCATTGTGTCTTTCATATCTATATATAGAGGAAGTCTTGTCTTTAAAATTATCCACACATTATATTTATTCATAATCCAAAAAGACACAAACATGGCTTCTACATTCATCACCAGAGAAAATGTTTCTATAGTTCGGGCATGGGTGATGATCACAAACTATGACTCAGGTCGAAATAGAAATGTTTCTCAAACCACAAATTCTTTTTGGAACCGTGTATTTTGGGTTTTTGTGACGTTAAACGAAAATAGAGGATGAAAAATAATCAATAGAAACAAGGCAAGATTCGAAAAGATCTATGATAAATGTGATATTTTGAGAAGGGAATTGTATTACCTGAAGAAAACTTATTCTCAAATGCCAAGTGCGAGACGAGTAAGTATATCTCAATAAGTTGTTTATAAAATCCGATTTGAATACAACATTCTAACTTGTTATTGATTTGTTTTTCAGAGAGATATGGCTCTTGAACGATATCATCAAACCAGTGGGGAAATTTTCAGCCATCATGAATGCTATAAGGTCTTGAAAGAAAATGTTTTATCTTTCAACATAGAATAACTATTTAAGTGTAATGTAATAATCTAGTTAGTTCTTTTCCCTCATTGTAATGTCCTTTCCTTCAATGAAAACTGTTATGAAAGAGTTTTAGTGTTTTATTTGTGTAATTCCAAGTACATAGAACAAAATTAAAGACATTCAAGGCAACTTACGGCCATGATTCCTAGCCGTATCAACATAATTCCCTAAATTTTAGAAGGTCTACGATTGGCTCTAGATACCAACCTAGCCGTAACTGACATTACTACATAGTACGACTGGGTCGATACTCTACTTCCTGGCCGTAAGTTGCCCTGATTTTTGACTAAATCATACTAGGGTGTTTTTAAAAAATAGAGCCGTTAGAACACTAATTAGGTGGGTATTGATTGAAAATAGAGCTGTTAGAACACTAATTGGGTGGGTATTTAATGAAAAATAACTCCACCTATATATACTCAATTGACCAAATAAAAATCACATCTTTTATATCCACAATATCCATCCAAAACTCTTACATTCCCACTCTAGTATACTTCAAAATGGATCAACCCAATTTTACTTTGGATGAAGACTTGTGTCTTTGCAAAAACTATGTACTATGCTATCCAAAGATATGAGAAGAACGAAGGCAAGGTGGTTTGGTCAGTCTTAGTTATTGGAAAAATATTTACGATAAATTCTATAGTGACACCGGTAACACTAATAACCGTAATGCCTAATTTGTTTTGTTGATTTAGGATATGCAAAGACAAGTGAAAGAATATATGGCTTTAATTCGTATTTGTAATGAACTTCGACTTGAAGGTGAAACTGATAATGAAGTCATATCTCAAGATAGAAAGGAATGTAGAGAGTGGAAAGGTTTAAATTTCACAATTGAACCTCATTTTGCTATCCTTAAGGACTTCTTCATATTTCGTATGAGATATTAGAATTTTAAGGGCAATAATTGTTTTAAATTGTGTATTGGGATAAAATAGTGTTTAATGAACGGAAGTGTATTTACAATTCAAGTTTAAATTGATTTCAAAATAATAGAAATTTCAAAATCTAAGGTCAGTTACGACAGGAATTTTCACATTTCACTGTTTCTTTAATGAAAAATTGTGGAAACCATTACACAATTTACCAAAATATATTCTCATTCATAATGAGTGATTCAAAATATATATCTTATCATATACTCACCACCATTCATCACATCTACTCAATACACATGGTGATTCTTTTGGTTTTGACATGGTCATCGCATTCCAAAGTTCAAATTGGTGCTCGAACTTATAACATCAACCCTTGGAGACTTCGGTGTCGCACTGGTCCCTCAACGGTGGAAATAGGCTTCTTCTTTTAATTGGAGACCGATAAAATGACATTTCCATACGTGCCCCATGAAAAATATTCTATTAGAAAATTCTTCTACATAAGTTTTTTGGTTGGTGCGATTGTACGCACGATTGCGAGCGATAAAAAATGCACGACGCAAGAGAATGCTTCGGCGAGTAAGGGGCCGCAAATCGGCATAGACATCCAATGATCACTTGTGATGTTTTCTTTTCCATTTAAACGCCTTTCAAATGCAACGAACCTTTCCTCAATATCCGCCTCTTATTCTCCATCTTTTCCATATCCCATCATTTCCTTGTAGAAATATGGTTGTTTTTGGAGTTCATACAACATCTTTTGCCTCATGTAGGTGCATTCATCAACATTGTTAGTTTCAGGCCCTCTATAAATTCCAAGTTGTTCCGTGCAAACATGGAAACCACAATTCCCGTCACCATAAATATCGTCATTTGCTTTGATATAGTCCCGAATGATTTCGGGAACATACTCCAAGTATTCTTCACAAACAATGTACCTACTTCGGTAAGTTTTACCTTTTTCATCTCTTTGGGGGGCCTTCCATCGTTCCTCTTGCGATACGAACCGCCTCTTTTTCACAATTTGATGCTATCATTACCGGATTTTCTTCAACCTCCAGAGATTTCCTTTAACATCAAACATCCTTCTTGCTAATTGTTTAATACCAATTCTAGAAGAATCAACTTTAAAGTTTGAACTTCCTTGGGAGGAAAGCTCCGAACCTTTTCCTTTTATAATTCTAAGGCTTAGTCCGCTTTCTTCCGTTTTACTCCGACCATGTTTGTTTGTAATCGTACCTTTTCCTTTCACATCATCTTTTTCATACAGCTCAAAACCCGAAGGCTTTCTTTGATTTGAAACTCCAAATTTTGCATTCTTTTTGACTAATTTTGTATTCTCTTGGACCAATTTCTTCGAATATTTTCTCTCTTTTTTTCATTTTATTTTTATTACTAGGCATAACCTTTTCTTGTCTCTTTGTTGGTTCCATAATATCATTTGTAGTGAAATAGTGGTTAGATTTCCGCACTCGTACAACCAAATTTGTCTTTGGGACGTATTCAATGAAGCGTACTTGTCAAACAATTCTTTGTGAGCCTCAGTGTCGCAAAACACTTCACCTAAGCCTTCATTTGGTAATGGATCGGCGAATGAAAGTTTTTTCCACAAAGGATCCACATCTTTGATTGGGATCACATTTTCTTCCTATCTAGCTATCACATGCCGGCATGGAAGTCCCAAATCCGACATGTTGGGAGAAATACACTCTTCACCCGGAATGGACGTTTTAATCTCCTCAACTTCTCCCATTATCTTCTCAATTGCCCAATGGGAGACATAGTGTGTTGTTCCTCGTAGCCAAGGGTTGTCCAAATAAACAACATGCTTTCTAGATCGGCTAAATTCAAAGCCCTTTGATTCGTTCAAGATCATGCTTGAAGTAGTCTTCCATAGCATCAAACAACACAACAAATCCACCATTGCACATATTTAGCTTCCTCTTGAATCGATTGTGAGATGACTCAACTGTGCTAGTCGCTTGGTTATCATAGTATTTATGTTTGTGTACCCATGCGCTAACAAACTTTTTATTATGGGGATCCAACAATTGTTTCTTCAAATACTCTAGAACATCCGGGTAGCTATCCCAATGCTCCATTAACATATACTCATTTTCAAAGTAAGTTTCTTCCGTCATTGACCATGTCAAAGCATCCCACTATAAGATAAAACTATCCCATTTTACCTTGGATACTTTATCACTTTCCTCGAATTTGTCTTTCTTCACTTGATGTTTCTCTACCAGTAGTTTGTTAATCCTCGCCATCTCGGTTTACCTTGGTGGTACACTTTTGTTCTTGCAATTGGTTTGGACATTATTCCATATATGGAACATGTATAAAAGATGATGTGCGTCGGGAAAAACACACTCTATCGCCTTAATAAATGCTTGCTCATTATCCGTAATCACCACCTTAGAAGTATAGCCCTCTTGGTAGAATAACTTTACCTTTTGAAATGCCCAAATGTAACTTTCCTCCCTCTCATATTTTAAAAAACAAAACCCAACACTAAAAGGCGACTTCGTGGATGTTTGCCCGACAAAGTTCAATATTGGCATCTTATACTTGTTCGTTTTATGCGTGCAATCCATAATTTTTTATTTTTTTTTGATGGAAGCATCTTGACAATGTTACAAACTCCGAATGATCCAACAAAAGATACGTCACTTCCCCATTCCCATCTTTCTCATACACCACCGTGTAGTTTGCCTTTTCCTCCAAATACAATAATTGTTGCATAAGTTCTTTATTTTGCCATTGCTCACTTCTCAATTTTTATCTTGCATTATAGATGGTAGTCAAGGAAGATGGGTTATTTTTGTTTAATGTCTTCACACTACTAAGGATATCAATAGGCCTTGTGCTTTGTTGACTCAACACATCTACTAGCTCCATATCTTTGGGGTTGATCCTTGCCGCATAAGGATGGTTGATCAAACTCTACGGAATTGGCTGGTTATGAAAGACCGAAACTACCTCACTCATAAACCACACTTTCTTGACCTTGTTTTACTTAAATTGAAGATTAAAAGGGAAACCAAACTTCTTTGTATGATGCACTCTCCTCTTCCTCGCGATCTTTGATTTATACTCAAAACCCTTTTTTTGATGACCCTTGTACTTCCCACAAATCTCGCAAACCATTCGAATGGAGTTGGGTCTTACTTGATTGTTTTGAACTATAGTACACATCTTTTTCAACCCTTATTCTCGATCCCATTTCTTCGCATCTTCTATATGTTCCCATGCAAAGTTGTTGGCATAGTGATCACTTGTACCCTCGCTCAATACGCTAACAACTGGGGGTTGATCTTCCATTGGTTCTGGTATGGGCTCCATCTAAAAAAAAATGAAACATAACCGTAAGAAAAAACAGGAAAACCCATCTCAAGACCCTAGTTACGGTTGGGTTGAAAACTAAAAACCTAACCGTAACTATTCTTTTACGGCCAGTTTTAGTATATAAGATAACCGTAAGCGAGTCTAAGTTTCAATTAAGGTTAGCATTTCCATCCGTGAAACTATCCTAAGACTAGCTTTATTACAATGCTCACCGTAAACGACCCTGAGTTGGGTATACGACCAGCTTATGCAGCCGTACTGGATAGCATTTAGTAGCATTTAATATGCCCATGCACCTACGGTTGGGTTCTCGTTCACATGACCTAGTCGTAGATATGTTCTACGGCTAAGAGTTCTTATTTGTCCATCAGTATTTCAAAGTTTACGGTTGGGATTTTATGATTTCTAAGCCGTATATAACTTATACGGCTAGGAACCTATGATTTCCCATTCGTAATCAGTATACGTCCGGGATTTGGAGGTTTTATGACAGCAAAAAAAATCAAACTTTCTATGTACTTTAAGCAATTACATGCAACAAAAACAGTATTGGAGTTAAGTTAGATGTATACCTGACTAGTTTGAGCTTCATTTTCTTCATATTCTTGGCTTGGATCTTCAAAATCATAGTAAGGTTCATATTATTGAGTTTGGGGTTAAAGACTCTTGATTATCTAAAAAATCAGCCATCTCGGAATCATTGTTTTATTGTATGAATATCTTATTTGATTTAGAAGAAGAGGATTTACCTACCTCATAACTCTTGGTAGAATCACTCATTTGGGTGGAGAAAATCAAAATTTCTAGATTTTTTTTTCTACTACTTCTTCTTTTTCTTCTTCTCCTCCCTCCAAAACTATAATCTTAATGTTTTGATTTTCAAAAGGCCAATTTAAAACTAATTCGTTAATCTAATCAACTAACTAATTATTAATTAGTTTAAGATTAAGACTAATTAATCTAGGACAGTCTAGGTATTATTAAACATACTATGATAAGGGATATTTGGGTTGGTTATAAGATGACCCTATTTTATCATCTTGAAAGCCCTCAAAATCCAAAGGCTGTAGCCCCAATAAAAGGGTTCCTAACCAAAGGACCAACATTGTATGCAAAATGCATTAAGATTAATGAACAATATTATCTTATTTACAATGCAAGAAATTATCCTATAATTCAAAAGCACTATAGATTTATTTAATAATAATCAAGTTTAATTATATTGCTAACACAATTAAATAAAGATTAATTCTTTAAAATTAACCCTCGAAATATAATGCGCGGAATCATTTTATAATTCTTTGGAAAACATATACTTACTCAAATCACCTTACCCAACCATGCACAGCTAATCATAATCTTATAATTCATGGGTGCCAATAAACTTATTCGATGTTACCAAGTTTAACTATCTTGTTAAGATAATTGAATCAAGTTTAACTCTTCAAGATTAGGTCTTACTTTATAATGAACGAGATCCTCTTATAATTTTGGGTACATATATATACTCACCAAACTTGACCTTATAGTGCACATGATCACTCTATGTTTCACAAACACCTATGAACTTACCTAGTAAAATCAACCTTACATTGGAAATCAAGTTTAACACCTCCAAGTAAAGTCTATCCCTGTGATGCATGAAAACATATTATAATTCATTAGAATATATACTTACACTTACCCAAAATATATGCGGTCAACCAAATAATAATACACGAGATCATTTTATAATTCACAAAATTATTTTATAATATTCACTTATTTAATAAAAATTAAGTATAAATAGCTGTAGAGGCTTGGGAAGGATTACTTACACACCTATCAAATCAACCAAATGCCATGCACATATCCTCTGACATTTTCAACAATCCAACAATTGTTGCAAACTAGACTCCCTACACCAACCATTAAAAAGTTATGTTTCTGGGCCTATGGATTTCCATGAATGATTTCATTTGCCAAAGGAAACATCTGAATTCACAAGAAATTATACAGCTAGCACTCAGACTACAACATGATTTCACCATGGCTAGAGAAACCCAATCCCCGATCCTACCAGGTTAGGCTCCGACCACTAACTCATTAATAGCCACATGGTTGACAACAAATATATCAGTGGGATAACTTAATCCAAGCTAAAACTGGATTAAGATTAACACGGACGGGACGAAAAGAAGACACCCAGGAATAGCAGGGGAAGGTATAATATACAGGGACTCGATGGCAAGAACTATAGTGGCCATGGCATAACTGCTGGGTATTACCACAACCCTAATAGCAGAAACAGGGGAAATGTTAATGGCTTCAAAAATGGCACAAGAGAAAGCTTGGACAAAAGTGCAATTTGAAATAGATTCCGAAAATCTAGTTTCTTTCCTTCGCTCAGAAACGGAACCACCATGGAACATTACGGGAATGATTAGAGAAATAAAACAAAAATTTCTTCAAATCCCAAATATACTATTGTTGATAGTCGATTTTTGACTAGGGTAAAATCATAAAATCACCCTCTGCTCAGCAGCAAAAACATAGAAATATCTGCGCATATTTTTGACTTTATATTAAAATATGAGTATTATTTTCAAGGAAGCGTTGTTGCCCTAACACCTCTCCTCAAGGAAGCGTTGTTTCCCTAGCACCGATCCTCAAGTCGCTCACAGCTTATCATCATATCTCAATGCTCAACTACATCGGCATTGCTACTCTAGCACAATATCTTGAGAAAGAATCACAACTCGAGCACATTCCCTCGAGGAAGCATCCTAGCGCCAGCTTCAGTCCCTCGAGGAATCATCCTAACATCAACTTGAGTCCTCGAGCACAGTCTCTCGAGGAAAATTCACCACTCAATATCTGATCCTTGAGGACACAACTCAACGCAATGATCGGTCCTCGAGGAAGCGTCGTTGCTCGAGAATCCGTTCCTAAGGGAGCATCACGACTAGAGGAGCGAACCCTCGAGGGAGCGTCACACTATGCCACAAGATTCTTGGCGCTGACACTAGCCTCCTCCAGCGCTAGGATTCCTCCAGCGCTAGGCTTCTTTTACTGCTAGGTCTTCTCCAACGTTAATTCTTCACGTCTCTAGCACCATCACTAACTCTCTCAAGCATCAACGCTAACCCTTCGGTGCTAGAATTGGCGCTGGCCTGCGCCTATTGTGGCACTAGCTTATTGCTAGTGCCACACTCTTCGGTAAGCATGTTCTCAAGAACAACACGCCAAGTATTTTGCTTTTGGTCCTCGAGAACACCATGCTCGGTTCTTGGGAACTCTTGTGTAATCTTGGCTTCAAACACTTCCAAATTTGTGCCATGTTACCTTTAAGCTAGTATGCAACTACTAAAATTACTATTTTCACTAAACTCGACACTGATCAGTCTACTTAACCACTTAGTGAATTGAACAACTTGTATCACTAATTTGACAAGTTATTGTCCAGACTTAACAAAAATAGTAGTAGTTTATGACTCCATTATTTTCTACGAGACATCAAATTACGTCACACATCAGGGGATTCTCATTGGGGTATTGGTCTGGGGTCTAGTGTGATGTGGAAACACATCCACGACGAGAAGGTAATAAGTAGTGGTACGAGTAAGAGCAGTTGAGAGGATGAGGAGTAGTGGTCATACAATCCTCCTGACTTAGCGGACATGACACGACTACAATCTCCGCGATCATCACCTCTCCATCTCTTTACAACTTCCACAACTTACGAGAAATCAGTGTATTCACTACAAAACTATAAAATAGATGACTTCATCTATTCGACATGAACATAACAGAGATCTATCCCAGAGATAATCTAGTCTTCAACTGCACACTATCATTTTCATCACACAGTGATTTCTCAACCTTTTCTGCTTCCCTCCCCTAAGATCAAACTGTATCTCCACCTTTGTGACCGAAGCAAGACGTGAACGACCATTTCTTGGTTTAGGCTCGTCTTGTACGATTTTGATCTCGAACCTACAGAAAGTACTATTTTCAGTATATTTGTTTTTCACCCTAAAACAACTATCCAATACAATTACAGGAAAGAAAACCAAACAACAGACGAACTAGCAAATTAAACAACATATAAAAACCAAGAAGAAAATCTATCCACAAGAGTATGGGATCATATAACACCTTATTTTTGATCCAAATTGTATCTAATGACTCAAAAGGGATGATTTATTCTCGTGTAATCGCTAATTAATCTTAATAATATTCCATGCTTCAATAAAAAAGAGAGAAGCTAAACAATCAAATGAAACTAAAATTCCGAGGTCAGCTGTCATCTTTAGTCTTTGTCAGATGGTTGCCATTACATCAACTTACTAGTCAGTACTTTTGACTACTCTTTGGCGATAACATTTTTAAATTTATAAAAATTGAAACACTAAATTAGATAAACAGTTCTTACGTGTTCAACATTCAAACATCACAGTCATCTCCGAGTACCTCAGCTTTTCATAATTTTGTGAGTAAAGTTTTAATTATTCGTTAATAAATTCGCCTCGAATATGAATACACAACCTTAACAAGTAGGCATATATACAGTTTCGTTATGATTGTTTTACCGAGCACTAACTAACTAATTATAAAATATGTACGGTGATGTGTGCATATGTAGCTATAAGTGAGTAAAGTAACGAGGAAATGAGATGGAAACTATCAAAGCTCTCTTCATTTTCTTTCGGTTGTCATCCTTTTCACAAGACCTTATACGGGTATTTATAGTAATACATTTGCATGAGTGGTATAACCACATCATGCCACCTTCACCAAAACGTGTTAGCCTAGGAAAAAATCATATGACTTGTCTATTTAGTTGACAACCAATGGTGATTATCCACCAAACCAATTATATTCCCTCTTAGATGAACATCATTCCTGTAATGTTTTGTCCAAAAATTACCAAAAAAAATTGATGTGATAAAAATTAGACCAACGAAAAGAATACAAGACTTCGAGCTTTATTGATCAGAGGTAATATATTGTCTTGATAAAATTATATCAGGAAAATCACCTTGGAAAAACCTGAGCCTTTGAGGCTTACAAAAGATATCATGACGATATTGCTCATTTTTTTTCGTTAAAATCTTTTCAGGATAAACCACGTGCAGTAAAAACCTGAATCAAATAATATGGGTGATTATCCGCTAGCTTAAAAAATCTATGGATATACATCTTTTTAGGTGATGATCACCGTTTTAAGTTGTACCCATTAAAAACCTCGCCAGAAAAATCCAGAGGGACAAAACCTGAACGTAGGAAAACACGAGTACTCAGAATAATGATTGCCCCGCAGACGCTGCCTCGTTAAAACCTTGCCTAGAAAAACCCAAAGGAAAAAAAAAACAGGACGAAGGAAAAATAGTACAATATTTCGAACTGCGGATAACACTGGACTCGCATGCCTCATTAAAACCTTGAAAAGGAAAATCCAGTGGGAAAAATCCTGACTAAGGAAAAAGAGTACATCGTAAAATTCCAAAGTGTCCAATATCCATAGTCTTCCACGACTTTACTCCCCCTGATGAGTAGTCTTCTCAGTTGATCATTGTTCATGAGAATGTTGCATAGAGTTCACGAACCATGCTTTAATGTCTTAAGTGGTTTCCTTTAGTTGAGAAACTCGGTCTGATTTTCTCTCTGCGCAATTTCTTAATGATTTTCTGATTGTACCAGCTTAATTTTTATTCTTAACTAGCTTTGTCTGAACAATCGTGATCGATCGATGGAATAACATGATATCCTCTATCATCAGACTACTAACTAGAAAAATATTTAGCTGCTTTAACAAACCTGCTAAAAATCAAAACTTAAACAGTCTGATTGTATTACTCTGTAGGAGAGATTCTGCGATCTTTTATACAAAAGATCAATCTTAATGGTACCACGAAGATGAAGAACTTTTCTTCGGACCAATGTCTTGATATTGGTGCTGGGTAGAATCATGATTACATATTTACGACAGACCCAATATCAGGTATTATAGCATATTTCAGCTACTGTGCTACTTACTCATCTTTGGTGTAACGCATACCATAAAGTAAAACATTACCTTTGTTGAGATGTAAACCGACCAATCTTAAAAGTAAGAGATCGCAAAATTGTAATTGTGCCAGTTTGTTCATTTAAAAATCTCTAAACCTTAAAGGTTAACGAAATTAATGGACTGCTAGTTACAATCTTCAATCAACAGACTGCAATTTTGTTTTACCGAGATTTTACATCTCGAACTCCTGGCATTTTTGTGCTTTGGAGCTTTTCAGGAGTTCCAATCAAATTGATATTTTATTAATCAAATCCAACAAATGCAGAGCTCATGGGCACATGAGATAGTTCATATTTCCCTGGTTTAATAAGTATTCACTAATTAGATAATTGACCATGTTCGTCCAAATCATTTCAAACTACACAAAGTTCGATTAAGTCTTAGTGAATACACATGACATGGTGTTTCTGCCGATAACTGAAAAATTATAAAAGACTTTCATGCAAATATATGTATCTAGATCTTCATACAAATGTGCAACAACCACATCTATTAGATGCACGTCGAGTCCATTAAGGACTACCAGACTTAATGAAATACTGGAAAGGTATTTGCATATAATACATGGAATATACTTATTTGGAATCCATCTCAAGGTTCTGTAAAATACTTTGTGCCATTAGTTGACTTCATTTTTCTCACTATGCAAAAACACCCACATATAACCAATTAGGCCTTATATTGTTGGATGTCAGGACTTCAAATACCCAATTTGCGTCCAAGTGTAACACATATATCTATAGATAGTGGTTTCAACACCAACATCATCTATGCTAATATCATTGGATATTTTGACTATTTCACCAACAATCACTGTAGTACGATCGTAAATTTCTCTATTTTGAGGTTCCACATCCTTTGCAGAGACATTCTCAACAATAGGAATACACTCAGAGGAATCATATTTCCTTTGATAGACTCTTTGAGAGCTCTATCTTTCAATGATTGTGATTGTTCTTTCTTTCCAGGAGGAGTAAAATAGTTTGAATCAACTAGTCATCCACGCTTGTGGTGTACATTAAATGACACAATTGCTACTACATTCCCATCTTTTCAAGGAAGCCACTTGATTTGCAATTTTATAAGATATCAAATCTTCTGTATGTAACTGCTGAAAATATCAAGATGAGATACATCCTAGTCTATCTTTGTGTAAACCAGGATACTTCACGTCGTTTTTCAGGCGGTATCTTATCCTCCTCCTAAAAATAGGAAGACCGTCTCATCGAATTTGCAAATCTTGTGAAAGTAGCACTCGTAGTGTAATGTATCATGTCCCCAAATAGAACCACACCAATGGTTTTATGAGTAATAAGTTCAAATTGCTTTATGAATAATTCAACTTAACTATTCAATAAATGCAAAAGAACAATAAAATACTCACCCTTAATATCCCCATATCATTATCAAGATGATATAACATCAATAACTGACAATCAAGAGTTTCATTCAAAATCTATACGAGTGTAGATACACAATTATCACCCAGGTGATCGGTCGAGTCATTTATGACTACAAGACTATACTTCCATCAACCTGATTAAGTGTCTATGAAAAATCATATTCAAGGTGTGGCGCTGTATAATTAGCGACCTTAGTTTTCTCATCACGCTTTCTGATAAGCATCAAATTTGTGGACGCTAGGACTAAGGTCCTAAAAGCGTACACAACAGAGAAAACACCTCAATATGTTGAGATCCATATTTTCCAATCATATAAACTTTTTCGATAATTCCTTTGCAAAAAAGGATATCAATCCACAAAAATTTCAGTACTTACTCTGAACATTATCGATAACAAGTTATAATCAGTTAATAACGATCTTACATCATTCTTTAGAGTATGAGGATATTTTAATCCATTGGTGTAGATGGTGGGTTTTTGACAAAGGAGAAAATTGTAGTATCGCCTATTCTCCGCTGCGGAGACATAAATATATATGTATAAACGTTCCAACCCGGAATCAGGATTATGAATATGTACTTCTGTCTTATATTCCGCAAAAGAATTGAGAATGCGTATTCAGCTCATGGATACATCAATCCTGTGGTTCTTTTATATATGCGCCTCCAAAATTTCAGGTCTTATCCATCTAAACCCTCGTTATTTCATGTGCATCCATACAAACTATCGTTATTTCATGTGCATCCATACCCAAAATTTCAAGGCTTTTATATGTGCATCCATACAACCCTCGTTATTTTATGTGTATTAATCAAAACACACTGATTATGGAAAATTATGATCACTCGGAATGAATGCTATGTTATCTTTGAATGAAAACAAAAATTAGATACATACCATCTAAATATAGAGTCGCGTCGAACATCATCTCAAGTCGCAAACTTCCACGGCTGAATTCCTTGAATATGTTCTGTAAAGGCCAACAATAATGCCAACATTAATCTCATGCGATTGAGAATCCCTAAGAAGGCCATGGCTATGGCCACCGTATTAGCAAATGTCATCACGAGCAACGCATAGGCCATGGAAACACACTAGCAAGTACCATCCATAGCAAGCCATAGCCATGCTCTATGCACCAATGCAACACCAACTAGCACTAGCGCATGCACCATCACCCTGCGTTATCGCAATACTAGCTAGAATTAACGCCCACACTAGCGCCAATGCCATTGTTAGCGCTTCCAATAGCGCCTGGACTAACACCAGCGTATGTGCTGCCAGCAGCGCTAGTGTCATTCTTCCCTCACCTGCTGCGCCAGCCATCCTGCTTGTTCCAAAGACATCCTTGCCTGCTTGTGCCAGCGTCATTTCTCGCCTGCTCGTGTGAGCATCATCCTTCGTTGCTAGCACCATCACCTAGGCCATAGTCACGACATTAACATGTGCTAGCTACACCTCAATCGCGCATATAACACTCTCATGCACCGTTGTTGCTAGCACAAATTGCATGTTGCAAACATTCCATAAATATGCCATTGCCATGCTGAGTTGGCATAAAATTTATTGGTAGCATTATCTTACGACAAACTCCCAAATTACTCACATGTTTTGAGTCTATAACTCCACTAAATCCTACGAAAAATCAAAACATATTACATAGGGAGATTATGGGTTTTGGTCTGGTGGCTATAGCAACATGCGGCGTGGCAACACCCCACGATAGGAAAGTTACAAGTAATGGTGACAGTTACGACAGTTGAAGAGATGGTGGAGTAGTGGTTTCCAGAAACTTCCCAAACATAATGGGCGGTTATACAATTATTCCCACAATCTCCATTGCTCCACTCCTTCACTACCTCCACTGTTTACAAGGAAAGCAGTGTGTATCCCCAATTACTATAAATAGGCTACTTAGCCTATTCAGTAAACAGAACGCACAGATCATTCTCAGAAGCTCTGTTATTCTCTAAGGTTCAACTCCTTTACACACAATTATCACCACTAATTTCCTCAACTTTCTCTGCTTCCCTCCCCTAAGATCAACCCATCTTCTCTCCTTGTGACCGAAGCAGGATGAAACTGTCACTTTCGTGGTTTAGGCTTGTCATGTACGATTTTGATTTCCGAATCTAAAGAAAGTACCACAGAGGTGCATTTGTTTTTCCTAGGAGCAACTTATAGGTACTAACAATTGGTACCAAATTTCATTATGCGGATATTCTTTTCCATGAGATATCAACGCACCTTTTATGGATTTACTCTTCGTCAGGAAATATCAACTGATAAATCAAAGAGAATATGGACATTACCTGATTAGATTGACATATACCTCATATTAGAGATTTTTCCTCTATGCTTGTAAGCATGTTTTCAGACGAAACAAGCGATGCGATTCCATAACATGCCTTGCAAGGACTTTATTTGTGCTGAATCTAGCTAGCGTACTCTTGTTAGATCAATCAACAGAGTAATCTCCAACACCTTAAGCACTTATTGGTGTGAGAATATAGATGAGACACAATTGGAGTTAACCAATATCGTCGACGATTCTCCCCCTGATCTAGGCGGGAATGTCTCATCAATAGAACTTTTGGTTCCGTATTGCTCCCATCAAGGTAGCAATTGGGTACTGACATGATCACGTGACCCAGGAGAGATAACTGATCAGGTTTTCTCTCTCGTTTACTGTCCAGATGGAATAAATTTAAGAATTTACATTGTCATGTAAAATCCACAGTCACTGTAAAATAAATTTCCTGATCATAGACACTATATCAATATCAGTTCCAGTCTTTCCAAGATGACCAATAGAAAATTTCAGTAATTAAAAGTACTTCAGGTGCACATACGATGTCTTTTATTTCACAACGATAGCCGAGCTCTATCATGCTCAAAGATCGCTTATTCAACCAATTATTACGCAACTGTTCCGTATTTTTCCACTTCTAGTGATACATACGGTGCTTATCAGGTCCCTAACCCCCAAAACTCATAGGCACTGATACAAATTTAATTCACTAAATTTGTAATTTTTGGTAATAGTTTATGCGACGATAAGACTAGATATTAACTCTTAATATCATTTAAAGATGCAACACTCATTATCGCTCGACGTTTGTATATCCACGAGGCGCAGTTAAAATATGCATCTCTCGTTGTTGCTGTCACAACATATACAAAATGCATATCATGCACTAGTTTTTTAAAGCTCGTCGATGTAAGAGGCGCATATATTATGAATATCGTAAAACTAACGAAAACAGATAAGGGCGCAAAAATTTGCCGCTCTCCTTATTGCCCATCATAGCATTTGTACGACACATACATTTGTTTTCTAAATTCAAGCCAAACCATATACCACAAAAATCAATGGAGAAACAACGAAAGAAATTATTTTCTACACCATCCAAAAAGGACGCAAAAAAATCTTCCATTACTCAGTTAATGAAGAAAATAGCAAACACTCTTTATAAGGTTCATCTTTTGAATGAAATTCAATGGGGTCCATAGAAACCATGTCTTGCAAAACTCAAATATTTAACTAAATTTGGAAATCGAATAACATCTTAGATATGAGTTATTTTAAATACGTATCTATTTAGATATCTCTTCGTATATCACGATAATTATTTATGTTGACCTTAGCATATATAAAATATGACAATCATCTAATTTCTCCCTGAACAATTCCTAACTAAATAAAAATTAAATTAGACACAATAAAAATATATGCATAAAATTAATTAAGAATAGTTAAATTAAATATACAAGGGTTAAAAAGAATTATCCTTTTTCGTATTGTCAGCGGCTTGGTCTCGATCCCGTCTTTTATTATAAGTTAATCAAACTGATGATACTGGAGGCGTGAATCTAGTTCATGTTCCATATGCCGCAGGTTTCTTAGTGGTGACACCAGGTGATGATCTACGATCCCTGCCAGCCTATAAGATGAAAACCTTTTTTAGTGAAGACCACTTAGTGATCTCTGAGATCTTTGAAGAAAGGTCATAGAAGATGCTCTATACATTTTTATACGATTTTGAATCTGCGGTTTTATGGTTATCCTATCGAGGATGCCCTAACTTAAGCTTTTATGAAAAAAAATATAGCTTTTAAAGACGCTTTGAAAAAAATATAGCTTTTATGGTTATCCAAAGTCAACAGTTGGAGAATGAAGCGAAGTGTTGGTGGTCCAATTTTAAGATGAACTAATCGCAATCGAAATGCAGATTCTCTAAATCCAAAGCCTCTCCTTTCAGTCGAGAACCCTACCGGGCCCTCTCCCGTTGGTCATAATTGCCAAATTCGTAGGTTCAATTCCTGCTGGATGCACACCAATGGGAATGTTCAATAAGTCTATTGGAATTGGCTCTGTATCAATGAAATCTCATCATCCATACATAACGAATTGGTATGGTATATTCATACCATAACATATGAACAATAAGAACTAGAATTCTTATCAATACTGAAACTCATAGGGAAAAAAATGGATTTACGGATGGAATCAAATATGCAGTATTTATAGACAAAAATATTCGGTTATTGGGGATTTCTACATCGACCGTTGTAAAACAATTTATGCTGATAACGTGTTGTGATTGTTTTACCGAGCACTAATTAATTAATTATAAAATATATACGGTGATGTGTGCATATGTAGCTATAAGTGAGTAAAGTAACAAGGAAATGAGAAGCAAACTATTAAAGCTCTCTTCATTTTCTTTCGATTGTCATCCTTTTCCTCTCCACAAGACCTTATACAGGTTTTTGTAGTAATACATTTGCATGAGTGGTATGACCACATCATGCCACCTTCACCAAAACGTGTTAGACTAGGAAGAAAGCATGTATCCAAGTTGACTTGTTTATTTAGTTGACAGCCAATGATGGTTATCCACCGATCCAGTAACTTTATAATAAGTTTGTTAATGTAAATTATTTCGTATATTAAATAAAATTGTTGCGGCTTATAATTTAAATTAATTAATTATTAACCGTATTTTTATAACCTATCATTCATGTTATTATTGAATTTGGATTATACTTGATACTCCTTTATCAAAATGATCTTCATATTGGAAGAAAATTGTTTACAATAAAATTTTGAAATAATTATTTAGCTTGAAAAATAATTTAAATATTTTGATCAATTTATAAGATTCGTAACCCTTCTTTATTTAGCTTGAAAAATAATTTTAATATTTTGACCAATTTTTAAGATTTATAACCCTCTATGAGAGAATATGAGGCATGTCAAAAAAAATATCAGAAAAGGAAGACTGTTGGTTTTTGTTTTGGCAGGATGATGGATTATTTTGAGGGATGAATAATTTTATGGGAAAATACCCCAAAATCCAACAACCCGTTGAGAAAAGGCCCTAACATTTGAAATTTGAAAAAATATCCCAACCCATTAGGTTTTCCATCCATCGGATTAAGCAGTCAAATATATACATATGACTTTACTCATGTAAGTGCAATAATGATGAAGAGTGTCTTGAATATATATTTTGGCATTGTAATCTGGCTAGACGAGTTTGGTAATGGATTGGAGGTATTTTTGATCTTTCTCTTAATTGTTCCCTTATGAATTCTTACAAAGTTACTAAGGGTAGAAGTAGAATGATCAAGGATTTGTGGTTGATTGCAATTATGGTGGTTCGGTCTGAATTATGGAGAATGAGAAACTCTATTGTTTTTGCTAAGAAAAATCCATCTTGGCCTTTATTACGGAATAGAAATTTTCAGTTAATTCATGAGTATTCAATCAGATTACGTGGGTATATGCATAATAGTACAACTGATTTGAAGGTTATAGATTACTTTAGAATGGTTCATAGAAAGATGAAGTTTTGGAACCCAATTGAATGTTTTTGGAAACTATTCCCGGGTGAGTTGCTTCTTTGCTGTGATAGGGCTTCTCGTGGGAATCCAAGTATAGCCGGTGCTGGGGTTGTTGCAAGGAATTCTCGTAAACTCTTTGTATTGGCTTGGTATTACTACCAATTTTTTAGCTGAGTTGTATGGTATAATTGTTGGATTTGAATGGGCCTTTGCATTAGCTTGGTATTACTATCAATTTTTTAGCTGAGTTGTATTGTATGATTATTGGATTGGAACGAGCCTTGAAGTGGAATATTGATAGTGTTTTGATTCGCTCTGATTCTATGAGTGCTATTCAGGCACTTAAGAGTTCTAAATTACCTTGGTTTATTAGACAACGTTGGTTTGCTATCCGAAGTTGTTACACTTCTATTCGTTGTGAGCACACTTTTAGAGAAGCAAACTTTGCAACTGATTCTACTACTAATACAAGATGTTTATTTTCAAATGGTGAAGGGATGAACTTTGAAGAAAGACCTGATTTTCTTGTTTATGTTTAGGGATGCACAGGAACCGACCCGAAAAACCGCACCCGCCCGAACCCGACAAAACCACGGTTTTTATAATCGAACCGACCCGCTACGGGTTGGTATACGGTTTTGAAAATTTAAAACCCGGTCACCACGGGTCGATTTACGGGTATAGTGTAGCACCCGCCCAAACCCGCCCGTTTAACCCGTTTATTCCGAACCTGTGTTGCTGTACTGTTTTGTCAAGATGTTTTCACAATGACCTGTACTTCAATACCCTTCCCTATTATTTTTATGTCAAAGAGGACTCTCTCAGCTTTCAAACAAGACCAAAATTTCTGAATTCCATTGAGAAATGATTTTTGTACGAATTTTTGATTTCAAACTGCCGAAACTGCATTTTCTGAATACGGGATTCCTGTTCTGTTTTTGATGAGTCTTTTTAACATATCTATAAATCTTACTGTATTTTCTTACAATTTTATTGTGTTAGCTTATTTTTTCTAGTTTCAAATGAGCCGAAAATCACTCATTTTCATTGTGTAACGAAGCCTACACAAATTTCCAAAGACAGACTATTCCAAACTAAAAACTAAAATTTTCAGAAATCATTTAAAAATCTTACCATTTCAAGTTCTATAATTGCCACATGAACTTCTAAGATAACGATATAGATTCAACTCCATACAAATGATAAGAAAGCAAAGAAAATAAATTAATCCTTGTTTTTGTGGCTAGTGTATATCCCTTGTATAATTGTATTTGTTATTATATTTTGACGATATTTGATGTTTTTTGCTGTTTCTTAGGAGGCTTAATCAACTCAATCTCTCTTTTTTTTTTTTTTTTTTTTTTTTTTTTTTTTTTTTTTTTTTTTTTTTCTGTTTTTTTTAGTGTTTTTTGCTGCCAGTTTTTTTCTATCTGCCACGGGTTAACCCGCGAAATAAACCGAACCCGCCCGACCCGCCTCGGGTTGAAACCGACCCGACCCGCATGTGGACGGGTTGATATACGGTTTTGAATATCAAAACCCGCCTCTAGACGGGTTGGTAGTTGGTTTTACCCCAAAACCGACCCGTCCGCCCGTTGTGCAGCCCTATTTATGTTGAACATCCAAATATATCTTATTTTTAATTTAAATAATTTATAAGTTTTGGGGTCGTGATAGCTTTTTATCTTGTGAATGTTGCTATAAATATTTTTCATCATTGATATAATTTTTGACTTACCAAAAAAAATGATTAATCATGTAAAAAGAAGACAACAACTACCCTTCGCTACATATTCACCTGTGATGTTGACATGTGTCAATAAATCCGACGGTCTTTGTGCACGTTACACGTGAGGGTCTTCTTCCTCCCCAAATCAGCATGTTATAAATTGAAGGGAAAATTGAGATGTGCTGATTTAATATATGTAATCAAAGATGATAAAACACGCACCCAAGCACAAAGTAATAAGTGAAGATATTGGGAACAAGAAATTCACTTGCAAAGTATAATACGAATGTCAAAGATTCTTCACTGTGTATATATATATATATATAGGGAACAAAATTTCAATTGATAAAAAATTCGCGTTAACAATCAATTTCAATTAAAATCATCGAAATTTACCATTCATAATCATCGAACAAACAACTATTTCAGTCAATTTCAATTATAAACCCTAAATACAGCAAACCCCCAAATTTAATTGTAAACCCTAATTATTTTTGAAACAAAAAATTATATATCAAAAACATGGAGCAGCTTCACGATAATCATCAAAACATTATTCTATCTCTGATTTGGCCAAAAACAATATGTGGGTTAAATTACTTACTTGATTTCATTCACCGTAGACGACAACCAGCAAATCTGTCCTCCTCTTCGTCTTTAAAAAACCTTGATTTTGATTTTGATCTTCTATCTCATGTCCTTACACGTTCTCTCTATTCCCTTTCCTCTTCTCATTTTAACCTCTCAAACTCATACAATCAAACATATCTCTGTTCCATTTCCTCTTCTTGGTTTCTTTCTTTCTTCGATGGAGAAAAAAAAAAAACTAGGTCGAGAAAAAACCAAATCCGATACCTTATTTCCTTACACGTGTTATGTGTACACGTGTCACATAAGCACGGTCCACCTGTTGTGATTAGATCACCACGCGTGTCAACTAAAGTTTACATGAATATATACTGAAAGGGCATGTTGGTAATTTTACAGTCTCGCGCTCATATAACGAGAAATTGACCGGTCAATCCAGAAAATTTGACTACTTAACTTGTGAGATGGAAAACCTAACGGATTGGGACATTTTCCCAAATCTATAATGTTGGGGAATTTCTCCAACGTGATTTTGGATTTTGGAGCATTTTTTCAATTTTCCATAATTTCATATCTATTGTTATTGAGTTGTTGAATAATAATGCTTGTTCTCCTTGCTAAATGTGCCAACAAGGTAGCAATGACAAATAATTCCTAACTTCAAAACCTTGAAACAGACCTTGATTGGAAAACCTAATTTAATTTCTTCATCTTCTTTCGACTATTTACGACTGTGGGGGGCGGGGCCGAAACTTTAAACGGACCGTGATTGGAAAACCCAATTTAATTTCTATCCCTTCTTTCGACTCTTTACGACTGTGGGAGGCGGGGCCGCTATAGAGGCCATATAATTGGTAATCTAAAGAAGAGAATCAGGTGCTCTTGAGATTTTATAAAATGGTATAATAAGGAATATAGGTGAGTTGGTAGAGGTCCATAAACTTATTGTTAATATTTATAGTCAGTTTGGATATTACTTAAAAAAATATTTTTTAATTTTTAGAAGTAAAAATTCATAAATTAGTTAGGGTATACAATTATAAAATAACTTTTAGAAGTAAAAACGTTAACTTTTTGTGAAGTAAAATATTTTTACTTCTGACTTCTGGGATTAATTTTTACTTCCGATATCCTAACACACTATTAGTGTTTAACATTTATGTTAGGTAGTTAGGTATTTATATGAAGTTGGACTGGTATAATTTTTTTTTCTCGTTTCACTATTATTATTGCTGAAGCTCGGACTATATATCCAAGAATTTCTATCTTTTATGACAAAAACCACAACCGTGAAAAAAAAGACTCCCTAAAGTCCCATTGTCCTTTAAATCAACTCAACGTAACACTTAATATACCTAACCTTATAAAAACCATCAAGTCCCATTCAAATCTGAGACAGGCCGAGTCAACCCGAGTCAGACTAAGCAGCATGGCATCAATCAACCTTGCATGTAGATGATGCTGAGTACTGATGTATCTAGTTAAAAAACTCAATCATTGAATATTAATAGCTCGGGGCATCAAATTGATACACCAATAGCTTACGACATCAATTGGAGTGGCCCAAGCACCAAAAGACGTACATGGCAAATTGAGAAGCAACAACGAACAAGAGAGGTGCAAGAGGAATTGAAGCAAGACAATGGCGCATTTGGGGATGGTGTTGGTGCCAACAGGCACAATCATTGATATAAAAAGTGCTGGCAAGAGCCATCGCTAATTAGGCTTGGTGGTGGCCCCAAAAGGCACCATCGCAGGAAGTTGACTACATTGTAGGAGGATAACACTGACTCTAAGGGGTGCCAACGTTGGAGTATGCCAGCACTGGAGAAGGATGTGTTGGTGCCAAGAGGCGCAAGCATAGGAGCATGCCACCGCTGGAGGAGAATGGTACCGGCACTGTCCGGTGGAAAATTTGGGAACGAGTGCTTTGAATCTAGTTAGAACATTTCTTTTTGTATACCGTTCGTTCCGGAAGTTGTAAAAACTTCATCCGATGTCCGGTTTCAGTGGTTGATACTAATTCTTGAAGCTAAAAGACCCACCTTTCATGTTCAATGAAAATTTGTGGATTTGGAGTTTATTTGGTCGATGAAAATACGTATGCAATTGTTATCAGGAGAAATCTTTGAATTTTCAGATTTCATGCATTTTACCGTGATGGCCGTATCCCTTAAATAATAACTCGAAATGTCGAGCCTTTTTAACAAGTTGTAGTAGAGAAACAAACGAATTTTTGTGAAATGTTTTTCCCCAGTTTTTAGCCATATATACGTTTTTCAAGGTTAATATTGCATCAGAAACCAGAAATTTTAATTAAGAAGGTTTTATCAAAATCAAGCGCAGGACCGATCGTCATGAATGAGGGGAGTATGGACATGACGTTGTGATAAGGTGATACCTCTATTTGACGACTATGTATTTAAGGTTAACGTCAAATTGGTTGCTCATTTTAGTGAATGAGTGTATGATTTGATAACTAGACTTCGAGTATTGCAAGTCAAGAATAGAAATACTATATGTATTATAATGAATCAATATCGTTCAAACATGAACGTAAATATTGACTTACGGTTCTAAGTTCAAGGAATACCGTTGGGGAATATAACACTAGAACTGTTGAAATCAGAACTCAGAAGTACTTGTAAAACAGAAAGAAGAGAATATGTATTTGAACTCAGCAAACTAGAGACTTTTTATAGCATGTACAGAAACAAACTCTACAGTTTAAGCCTGTAAAGTAGAAACAACTAAACAGTTCCTATTCTTCCTAAAGACTAGGACTTATTGCTAACAAAAAGAGAATCAGTAAACAACAAACAGAAACAGTAAAAATAGCTAACATTCCCTCCCTTAAACTAAAAACATAGTAATTAGTTTACTTCTGATGCACTAACCATTCCAAGCATTCCACGCAATTTTTCAAACTGCTCCAGCTTAAATGGCTTTGTCATCAAATCTGCAACTTGTTCTTGAGAATTGCAATATCTCAATTCCACAACACCATCATTCACCAAATCTCTCAGAAAGGGAAATCTCACATGAATATGCTTACTTTCCTTTGAAAGACTGGATTTCTAGCCAATTGAATGGCAGAACTACTATCACATTGAATTACAGTACCTCCATTTTCCGCCATTCCAATCCTCTCCATGATTCTCTTGAGCCATATACACTGACAAGCACAAAGAACTGCTGCGATGTATTCAGCCTCAGTTGTAGACAAGGCCACCACTGGTTGTTTTTTTGAAGACCATGATACAGCTCCAGATCCAATTAAGAAGACGTATCCAGAAGTAATCCTCCTATCATCAAGATCACCAGCATAACCACTGTCCGTGAATGCCGAAAGTTTAAAACTGCGTTCTTCTTTCCTGTAGAAAATCCCTAGCTCAGTTGTTCCCTTCACATACCTCAGAATCCTCTTGGATGCCAACCAGTGCGACATGGTTGGCCTAGACATGTACCTGCTGATAAGACTTACAGCATACATTAAGCCAGGACGAGTCACAGTTAGATACATGAGACTCCCAACTACCTGATAGAACAAAGTTGTATCAACTTTAGTTCCTTCTTCATCTTTCGTCAGCTTTGTACCAGGTACAATCGGATTCTTCACAGCATTGCTACTTGCCATCTCAAACCTTGCTAACACCTCACGTGCATATCTTCTCTGACAAATAACAATACCATTTGAAGTTTGCAACACTTCTACTCCAAGAAAATGCCTCATTCTTCCCAGATCAGACATATCAAACTCCAACATCATTGACCTTTTAAACTCATTGCACATGCTTATATCACTTCCAGTGAAGATTAAATCATCTACATAAAGACTTACTATTAAAATTTTACCTTCCTTTGATTTGGTGAACAAAGTATGCTCACTGGAACATTTCACAAGGCCTTCACGCAGAAAATAAGCTTCAATTTTTCTGTACCACGCCCTTGGTGCTTGTTTGAGACCATATAAAGCTTTCTTTAGTTTGTAGAACCTTCCTTCTTCTCCCATTTTGATGAATCCTTCAGGCTGATGCACAAACACTTCCTCCTTGAGATCACCGTGAAAGAAAGCGCTTTTAACGTCCAGCTGAAAAACTTCCCATCCACACTGTGCTGCTACTGCAAGTATTACCCGGATAGTGTCGAGTCTTGCTACTGGTGCAAATACTTCAGTGTAGTCTACTCCATGACGTTGTGCATAACCTTTTGCTACCAATCTTGCCTTGTATTTCTCCACATCCCCATTTTCATTAAGTTTGGTCTTGAAAACCCACTTA
This sequence comes from Papaver californicum, assembly GCA_023531435.1. Taxonomy (NCBI): domain Eukaryota; kingdom Viridiplantae; phylum Streptophyta; class Magnoliopsida; order Ranunculales; family Papaveraceae; genus Papaver; species Papaver californicum. The sequence continues at coordinate 2,338,962 of JAJJMC010006776.1, forward strand.
ACTCCAATAGGCTTAACACCCTTAGGCAACTCCATCAGTTCCCAAGTCTTGTTCTTCTCTATGGCTTCACTTTCTGCTGCCATAGCCTCTCTCCACTTCTTGCTCTTGACTGCTTCTTCAAATAAAACCGGATCATCTGATGTTGCCATCATCATTGCACGCATATCTTCCTCTTCTACAAACACTTCATTTGTTTCATAATCTGCCATCCAGACCGGTCTTTTTCTGATTCTTTCCCTCCCTTCAACTGTAACTTCTTCAGTATTTACTTCATTTTGAGGTATATTATCTAAACCACTACTGCTGTTCGAGGTATTCTTAAAATTCTCCTCTTCGATGTGCTCTTCAACACTCTCTATATCATCTTCTAACTTCAATTCTTCTTCAGTTCTACCCCAATTCCAACTCTCTTCTTCTTCAAATCGCACATCATTGCTAATGATGATCTTCTTAGTGACTGGTTCATACAGCCTATATGCCTTGGATTCATCACTAACACCCAAGAACACACACTTCTTACTCTTGGAATCTAACTTACTCCTCTTTTGGTCTGGAATGTGAGCATGAGCTATACATCCGAAGATCCGAAAGTATTCCACTGTTGGCTTCACACCACTCAATGCTTCCTCTGGAGTTTTCTCTCTTACTGCCGAAGTTGGACTCCTGTTTTGAATGTGCACACACCACTTTACAGCTTCCACCCAGAAATCTTTTGGAACTTTCTTTTCGGCTAACATTGAACGCACTGTGTTCATAATAGTCCTGTTCTTCCTTTCAGCAACTCCGTTCTGCTGTGGAGTGTACGCCGCTGTCAACTGCCTTCTTATGCCTTGAGTTTTACAGAATTCTCCAAATTCATTTGAGTTAAACTCACCTCCTCTATCTGTTCTCAAACAAGTTATATATGCACCAACCTCCTTTTCAACACATGCTTTAAAGTTCTTAAATGCAACAAAAGCTTCTGATTTCTCATGTAAAAAATAAACCCAAGTTTTACGTGAAAAATCATCAATAAAGCTCATGATATACCTTTTATTACTGTTGGAAGCTGGTTTGATAGGTCCGCACAGATCAGAATGCACAAGTTGAAGCTGCTTCGATGCTCTCCAAGAACTATGCCTTGGTATAGATTCTCTGTGTTGTTTGCCAACCAAACAATCTTCATATAACTTCTCTGGAACTTTGAGTGGAGGCACACCATTTGCCATCTTTTTGTATGCAAGCATCTTCAACCCGGTATAGTTCAAATGGCCAAAGCGATGATGCCATAAATATGATTCTTTGTCAGACACAGCTTCAGCTTGAAGACACATAGAATTCTTTGTTGGACACAATGATGCTAATATACAGAACATTCTATTTCCACTCATGTTAGTCTGCATAATTAATCCTCTTCTAGGATGGTAGACTTTACACGTCCCTTGTTGAATCGAAATAGATAAACCCTTCTCCTGAAGTTGTCCTATGCTCAAAAAATTATTCTTCAACTCAGGTATATAAAAAACATTTGAGATTACCTGAGTGATGCCATTTACTTGAAGGCGCACACTTCCTTTAGCCACCACTGCCATTTTGGTGTCATTACCAAGCTTCACTGTTTGTTTAAATCCTTCCTCCATCTCTGAAAACCATTCTCTGTTCCCGGTCATGTGATTGGAACATCCAGAATCAAGGAACCATACTTCTTCTCTTTTGGTTTGAGTTAAATCGACATAAGAAATCAATAAAAGCTCTTCCTCTTCCATATATTCAGCATAATTAACATGCTTCTCCCAATCAGGACACTCATATTGATAGTGTCCCAATTGATGACATTTGAAACATTCTACAGTAGCTTTTTTCTGTGATGACCTCTCTCTTCCTCTACCTCGACCTCCTCGGAATAAGCCTCTGCCCCTTCCTTCCTCTTCCTGGCTTATCATCATAGAAGACTCTTAAGGCCTGTTCTTCCTCCTGAAACCCCTGCATTCTCTGTTCTTGCACAAGCAAACTTCCATGAAGTTCATTAATGGTCATGGTATCTAAATCATTTGACTCCTCAATTGCACAGACAACATAATTGAATTTGGAAGTCAAAGATCTCAACACCTTACTCACCAAAGTACTTGACAGCACAGTTTCACCATTCATCTTCATCTTGTTCACCACTGTCAGAGTTCGGGCAGTGAAACTATCAACCTTTTCTCCTTCCTTCATAGTCAGCATTTCAAACTCAATCCTCAATGCCTGCAGCTGTGCTCTTTTCACCTTGGTGGATCCCTGGTACTTCTGCTTCATCGAATCCCATATCGCCTTTTGTCAAGAATGGTTTCCATGATCTCTCTGTCAATTGCTTGGAACAAGAAATTCTTGACTTTTAGATCCCTGAGCTTAGTTTCCTCGACACATTTTCTTTGCGCTTCACTTGATGATGAGGTTCCTATTGCTGGTGACGGAATCCCTTCATCCACTAGATTCCACATCTCTTTGCTCCTCAAGAAATTTTCCATCAACATCGACCAATGATTGTAATAGCCGTCGAATTTTGGAGTCACAAATGATACCATCTCTGAGGTTGTCATGCTTTACTCACTCTCACACAACTTTGCTCTGATACCAAATGTTGAAATCAGAACTCAGAAGTACTTGTAAAACAGAAAGAAGAGAATATGTATTTGAACTCAGCAAACTAGAGGCTTTTTATAGCCTGTACAGAAACAAACTCTACAGTTTAAGCCTCTAAAGTAGAAACAACTAAACAGTTCCTATTCTTCATAAAGACTAGGACTTATTGCTAACAGAAAGAGAATCAGTAAACAACAAACAAAAACAGTAAAAATAGCTAACAAGAACATGTTCAAGTTGTTCTATGCTAGTAGGCAATCTATCAAGGAGCTCGATATTCAAAAGCAAGGTCAATGAAGAGAATAACTCATGAGCAAATTCTGAATATTCCGCATAAGCTAGAGAAAATTTGGGAGGAGTTCAATAAGTGAACATTTAACACCAGTGGCTTTCTAAGAGTCTAATTAATATAAATTTAACACATAATAAGTACTAATTCGAATAATCAGAGTTCAACTTGGTGAAGTTCTAGTATATGAACTAGATTTAGGGATTAACATATATGCAAATATTAGCACTAATAAAGTCTATAAGCCTCGACTTCCCAGAAAACCAAGAATTTGTGTGTATAACTATATATTTCCAACACCGGGTCAGAGGGAAATTACAATTTTCGCCCGTAGCAGAAAACACCGAGACTAATCACTATGTGCTGGAGAAACTATATTGAATTAATGATTTTTTCCTAAATCTCACTCATTCCTTGGCCAAATCATCTGTTTTTGGTGGGTTTTTCTCGATTTCTCATTGCGTATCTTCCTATGGAGTTAATTTGAGTGTTTGAAGTAGGTTTTTTTAGTGATTTGGTGGGGAACTCCAGAATTAGGGGTTTTATGACGGATCGGAAAATTTCCTTTTTAACAGGTTGGTTTTAATTCCATTAGCAAGGCTAAATCCCCGGTACGTCACTCGAAAGCTAATTCAAATGTATAAATCCTTGGATCCATTTTAAAGAGTAAACAATAATATATTTAAGGGTTTCTGCAATACATCAAAAATAAACAACAAAATACATTTTACAAGCAGTCCCATATGTACCGAAATTTAGATCTTTCGTTTACGATATTACCGAGTTTCCATACTAACTATGTAAAATACTTTGCATAAGATCCCATCAATATGTATACAGCAAAATATAGCAAAAGCATGGTTCATAAGCAACATAAGGCTACCCCAGATCCATCCCCGTGATATACATATTATAGACACAAGCAAAATATCAACTTTTGCTCAAGCTCCCATCTATAAGCTCTTCCCAAACTTACTGCCTCAACCTCACCTCGTACTCTGTGGGAAAACAAAATCAAACGGGGTGAGCCACAACCCAGTAGGGGTTACGAGATAATATACCGAAAGTTTAAGCAATCAAAATATAAATCAAACTAAAGAAATGAGCACGCCCAAATTTAGAAGTATATAGCGATAATTCCATATTCATTCAAAACTTCAGAAATGTAATATTCGTTAACCGATGGTGAAAAAGTTCACATAAGCTACTTGTGAGGACCAGTCTCTAATGTTAGGATAGTCGGATATCAGCCCCCGTCCCAGACGGTCTTCCACGGGTAGCCATTATAATGGGATTCCCCTATGGGCCTAACAAACTCACCTGTAGCCTTCCAAAATCATTTGGAACATGCTCAACGAACCGATTGTGGCAAACGCAAGTAAATCCCAAGGCGAATCGTAACTCTGAAATAATATCTCATTAATCCAAGCTATAAGCATTGCCGTTATAACAGTCCAAAAATCCAAAGTTTATGCATTTAGATAATAAGAGAAAGAACTCAAATTGCTGAAAATGATAATTAAGTCTCACAAAACTACGAAAAACTAACCTACCCTTGTCTGCCGAGAAGAACAATAAGAGAAAACAGTTCAAAATCAAATAAGAATACAACCCATTCCTTTTTATGCCGAAAATATTAAATGCAAGTGCAATGATGTTCTTAAACAAGTTTTAACTCAAAAACAAAAGGTGTGCTCCAATTCAAACCTGGTCATGGAAATTATTTTGATAATAGAACTTGTAGAAATTCCATTAGAATACTATTAAAGAGGAAGGGAAACCCATGAAATCCTAAAAACAGGGCCGAAACAACAAAAGCAGCGTAACAATGATACGACACAAAAATCTGAAATGATGTTCGCAAAAATTGCAGTTTGCGCTCCTCTATTCAAAAATTAACACAAGCTTTGTTACGCGATAAAATTTAACAAATTTGGTCTCATTGGAAAGCTGAGAAAACCCACTTTATCATAAAATATTAGAAAGTAATGAGGTTTATAGCTGCGCCAGAAACATTGCGACAAAACAGGACATGAATCACGTTTTTAGAAAATTATAGTTTCGGTAGTCTGAAATCGAGAATTTGTACAAAATTCATTTGTCAACAAAATCAAGCGAATTTGGTCTCGTTAGAAAGATGATATATCCCTTTATCGAATAAAAATTATATTAAAATACAGTAAGGTCATAGCTATGTCGAAAAGACTCATTAAAACAGAACAGAAGTCAGGTTTTCAGAAAATTTCAGTTTTGGTAGTCTGCAATTGAAAATTCGTACAAAATTCATCAGGAAATGAAATCAAGCAAATTTGGTCTCTTTGGAAATATGAGAATCCTTCTTTAACATAAAAATGATTAGCAAAAGTTAAGGGTCAATAGATGAGTCGAAAAGTCTCTATAAAACAGGACAGCAGGGCAGTTTCAAGAATTTCAGTTTCGAAAAGAAAATCAATATTAGCATTCACATAACTAACATGAGGATATATAGGCTCGATGAAGTACAAGACGTAAAGAGAAAAGTTTTTGCAATCACCACACATTTAACCAAGGATTTGTTCATGAGCTTAAAACAACATCAATTTAAATAAACCATAGTTATGAAGGAAAGTGTTGAATATGCCTTGAATCAGGAGCTGGGAAGATTCAAGTCAAGGTGGAGATTTGTTGATATGACTTGAATCGGTATACCTAACCGGATTAGGACTGGGACTGTTTTAGGTTATCTAGTCGGATTAGGACTGGATCTGTCTTATGTTACCTAGTTGGATTAGGATTCTGATTAGGGTTTTGACCCTATATATATACACACATAGGTGTGTATTATATATCTCAGTAGCAACAATGTAGTCTATCTGAGTAGATCTGATTCTGAGTAGAATCACTGCGAGATGTGCAGTGATTCTATGATCTGATCTGAACTGATCACATATCTGTGATCTGCATTGAGTTTCTCCCTCTGATAATAAGATTCTGATTTCTCCGTCGTGGAGGTAGCTAACACGAGTTAGTGAACCACGTTAAATCCCTGTGTTCTTTATCTGTTTATCGTTCTCGTTCGATCCCTGTTATAACAAATTGGTATCAGAGCAAGGTTCGATTTCCGCCGAGAACGATGTCCGGATTCGTGATGAAGATTGATAAGTTTATAGGGAGTTTGGGTTATGAAGCAGAGATGGGTTTCACGACAGCGTGAAAAGAGATGGAGTTTGAATCCAGTCATTGACCCATCGTGATGATGTTGCTGCCAGAGACGATGGTGTTTGTTGTGCTGTGATGGAATCGGAGATGGTGACTGTAAGTTGATGGGTTTTCCGAGAAGCTAATTCAATGGTTCTGTGGTTTTGCTGGAAGAAGCCCTAGTCGAAGCAGGAGTAGGAGTAGGGATCACAGGGATCGTGATGGTGATCATCGTGATGTGCTTCTGGTGATGAGATTGATTGCTTCTGATTAAGGATGTCGACTTGAGAATAATTAGTGGTTGTTTCTGTTCTTGGTGAACATTTATTGTGACTGCTATATTGATCGAGGTGGAGATCAGTTTGAATCTGTGATGGTGAAACTCGAGCCGTGGTTGAACAGAGATTGATGGACTTTTGATTGTTCTATACATTCCAGCGAAAAGAAGATCAATGATGGCTCGAGTTAAGGGCAGATGAAGGATAGATTTCTCGAGGGCAGTAACGGTGAATGATTATCATGGCTGTCAGTGATGTTGAAGCTCATGATTTAGAAGGTGGAGTTTCTGTTAATAGAACGTGACAGAGAAGTAGAAGTGACGCTGATGGGTGTCCGGTGATCGGAAGTTGGATGGAATTGCTGAGAAGTTGTTGTTAACGTGAACTGATGGAGGTGGTCTCATGGTGTTTTTTGTAGCTCGGATGATGAAGCCGTGACCGATGATGGCAGAGATCGGTGATGTTGTTCACTATGATGACTGGTGCCATGGAACTGGTGGAGCGGAATAACGTTAACCTGTTTGGGTTAGGTCTTGGCAAGTTTTCCAATAGTTATGGGCTTTACTAATAACTCTGATTTGGGCTTGTCAAGAGTATGTGGGCTTGTCAAGAGTATATGGACTCTGATTTGGGCTTGTCAAGAGTAGGAAAAAACATCTGATTTGGCACTGTAATAGGTGCATTCGGTCTGATCCTGGCACTGAAATAGGTGCATCTGATTCTGGCACTGTAATAGGTGCATCCGATCTGATTCTGGCACAGAAATAAGTGCATCTGATTCTGGCACTGTGATTGGTGCATTCGATCTGATTCTGGCACTGAAATAAGTGCATCTGATTTTGGCTCTGGGATGATTATGTCATCTCTTGCTAAGAAGATTCAAGTCAAGGTGGAGATTTGTTGAATATGCCTTGAATCAGGAGCTGGGAAGATTCAAGTCAAGGTGGAGATTTGTTGATATGACTTGAATCGGTATACCTAACCGGATTAGGACTGGGACTGTTTTAGGTTATCTAGTCGGATTAGGACTGGATCTGTCTTATGTTACCTAGTTGGATTAGGATTCTGATTAGGGTTTTGACCCTATATATATACACACATAGGTGTGTATTATATATTTCAGTAGCAACAATGTAGTCTATCTGAGTAGATCTGATTCTGAGTAGAATCACTGCGAGATGTGCAGTGATTCTACGATCTGATCTGAACTGATCACATATCTGTGATCTGCATTGAGTTTCTCCCTCTGATAATAAGATTCTGATTTCTCCGTCGTGGAGGTAGCTAACACGAGTTAGTGAACCACGTTAAATCCCTGTGTTCTTTATCTGTTTATCGTTCTCGTTCGATCCCTTTTATAACAGAAAAAAATGTATTAAGTATTTCAAAAAAAATGTCAAGAGCCAAAGCTTCACTAGCAATCAGCCAAATATGCCATATTAAGGACATAAATCATCTTACAGTTGAAAATCATAAGAAGAATAGAAAACCTTGGTTTTGAGGAATGAATGAGACAGTATGCAGAATGGCTTAGTGTACACAAGTCCGACTTAACAGAAAATTTAAATCAATCGTTTCTACCCAAATCAAATTATCGCATGTTATAATTGAGGAAAAGTAAACATATACAGAAACATAAAATTTAAATTTTAGTTTATTATAACATGCCTTCACAAACCATAGAATCAATAACCTAAGATTAAACAAGAATTTATAAAAATACCAAATCCTACTCTCTCGGCAGATTCAAGCAAGGTTATGAAGAAATTCAAATTTATATAATCCAAGGTAATAAATCACGAGATCAAGATGATTACTAAATACCCATTTCGTGAATTTCACTGATCATACAAAACAAAGAATGAGTAAGTCAATTAATCCACCAAAATCAATTTGATTAGCACAAGTAAAACAAAAATTTCAAGGGAAAGAAGACCCCCTACCTCAGCACCAGCAAACTATTCAGCCAAAAATCTCGAGAGTGGATTATGCAAAAGAACCAAAAATCCTCTTTGTTTGTAATAGCCTTGAAAATCAGCAGCAGAAGTTGGATGGAAAGAAAAAGACAAGCGGAAACAACAAAGAAAGAGAGGTGGTCTCTCATGAACGCCTGGGTGGAGATGTTTGGTGCATTGAAGGAAGGAAAACTCGTGAACATTCCTGGACCCTTTTGCAATGCAATGATGAATTTGTGTTCGGATTCCTTAACTTTTCTAGATGCCAGAACAAATATGGAGACTTCTTCTTCTCCGAGTCGAGATCAACAAGCTGGACTAATGATGCTGGTGAGTGTAGGTTCTTTTGTTCTCTCTCTGAAGTCTTTATTTGTTCTTACTAACCATGTGGCTACCTATGCAGGATTACAATCATCAACTTGCCTAGCTTGAGGAATCTCGCCTAGATGAAGAGGAGCGTCCGAGGATGCAGGAGGAGAATTTGCAACTGAAGAAGGATAAGTCTTCGATGGAGGCACAACTGAAGGAAGAAAAGGAAACATGAGACTCCCTTAGGCGTCAAAATAACGAGATTCGTGGTAAGCTTCGTGGCTTTTTAATCTTTGCCTTTTATTTTCTTCTCTATTGTTAGTTAATACTTAGGTTTATTCCACCCTAACACTGTCGGAAACGGGAAAAGACCGCTGAACAGTACCAACTAGAATGTAAGACCTTAAGTGAGAAGAGTGAAGAATACAATCAACACATAGATCACTTAACTCGGGAGATGCAAACGAAGAATGAAACGTATAACCGTCGCATTGAACATTTAACTCGGGAATTAAAGAATGTTGACGAGCTAAATCTTACCCATCACGAGAAGAAGACTGATCTCACTCACCGGCGAGTTGAACTCCAGAAACAACTGAGTTTTACGAGGATAAATGCCAACTTCACCAAGCCACTGCGAGCTATCTGGAAAAGAAAATCCAAGCCTTGTGAAATGAGAAAAGGAAGATTCTCTCGGGTAAAAAGTCAGTATCAGCGAAGTTACAGACTACAGATACAAAACTTCGCGGATTTGAAGCCGCCTTTCGTACGTTACAAGGGGATATTTAGTCGGTTAGGGCAGATATTTTTTCAATGTGAATAGATACTTCCGAGATCCTAAAGTCCAACAGATTGCTTCTAAAGGATAACGAGAGTTTTATGAAATGCTTAAAGAGGAAGAATAAGACCATTGCATATTACAAGGGAATAACTGACAAGGAACCGAATAAAGTGGTTGAGTCAGAACAAAGGGATGTTGAAGAGATCCCTAGATTAATTATTTCGCTGAAGAAAGGTTGTTGCGATAGGCTGCCTTTATTCGGTCTACCTTCTACTTGTACAAATTACATGACTAACTTTGCTTGTGTTGCCTTCGCAGATTCTGATAGGGAGATGAAATAGGAGCTAGATCAAGCTCGCAAGGATCTGGCACATGCCCAAGCTGACAGAGACAATAAAGCCAAGGAAATGAAGGAGCTTAATGAATAATTTAACAATTATGGGGAAAATACCAAAGGCGTCATCAAACAAATGAATTAGGACTCTCATATATCCGTGAACAATATTTTTCAAAAATTTGATGATGGATTCTGCAAGAAGTTCAAACTTCCCAAGGTTAATATGGATTTCCCTGAGATAGAATCTGATAAGGAAGAAGACGAAAAGGATGACGAAGAAGAGGAAGACGAAGAAGTCCCCGAAGGGGAAGCAGATCAAATCAAAGAAGTTAATCTTGACAAAGGTGATTCCTCTACGAGTCAGGATAATGCTGACGTCACCCTTAGCAGTGATGGAACTTGAGACTACTTTGTGAAGATCTTTTTGTTTATGTGTGCGTCTTTTCGGCATCCTTTGTTGCTTCTTCTTTTCCTAACTCGCTTGTAAACAATGTTGTTTATGGTTCTCTTTAAACTTGATAATCTGGGTGCTCCCAAGCTTGGGGGCATTTTTTTGATGTGTTACTGAGTTCTTTTACCTTTTGTGAATGGAAAATACATTATTTAACCAAGTATTATATCTACTTCATTTTTTGTTGAATTGCACTTTACTTCTATTTATATAACAATATCGTACAGCCTCACCAGATATTCGTTGTGGAGAGACTAGATATTAAACAATTGCCTTAACTAAAGTTTACTGAACCGAAGTGGTACATTTCTAATATCCATTTACTTCGGCGACGAAGTTGCAGGCCCAAATATCCTTACAAACCCTAGTCCATTAACTCGCCTTATCTTATTTTAAGAAGCAGTGCATTTTTAATGCCTATTTATTTCGCCGGTGAAGTTACGAACCTAAATACTCCCGTGAGCAATAGTTTCTCAACCTCGCCTTATCTAGCCACTCAGCTCCTTAATAGAGGGTGTCATCCCTTTATGTTCCTCCTGGTTTCCTGTTCAAGGAAGCAAACATCTGGTAGGTGTACCTAGCGCCTCCTATTCTGTTCTGCAACAACCTGTTGTTTTTCGTGGACCCCTTATTCCTTCGCCTGTTTGGCTTGGGGTACGAGGTCCACACCCTAAGAGGGTGTCTTGGGGACTATGCATAAACTAACAAGGACTTGGCCATATGGAAATAACCCGTAACGCTTCAAACGCCATGGGTACCCATACCTCAACCGTGTACCTCGGCGCCTCTTGCGTAGTCTATACCTCCTTCCGAATGTCTTTCCCCAGGTTATGATACGGCCAGAATCGGCGAATCAAATCCCGACGATATTAAGCGAATCTAGGTCTAACTTAGTGTGCCTCTTGTTTTTTAGGCGGATAGGTCTTAATTGCCCCTTAATAAGGTTTTAGCATCCCCTCGCCTTAATCAGACGAATTTTTGTAGGTCTTACTCAGTGTGCCTCTTGTCTTTAGGCGAATAATTCTAAAACTTATCCATGTGATGTACCGTAGGGATTACAAATTCGCCTCTTGCCTTTTGGGAGAATAATAGGTCTCATGCATTAACTTCCCTCGCCTCATGGACGAATTTTAGGGTACATCGCATGGGGCTCTATCCTAGAATCCATATTTTTCTTTATGACTGTTCTAGGATATGATCATACCTTCCCCGAGCGCCCTCACTTTTCATTTCGGCTTTATGGGTAACACTTTTTTGATATATTTGGGATTCCATGGATGATCCAATTTCTCCCCTTCGTGATCCACCAACTCATACACTCCATTTTCGACTATTCGCTTTATAATGTATGATCTTTCCCATGTTGGCTCCAACTTTCCTCTGGGTCCCTTTTGGTATGTTGGTATTTCTTGTAGGACCATTTTGCCAGGTTCATAATCTCGTATCTTGACTTTCTTGTTGTATTCCCTTGCCAGCCTCCGTGATATTTTTCCATGTGTTGTAGAACTTTCTCCAGGTTTTCCTCCAAATCATCCAATTTAGACAATATCAAATCCGAGGTCAGATTCTTAATCCAAGACTCTCTCTTTGTGGTTGGTATCATTACTTCAGTGGGGAGTACTGCTTCTACTCCATATGTTAGATAAAATGGAGCCTGTTGCATTTCGCCGAGTAATCGTATCATAACACGTTGTATAATTCTTCCTACCATTCCTTATGTCTCCCATCCAACTTTTGCTTTAAGTTATTTGCGATGGTTTTGTTTGTTGCTTTAGCCTTCCCATTGCTTTCTGGATAAATTGGAGTTGACTTTCCTTGCTGGATTTTGAATACAGTGAACAATATATCGATGTTTTCCCCTTCAAACTGTTTGCCGTTTTTCGAAATAATTTTTGCTGGTATGCCGAACCAACAAATGATATGCTTAAACAGAAAATCAAACACATCTTTTTCTCCAATGTTTTTCAATGGCTTCGACTCTACCCACTTGGTGAAGTAATATATGGCTAAGATCATATATTTTTTTTGCTTGGATCCAGGCACCAAATGTCCAACAATGTCAACTCCCTACTTTGCGAAAGGCCAAGGGCTGAGTACATCATATAAACTTGTCGTAGGAGCATGAATATTTTTACTGAATCTCTGACACTCTTCGCACCTGTTGGATACTTTCTTCACGTCTTCCTGTATGTAAGTCCAGAAATACCCTTGAGCTTTCACCGTTTGCGCCAATGATCTCGTTCCACTGCGGTTCCCCGCTCTCCATAGTGTATGGCTTTTAAGATCTCAATTCCTTCTTCTTTAAATAAAAATCACAACAATGGTCAATAGAAAGATTGACGGTATAAAATGCCTTCGCGCAACTGATAGTTTGTCGACTTTCTTTTGATCTTGTTAGCCTGTAGCCTGTCCCTGGGCAGCTTCCCATCTTCTAAATATTCGTGAAATGGAATTCGCCAGTCATCTCTTCACCATCATTGATTACCAAAGTTTACATACCTTGAGTCACTTCCTCTATTTAAGGATGACGTATCCACTCTATTTTTACCGATGTGGCCTATGGGTCACTCATCATTGAAGATACGAAGGCCAATGCATCAACAAGTCTTTTGTCTTTTCGGAAGATGTGCCTCCATTTGAGGTTCGGGATTCGTGATGCATAATGCATCACGGTCTTTTGGTATTTTTGTAGTGATGGGTCGAATGTTTGATACCTCCCTTATATTTTCCGAACCACAACTGACAACTAAGAATCAGTCGTGAGCTTTACATCATCTAGCTTCATTTCGATTGCCAATCTAAGTGCATGTATCATCGCTTCATATTCAAATTCTTTGTTGGTTACCGTGAATTCCAACCGAAATGAATGGACAACTCTTTCCCCTTTTGGCAAGGTGAAGACAATGTCGATTCTTCTTCCTTCGCTGTTTGACGACCCATCAAAAAATACCTCCACCTGCTCGAATGGTTTTCTTTAAGCAATTATTTAGGATCTACAAGATCTTCTTCCAAATTCATCATTTCTTTTATATCCTCGTCTTCTTTTGTCATGTCCCTATACCATGTTATGGGCTCTCCCCTTAGTCTCCTTACTATTGTTAGATAGTTGTCTGCTTTTATTATTAACATTATTTCTCTCGTGATTGTCCTTTCAAGGGACCGTTGTAGGTTCTGAGAAACTATCATGATAATAGTAAAACATTTTTCTTCTTTATTCTGCTCTTCTCTGTTATTTTTCTACTTTTATTCATATTTTTCTTCTTCTCTAATCCCTTTTTTTATCCTGTATTCGTCCTAATTCTCTCCTCAGACCTTCTCAACCTTACCCAAACCTTCACGTGTTGAGTCCTTTTCTTGTTGAATAATCCAAACCACTACAAATTGGCATCAGAGCAGTTCTTTTCCTGGGAGCAGTTTCTTTCTGGAGAGATTGTCATGACTAACAAGGAAAATATTGATGATCTCATACATAAGATTGATGAGTTAACACTTAAGCAAAATGAGTTTACAAAGAATCAAGAAAGGATGGATTTAAAACATGATGCTCTTTTCAAAATTATGGAAGAAAATCACAAAAAACTTTCAGCAGATTTCGTCAAAAACATGGAGAGCTCGTTAGAATTTTTTTTTGGAGGGTGATAGATCTAGAAATACCAGAGATGTTCATTCGAAACTTCAGATGGGATATTGTGTTCACCTCTTGTTGGTGTAAGGAATCCTAGATCTACATTCAACGGAGAGAACAACAACTCTCATAGTTTCATAGGAGGATCTAATGACAACTACCAACCTTCTAAGACGAAGATTGAGTTTCCAAGGTTCAATGGTGAGAGACCTAGAGTCTGGATCCGAAAATGCATGAAATACTTCTAGATGCACATCATGGACGATGAACATAAGGTAAATCTGGCTTCTTTCTATTTAGAAGGTAGAGATGATATATGGTTTCAAGATTATCAAGAGTGTAAGGTTGTGGTTACATGGGTTGATTTTGTTAAGAATATTTGTAATCGATTTCAAGAGTTGGGTAATGATGATATTGTGGGTGATTTTAATAAACTTGGCAAAATTGAATCTGTTAACCAAACATCTCACGACACGAGCTGACTGTTCTTGAGTATCAAGAAGTATTTGAAGAACTTAAAGCTCTTATGGTGGCCAAATATCGCCATCTCACTGAAGAATACTTCACCTCCAGCTTCATCAGTGGTCTTAAGGTAGAATTGAGGCTGCATGTGCAGATCTTCTCACCCAAGACCCTAACTCAAGCTATTTACCTTGCTAGGATACAAGAAGCATTTTAGACGGTGCTGCTAAGAAAAATAAAAGCTATCATCGACCTCCTCCACTTTTTGTACCTTCTAGTAGCAATACTAGTGAAAGTTTTACTTCTCCCATTACAAGTCCAAGATTACCAGTCACAAACAATAATCCAAATACCAACTCAAGTCCTTCATTACCACCCATCAAGAGATTGTCCTATGGTGAGATGAAAGCAAGGAGGGAGAAGTTCCTATGTTATAATTTTGTGATAGGGTGTTCAAAGCAGGTCACAGGTGTACCAAGCAACAATTATTATGTTAGAATCAAAGGAAGAAGAATCAACAACTGCAGATAAAGGTTGTCTTAATGATGTTGCTGCAACCATTGGAGATGAAGAGGAAATGGAAATTTATGTGCATGCCTTGGCGGGTAATGTATCTCATACTACAATTAAAATCACATGTATTATCAAGTAAATGCCTTAACAGTTTTGATAGATAGTGGTAGTACACATAGCCTCTTAGATCCTGCTGTGGTAAAATTATGTGGTTGTTTTATAGAGTCTACTTCCCCTTTACAAGTAGCTGTAGCAGATGGTAATAAACTTGTCATTAGTGCGAAGTGTCCATCCCTAATATAGAAGATGCAATGACATGAATTCCATTTTGATATGAGGCTATTAACCTTAGGTGGGTGTGATATGGTTTTGGGTGTAGATTGGATGAAGGGTGTGAGTCCCATGGTCTTTGACTTCAATAAACTCATTGTATCTTTTACTCACAAGGGTGACAAGGTTGTGATGCTTGGCCAAAAAGATTAAACACAAATTTCTCTTATGACTGGTGAAGTTTTCCACAAATATTTCAAGAAAAATAAACATGGATTGATGGGTCAGTTATTCTCTATTTATGCAGAATCTAAACAAGCTGAAGTTTCCTCCCCCAGATAACACCCTTACTGCAATCTTTCAAGTCAGTCTTTCAAGAACCCACTTCACTACCTCCCAATAGATCTCATTATCACCAAATTCCTCTCAACCCATCAACTACACCCCCAACCTCAGTCCATATAGAATTACTTACATCTAGAAGGAAGTAGTGGAAAAATTGGTGCAAGAAATGCTAACTGCAGGAGTTATACATCCTAGTCACAACCCATTTTCTTCTCCTATTTTACTGGTTAATAAGAAAGATGGTAGCTGGCGTTTCTGTGTGGATTACATGAAAATGAATGCTCTCACTATCAGGGATAAATACCCTATACCCATCATTGATGAATTATTGGATGAATTGCATGGAGTAAAATTCTTTTCCAAGATTGATTTAAGAGTTGGATATCATCAGATTAGAGTGCATCCATCTGACACACATAAAACAGCTTTCGAACCCATCAAGGCCATTTTGAATTCTTGGCCATGCCATTTGGTCTCATACATGCACCTGCTTCTTTTCAATCCCTCATGAATGATGTTTTTAAAACTTATTTAAGGAAATTCATCCTAGTGTTCTTTGATGATATTCTAATCTACAATCCTGATTTATCTACACATCTACAATACTTAGAGACAACACTATCCCTACTACAACAACATTCTTTGTTTGCAAAGTTTAGTAAGTGCTCCTTTGGTCAAACTCAAATTGAGTATTTAGGCCATATAATTTCTGGAGAAGGGGCTTCAACTGATCCTACTAAGATTGAATGCATGCTCAGTTGGCCAGAACCAAAGTGTCTCAAGGAATTGAGAGGTTTCTTTGCCTCACAGGCTATTACAGGAAGTTTGTATAACATTACGGGTCATCTGCAAACCATTAACAGAATTGTTGAAGAAAAATCATTTCCAATGGACTTCAGCAGATCAATCTGCTTTTGAAAAAATAAAGTGTGTTGTTACTTCTATACTTGTTTTTTCTTCCAGATTTCTTTTTGCCACTTGAGTTAGAGACAGATGCTTGTGACACTGGGGTTGGAGCAGTCCTTATGCAGCTCAAGAGAACAATAACATTCTTCAGCAAGGGAATGTGCATTAGATTTACTGCTATGTCTACATATGTGAAAGAATTGTTGGAAATAATGATGGCTGTGAATAAGTGGAGACCCTACCTTTTGGGAAATCATTTTACTATTTTCATTGACCACAAAAGCCTCAAGTTCTTCATGGAACAGAAATTACATTCGATGCTACAACACAAGTGGTTATCCAAGTTGTTCGGATATGATTAAGATTGTGTTATAAAAAAGGTACTGAAAATAGAGTATCAGATGCTCTATCAAGGGTACCACATGATAATTATGCTAGTTGCAAGATTCTTTCTCAAGCTCTGCCCACATGGTTAACAGAAGTCTGCAACAGCTATACTTATGATGCCCTTGCCTCTGATTTGATCCCTAAAATGATTGTCAATCCTTCTGCAGTTCAACACTATACCTATTCCCAAGGTGTTTTAAGATACAATAATATAATTTATATTGGGTCAGAAAGGGTTTTAAAAACCCAATTTCTTGCTGTCATCCACTCATCTCCAATTGGTGGTCACTCAGGCACCCAGGCACCCAGGCTAGTTATCAAAAGGAAAAAATATACTTCTTTTGTATAGGAATGAAAAAAGACTTATACAATATATCAGAGACTGTGACATTTGTCAGCAGCACAAGGAAATAAATTCTTTTGTGTAAGAATGGATATCTAGTAGAGAAAAACTATTCTTTGGGCAGGCTTTGTTTGAATCATTGAAGTCTATATAAATTCTGATTCCTTTATTCTTCTTCAGAACAATCACCATGTTAGCAATCCACTGCAGGTACTTCGGTGGTCTGATGATTCCTAATTCGATCACTTTTTTGAGTTTTGTTGCGATTGCTTCTTGATAGACCGTAACAACCTTTCTGATTCGCTGTTTAAAAGTCTTTGCCTTTGGGTTGATATCTAAACGATAAAAATCTACCAAAGGATCTATACGTGGCATATCTTCCATTTTTCACGCAAACACACCTACATACTCTCGCAACAGACGCTCCAACCTTTCCCCTTCTTGTTCGCTAAGCCTCGTTCTAATCTTGACCATCTTTGATTCGTCTTCGGTTCCTAAAATTATATCTCTAGTAGGCTCCACTGCTGTGAAATTCATCGTTGGTTCTTCGAAGGGGGTTTGGCTCTTTAATTGCTATGCTGGCGAACCTTCTTTACCCGGAACCTCGCTCGGAAGCCTATTTTTATTCGCCGTATTTACTTCGTATACCTGCATTTCTTGTTTCTTCTTGTCTTCCTTGGCTTGCTTTTTTTTTTTCTGTTTGATTTTGTCATCCCGCTCCTCATACTGGCGAACATCTACTTCGTTGAAGTATTTTGCTTCAGTAGGATCTCCCTTGACTTCATCTACTCCATCTGGTGTCGGAAAACGGAAGCACTGATGATAAGTTGATGATATCCCTTTGATTACATGAACCCATGGTCGTCCGACGATGGCGTTGTAAGGTGACTCCATATCAACTACACAAAAGGTAGTGATTGTTTCCATCTTTCCGAGGTATATTACCATGGTGAATGATATGTGCATATTTTACATATTTAGTGTGTCAATTTCATCCACTTATTTGCTATATTTCTTGTGAATTATTGTATATTACTCTTGTTTTGTTTATTTATCTTTTAGTAGGTAAAATCATCCCAAAAAAGTGAAAGGCACTTAATTATGCAAGAAAATAAGTGCTACAAGTGAAGAATGGTCAATACTAGTGGAACTTGTCCAAATAGAGAATTTATTGTCATCATCTTGTAGAAAACGAAGAAACGAAGCCAACAACGAAAGAATGAAGTCATTCCGACTTCATATGAGGAAGTCATGGGAAAAAAATAATTTAGAATTGTCGATTTCCCGGAACTGACAGTTCGATGGACTGAGATCACAAATTGTTAAAGGCAGACTGATCATTGCTCAGGGCATCCACTCCATAACAGTTTAATAAGTGTTAAGAAACCCAGGATTTCTCCTCTGGCACCATCTTCATAATTATAACCTTAAATCAGAAAGAGTCATTTCACGACTAATTCTTTCACCTGTTGCTGCAGCCACTTCATATTCACCAAACCATAGGATGTTGCCGGCATAAACTATGGATTTCGTGGGTTTTAGCTAAGGGTTGAGGGCTCTTTACAAAACCAAGGAAGAACACTGAAATTGGGTATGAGTTGTTAGAAAGTTTGGTGTGACTGCTAAAAATCTGAGTCTTTGGATCACAACCATTAGAATCAAAAACATAGTCGGATCAATCTCAAATAATGAAAATGAAGCATATTAAATATCAAAATCAGAAATTCAAACATGTATCAACATAATGATTTAACGTTGTTCGACAATTAAATTTTCTACATCCACGAGTGATAAAGATTTGGATCATTTTTATTCATCTTTGTATGTTACAGAAGGATATCATGTTATATAATTAAAGTCAAATTAATCAAAGAACAATTGAACTATGTAATTAGCACAAGTTTCATACCTAAACTCTTTCCTCTGATCCTATTCCTTTTGTCCAATTTTCCCAAATTTTTCCAGTCCCTCTTTCTGTTCTAAAGTTTTGTATTTATAGCAAATACTATGGGTCCCTCAAATCTAAACTTTCCACCTATTAGTTCTTATCCAAACTTTGAAACGAAGTGTATCCCGTAAGACTTATTTGCATTTCCCGCAAGACTTGATTTGCGTTCTGCATATTTCCCTTGGTTTCTCGCTTGGTATCCCGCACCTCTTCTGCTGATTGGTACTCAAGTTGTTGTTTTTGGATTTGGATGAACGTTGCGGTCTTATTAGAATTATGGCATGTATGACATGTGGCCATTGAAAGTGACTTGTCATGCTTTAGTTTTTTTTGTTCCGCAACCTGTACAGATGAGACGTGTCCATCATGCATCGATATTTATTGGATCCCTTTATTTTGTCAGGCTTTCCCGCAACGTGTGTGTCATTCATGCAACGAAACTGTCTGTTTTGTGCAGTGTGTCATGCTTTCCCGCAACTAGCGTGCCAATCATGCAACGAAGCTGTCTGTATCAGTACTTATAAAAATTTCAGATATCTGTTTCAGTACTTATCAAGGAGTTCTGTTTCGGTGCTTCTTGTTCCATCATAATCCGATACTCCTTCCACATTATTTGAACACGTGTCGATAAAGATTTAATACCCTCACCAATTTTCCCCTTTTTCCTTTTGAATTTTAATAAATGATAAAAATTTGTAAAAGGAAAAATATTTATTACTCTTCCGACATTCATGCCAGTAATAAGTTTACTACCCACCGATAGGATTTCGGAACCCTATATAAAATAACCGCAACCGCACGGTGTCTACAATGCAGACAACGACAAGTACGGGTCGAACCCACAGGGAGCGGGGACAATACTGCAATCAATATTCTTAATAACTAACCAGAAATAATATTTTGGGATTTTTAGATTTATGAATAAAATAATAAAATAACATAAACTAATGAAACAACTAAGCAGAGGGAGTCGGTAACCAGGGTTTTCAGTATCCACCACTATTCTATTTAATTACTGAAGTGAAACATAACTCATGAATATTCATCTATTGTTCGTTCTATTGACATCACCTATTATATGTATTAGAGTCGCAAATGTCACTGGGACACCCTAAGCATGGTGCATCAAAATCTCTAAGTCTCATGCATACACCATCTAATTGCGTTAGCGAGAAAATAATACGAAACTAATTATAGGTTCACAAATAATATCTGACTCTTCTAAGCATACCCCATCTAAGGATTTAACCCAAGCATGAAATATCAAATAAGTAAACAAACATATTTGTTATCCTATTAATTCTGCGCATAGGTTACTGTATTGTACAGAACCGGTGAAGCAACAAATAATTTTTTATTAAATCAATAAATAAAATCATGGCATTAATCTATTCAAATCAAAATAGTCCGTATCAAATAATTTAATTTAATTTATCTAAAACTTTAAGTGGTTCAAACATTAAACCCTAGTTACAAATTTAGTGAGACATGGACATGGATAAACTGTATCACCGTCGTCACCCAGCTATAGATCTTCCTCCTCTTCTTCTGTACACCTCCGGATACAGCCACCAGACAAAGCACTTCTTCACGCTACCAACACATCACTTTTCCCTTTCTCTCCTGCGTACTCTGACGCCTCCCTGTACACCTCCGTATCCTCCACAAAACCTAAACAACCAAACTTCCCAACTGAAAGCGACCCCCCCAAAAAAATTCCCTTTTTTGTTTTTCCTTTTTTTCTTTTATACCAGTTTTCCAAGAGAAAACCTATTCTCTCTCTAGCTCTGCGTCACACGCCTACCCTTGCTTCCGTCTTCCAACTCAGCCAACACGTACCTTCTCACACCATCTCGTGTCACGTCTCCATCATCCCTTCTATCTCACGAGTAACGTCACTTTCCACACAAAAGAAGTCTCCAACTGACGCAACCTACATGCTACCTATGTCTCCCCTAACTTACATCACCACCTTCATTCTCTCCACACATGTTGTACTCTCTTCTTTCTCTTTTATACGGTAGCATCCTCTTCTCACTTACCAATCACCTCCAACCCTACACCTACTATCTTTTCAACAAAACCAAGTCCACCCTCTCTGTACTCCAACCTAGCTACTCCCTGGGTTTCCTCTCTTCACGCCCCAACTCAGCCAACACTCACGTGGATATGCTTCACTTTTCAATCCTTCACGCCTACTTCTTCTTTACATCCAAACATCAACTTCCACCTCCACAATGTATCCTTCACTTTTTCATTGTGCAGCAAAACACTCCACTTTCACTCTTCCAGACGCCTGACTTAATTAACGCCACATGCTCACTTTGTTTTCTCAGTTTTGCAGCGCACCTTATAAGGAGTCTGACACTTTCTTTTCTATCTAACAATATTTTTTTTTTCCAGACTTCTACCAAGACCATCCACTCTCCACTGACACCTAACCTTGTCCTTCTCAAAACGTAATTTCTGCTTTTGTTTTATCCACGCACTGGCTATATGGCCTCCTTCATTAAGTGTTGGCAGTAGTAGAATATGATGAAATCAGTACTCAGGTGGATTCTATGAAGAATTACTCCCGTTTAGACGAGTTTCATTTATAGTTTCGGGTTTTATGTATATAATCTATAAAAGTATTAAAATAACGCATTGACATAAAAATGGATATTAACAATTATAGATTAAGTGGTAAAAATGTATAAATTATGTTCATATCACCCACGTTTATCTTTACTCTTCCTGATTTTCACGCCATTAATAAAGTTTTCTTCCCACGTTTGCATCACTTTTCTGACGGTTTTGTCAGTTTCGAGAAAATCACGTCTCTGATCACGTTTTCTGATAAAGTTTCTCTCTCCCACTTTCTTTTTCGACGGTTTCATCAGTTTCAATCTTCTCCTATTTAATACAAATCTTTTCATATCTCTCACTTCACTCTACATCTTCTTTGTCTTTTTCCTCTTAAAGTTTTTATACCTTTTCATTCTTCTGAACTTTTCAGTGATTCCTCGATTCCTCGTAATTTGATTAACCGTGATTAAGAATTTCTTTCATTGGGATCAAATCTTCTTTTCACCCAATCATTTGACTTGATTACTGTTCTTTACTTCGTTATAAGTAATGCTTCTAGTCTACTGCTGTGATTTGATTTCTGTTTTTCTCTTTAATGTATCTGTTTATCTGTTAATCTTCTTGACTGAACTTTTAAAAGTGAATGGTGATGATGATATTTTTGTTTTGATTTCTGATTGTCCTATTCAGTCATGATCTTTTTTCTTTCTTGATCAGAAAATTGTTTACTGGTCTGTATTCTGATTCAGTGAACATCTTGCTGTTCTTTTGCTCTGTAACATTTATGTTCTGTTCTTGCTTCTTATCATGATGAACTTATCTTCTCTTATTTTCATATGTAGACAAATATTTATCATGACTGGGAAAAATGATAACAAAGATACTGGTGATGCTTCTCATCAGGATGATCATCCTTTAGAAAGTAAATCATCTCGCTATGCTATGAGGAGGAAGAAGGTGGTAGATGAATCTGGTAGTCCCGGAGTTCATCCTTCTAACTTAGTAAGCACCGATGATGTATCTGTTGCGGCCAACAGACCAGCTTCTAAAAATAGCATTTAAACGAAAACTTGGGCTTTAGGTCGATGAACATTATGGAGTTTCAAGAGAAGCACAACCTTCATCAATTTAAAGTTTCTTTTTGCAATCCTGCTGAAGGAGATGAAATTTCGCTGGAGATGATAAGGAAATTTGAGTACAACGACAACAAATTGCTAATTACTGCGGGAGTGTTGGATGCGGGCTTAAAGCTTCCTCTATACCAGAGCGGGAACTCTTTTCAATATGAAGTTCTTGCGAGTCGTAATAAGTCCAAGCACGGTTTGGTCCGGTCCATCGCCCAATACAATGTGAACTGGTGGCATGTGCTAGATGAATGTAGTAAGCGCAGCAGAGGAGAAAAAAATTTCACATGCTACGTTCCTAACCCTGCGGAACATGAGTATTACACCGTAGATAATGTTCATGCTAGTATGTTGATACTATGGCAGTGAAAAATTACAAGAAGTTGAGCGTTGGTCCATGGCGTAGAGGTGGTGAAGGATTTCGTCTGCTTTGGGAAATTGCCAATTCTAAGTTATATGTCATCCATGAGACGCATGAGCCTCTACGGAAAAAGATTCGGGATGATCATGATTTCAGGTGGTACCGCACTCCCCTAATAATTGAAGGTCCATGGGTTTACGGGTTTGTTCAAGAAAGTGTGGTCCGCAACCTTTTATATCTTCTTCATCCTTACTGCCCTTGGCAATTAAACTTCACAGGCTTTTCTTTCTCGCTTGATGATGGGTATGTAGAATTTTCTTTTATTCTTCTTCATTTCACTTTAAACATTGCTTAATTGTTTTTTCACTTTTTCTTATATAGCCGCAAGCTGAAGGAGGCTCGAAGGTTGATTCGGGTGTTAAGCGCAAAGCCACAACTCCAGCAGAAAAGGTATTGATTTATCCAAATGAATTCTTCTGATTCTTATGAATTTTATTTAATGAGTTATTGCGGTATATTTACAGGGTCGGAAGAAAGCTAAGGCTACGCCCCGTGCTTCCACCGATAGGGAGGAAGGAGAAATCCGTTATTCTCCTCATGGTCAACCATTATCGAGAGCTGAGGATAGCTCTGTACCTGAAAGAAATGAAGAAAAACAGAATGTCCCGCTTCATGTGACAAGAGCTGATTGCTGTTGCGGTGGAGGCTTCGAGCGTTGCGGACAGTTGTCCGATCCAGTCCGCAGATGCTGAGTTTTCCTTCCTCGATTATTAGTTTTCTCCCTTGTTTGGAGAAGATTTTCTCGTACCTTTTACGAGTGAAGATGTTTCATCTGATAAGGAGGATCTTCCCGTTCAGGGTGAACTAGGAAGTGCTGCGGTAGAAGAGGGTTAGCCGGCAAATGCCGTGATCGTGGATGGTGAACCGGCAACTGTTATGGTGGAAACGGCTTCTTCTGAGGGTCATGTTGTAAGCACAGTCGCACTTAAAATGAGCGAAGAAATCCTGCAGAGGGATAAAGGTAAAAGGATAGCGGAAGATGAAAATATTATGGACAAGGAAGATGAGGCCTTCAGCTGGTTTATGTCCAAGGAGATTTTGTCCGTTCCGTGCGATTTTCAGCCGGTGGAAGCAGATAGCTCTACGGTCTCCAAGCTGCGGGAATACATGCGGTCCGCACCGTATGACGTAGTAAAAGAAGTCTGGTTAAAATGCCAAGGCCATCCCGTCAACCCCTCCTTCGACAAGAACTTTCCTTCCTCCCTTGCGGAGACAATCGCTCTTGCGGATGGTGAAGCGTACTTTTTCCCGCACCAAGCTTTATTGTAGGTATGTTTATTATTTGGATGACCTTAAATTTTGTTTTATTTTCATCTTTACTTATAACTTTTATTTTGTAAATTGCAGCTTGCTCGGGGTCAACACGCCGCATATGTGGCTTATAAGTTCTATAAAGGACGATCCATGATGATGGAGACCCAGTTTATGACTGTGGAATAAGAAGCTGCGGACTTGAAGCGGGAAAATAATACGCTTCGTCAGCAGTTACTAGATCTTCAAAATCAAGGTTTAACACTTTTCCTCTAATGTTATTTTTCTTACTTTATTTACATGTTTTCTGAATTACTTTATGGGATCAGCGGGGGATTCCGACCTTATGACTAGGCTGCAACGTAGAGATAGGCGCTTGACAGAACATGTTTTAAAAATCAATAATGAAAATGTGGGGATCAAGGAAAGATTTAATGACCTGCTTGATAGAAATAATCTAGCCATACTGAAGTACAATGAATTAGAATCGAAACACCGACTTTTATATGAAGATTATATCCGCAAGAATGAGTATATAATGCTACTTTGCTGTGGACTAAGGATTGTGTACTTGAAGCGCGGGCACAATCAGAGAGATTGGAAGAAGAGAATCGCAAACTCTATGCGGCTATCACAACTCTCAGCTTTCTCTTTATATGGCGCAACTGATTAAAGATAGAGATAACTCAGATTCAGATGCTCATGCCAAAGGGAACGCACTTGCGGATGCTCAAGCCAAAATCCACATCTTATCTGATACCGTTCTTCATCGTGAGAGTGATATTTTCCGTTTACACAAAGAGATTGAAAAATGTACAATCGAGTCTAATTAGTTGCGGGACAATGATTCATTGAAACAAGCGGAGTCAAATAAGTGTCGTCAAGATCTTCAGCAACTCACTGCCAATTATCTTTCAGAAGAATATGATTTTCTTGATGTTTCCAAAGACGCAATGGCCCACGAACTAGAAGAGTTTGAATCCCTCGCAAGAGGTATCTTATTTTTTTACATACTTGAAGTTGAGTACTATTTCCGTATTGATTAACCTGTTATTTTTGTTACAGATTTTGAAGGAAAATTCAAAGATGCGGCCGGAAGAGATGCTAAGGCTGAAAGAGAATTAGAGTTTGTTACTGTCAAGGCCCATGAGACACAAATCAGCTGGAACTTTTATCTTCTAAAACTAAGGAAGCGGAGGATAAATGGCAGCTGGAAACTGTGAAGGATGAAAGCTTGGCTCGTGACTTGGCTTCAGAGCAAAGGAAAAGACTTTATTGGGAGGGGAGTGTCCAAAAGTCTGTGGCCGAGGTAGATAAGTGCAAGAAGGAGCTTGAATCCGCAAAAGCTCATATATCTTGGTTAAGGATTGAAGCTCGTGTTGGAGTTGCAAAAGCGATCAACAACACTCTTGATAAAGTTAAGGCTGATGGATTCACCAAAGTCTATAGCCGCAAGGAAATCCCGCAACACCCTTCTTCCAGTGCAAAACCTCCCGCTCCTTAGTTTTTTTCCTTCGTTTTTCACGCTTCCTTGTTTTTCTTTTGTGTTCATGTTCCTTAGTTTTTCCTTCTTTTGAATTGTATTAGCACTTTCATTTTTTTTTTCCTGCTAAACAATTTATAA
>JAJJMC010006776.1:2365329-2376625 GCA_023531435.1 Papaver californicum
CTCCCGCTCCTTAGTTTTTTCCTTTGTTTTCCCGTTCCTTAGTTTTTTCCTTCTTTCAAATTGTATTGGCACTTTCTTTTGTCTTGTATTATTGTTCCTGCAAAACAATTTATAAATATATATATATATATATATTGTTAGTGCATTGATTGACTGTGTGCATTGATTAACCGCAAGGAAATTTTGTACTTCGATTTACTTTGAGGGTTGAAGCACATGTCTAACTTCTCTCTAGCCAGGAGGAAATTAGGATGTGGTCCCTAGAGAACCTCCTGAAATGGAAAGTACCTGATACAATAATCAATGTCATGTTAGGCATCTCTATGGCGAAAGATCCAATAGTCATACACTTATAAACATTTATATGGACTCTCTAGAGAGATTGTATTTGTTCTGCTTTACCTAGTATGAAGCCAAATTATTGTATGATTGCATTGATGGTCAGGGGTAATATGTTTTGAGATATTGTGCACTCCAAGGATGCCGTAAGATTTCTCCATTCATATTCCGCAAATGGTACGAGCCCTGTCCCGCAATTTCTTGTATGACATAAGGTCCTCCCCATGTAGGTGCAATTTTTTTTGTTTTTTTTATCCCTTTGGTATTCCGAGATTTTCCATAGAACATATTTCCCTTCCACAAAATTCCGTAACTTTATATTCTTATTATATTCTCTTGCCAATCTTCTTTGATAATTTTCTATTTTTTAGAGCGTAACCTCTCTTCTTGCTTCTAAATCATCCAACTTTTCAAGCATTAGGTCTGTATTCATTCTTTTCCCACGCTTCTGTCCTTGTTGTGGGTAAAATAATTTTTCTTGGTATAACTGCTTCCGCTCCATAAGTAAGAAGAAATGGTGATTCTCCAGTGGCTTCTCTTCTTGTTGTGCGATATGCCCATAGAGTATTATGAAGTTGTTCGCACCATCGTTTATGATGTCCATCTAGAGTCTTTTTCAGATTCATGGCAGTAGTTTTATTCGTAGCTTCAACTTGTCCATTACTTTGAGGGTAAAGTGGAGTGGACTTGTTCTTTTGGATATTAAATGCTTTGAAAAAAATATCAATATTTTTCCTTTGTAATTGTTGTCCATTGTATGAGACTACGACTACCGGAATTCCAAATATGCAAATTATATTTTCGAATAAAAACTTGAAAACATCAAGATCTCTAATGTGAGCAAGAGTTTTGGCTTCAACCCATTTAGTGAAATAATATGTCGCTACGATCAAGTATTTTCTCTTTTGTGTGCTTTCCGCTAAGGGCCCAACAATATCTACTCCCCATTTTGCAAATGGCCAGGGCTGGGCACAAAATTGATTTCCGTTGCGGGATCTTTAATTCTTTTTGCAAAGCGTTGACATTCTTCGCACCTTTTTACCAGATTCTCCGCATCTTTATGCATAAATGGCCAGTAATACCCTTGCGTTTTTGCTTTTAGTGCAAGTGATCATCTTCCATTATGATTTCCCGCATCTCCATAATGACTATCTGTGAGAATACGTTGTCCTTCTTTTTGTGATAAACACCGAAGTAATGGTCCCAGAAAAGACCTGCGGTACAAATTTTTTATCCCGCAACTGATAATTTATGGATTTTGATTGTACTTTTCTCGCCTCTTTAGTGTCTGCGGGCTATATCCCACTTTGTAAATATTGATGTATTGAGATCCTCCAATCTTCTTCAGATGATTTATTTTCTGTTTTCTGTGGAAAGTTTGCATCATCTTTAATGGATGCATCCTTAATATCTTCATCTCCTTCCTCTTCCAGTTTTTCGACTGCCCATAATTTAATTGATGGCTCATAGATTCGCCCAATTTTGACTACTAATATATTTTGATCTTTTATCATTGAAACAATGAATGCTAATACATCAGCATGGCGATTCTTCTCTCAGGATAAATGTCGAAAAATTATGTTTGAAATTTGGAATGCCAATTTTTGAACAAGATTCTTGTATTCTATCGAGTCTTCATCAAGTGCTTGATACTTCAACTCAACCTTCCGAATTATCAGTTGTGAATCACTTGTAAGCCGCACATCATTTATTCCCAACTCGATGATAAGCCGTAAGGCATGGACCACAGCCTCATATTCTACTATATTATTTGTGTGCTCACCGAATTCAAGACGAAATGCATGTACCATGCGATCTCCTGTAGGGGTTGTAATCACAATTCCGATTCCCGCTCCTTCTTTATTCCGTGCCCCATCAACAAATACTTCCCATCTGCGGGAGTTTATCGAACTCAGAATATCTTGGGAATCATCATCTTCTATTCCGGGAAAACCTTGGATTTTTCAAAATCATCGTCCAGTGGTAAATCCCCAAGGAAATCTACCAAGACTTGTGATTTTTGTGCATTTTTTATTTCAAATATGATATGGAATTGTTCCAATTGTGCATTCCATTTTGCTATTCTCCCTATTTTCCCGCATTCTTTAGTACAGATTCTAATGGAGCTTTACTTGGTACCCGCACATAGTGTGTTAGAAAATGTATGCGCAACTTTTGTATGGAAAAAACCAGCTAATATCAATTGTTGAATTTTGGTATAATTCCTTTCGGCAAGATTAAGAGTTTTACTGATGTAGTACAGTGGTTTCTCTACTTTCTCATTTTTTCGTACCAACACCGCACTTACAGCATCTTCTGTTGCAACTATGTACAAGGCCAACACCTCTTCAGGCTTTGGTTTTTATAGTGCGGGTAATGTGGCGAGATAAGCTTTGATGTTTTGAAAGGCTTGCTCATAATTTTCATTCCATACAAATTTGCTTTTCTTCTTCAGTGTGCCAAAAAATGGTTTGCATCTGTCTGATGATCTAGCAATGAATCTGTTAAGTGCGGCTAAACATCCATTTAATTTTTGTACTTCCTTTACATTCCTTGGAGATGGCATATTAACATACCTTGTATTTTTTGCTGGATCAACTTCAATCCCCTTCTTTGTGACCAAGTAACCCAAGAACTTTCCGATGTGACTCCAAAGATGCACTTATCCCGATTAACTTTCATTTTATACTTGCGTAGAGCTTCAAATATTTCTCTCAAATCTTGTAAATGATCCTTTGAAAGTTTACTTTTTATTAGCATATCATATACATAGACTTCCAAGGTGCGGCCTATCCATGGTTTAAAGATTGCATCCACCAATCGCTGATAAGTTGCTCCCGCATTCCTTAGCCCAAATGGCATTCTGGTATAGCAGTACAAACCGTGCGGGGTAAAAAGTTCAGTATGTTCTTGATCCTCTTCAACTAAAGCAATTTGATTATATCCTGACTGTCCATCCATGAAAGATAAAGCCTCATGTCCTTCAACTGCATCTACTAGTTGATCAATGCTAGGAAGCGGATAACTATCTTTAGGGCATGCCTTTTTCAAATTGGTGAAATCTATACAAATCCTTACTCCTTCATTCTTCTTTGGTACAATTACCATGTTGGATATCCAGGTTGGGTAACACACCTCTCGAATAAATCCCGCATCCATGAGTTTCTTTAGTTCCTTTTCCACCGGTAAATGATACTCAAGTGTCACTTTGCGTATATGCTGCCGAAATGGTGCAGTACCCGGATGTATATGTAATTCATGAAGGACAATACTTGGATCAATGCCTGGCATATCCTCCATTTTCCATGAGAAAATATCCACATAATATCTAAGTAAAGTAACCAAATCATGTTCCCTTTCTGTTTCCATTAATGTTCCAATCTTAATTACTCTTGGGAATTCTTCTGTTCCTATATTAACATTCTTAGTTCTTCAGTTGCTGAAAAAGTGGATTTGGGAGCTCCTAAAAGTGTGGGAGCTCCCTCTAATTGCTATTCTGAAATACTTCCCCCTTTATTTCCATTTCTCTTTGTGGTGTTGGGAATCGCAAGTACTGATGATATGTTGAGGTTACTCCTTTCAATTGGTGGACTCAATGTCTACCAATGATGGCATTATATGGAGATGGTGCCATTACTACACTGAACTTGGTCAAATGCTTATTGGTCCTTCCATAACATCAAGTAAAATCTCTCCTTTTGGCTTTAATGCTATCCCATTAAACCCATAAATAGTATAGTAAGAGGGTGTGAGTTGATCGTCCTTTAGCCCAATTTTTTGAAATGTGTCATTAAATAACACATTAAATGAACTTCCCCCATTCATGAGGATCTTCTTTACATTCCATCCAGACACTGGTAAAGTGAGCACCAACGGATCATTATGTGTTTTAATTTCTTGATCAACTTCGTCCGCTGAAAAATTTAATGGGGAAGCCATCCATTCCTCCCATGTTTCTGTGACTCTCCCCGCAACTTTGAAGACTTCATGTCTGTGAGCTTTTTTACACAGCTTCTTGTCAATGGATGCGTTCATAGATGATTGACTTGACTCAGTATAGGAAATCGTATTAATGGTTGGTTATTCTGTGGAATATTTATAGTTTTTCCTATGTGAGCAGTGGTAGAGGATTGGGAAAATAAAGAAATTCTTTCAGCTCTCCCATATCAATTAATTTTTGGACTTGCATTTTCAAATTCTTGCATCTGCTTGTGGGATGGCCATGAAACAATGATACTCACAATAACCTTTTGAACCCTGTGTGTATGATGGTTGTTTTCTTTTTGTCCATGGTCATTCAAAATCTTTCTTATTCTTAATTGTATATAGGATTTGTGAATATGAGGTATTGAGTTTAGTAAAAACTCGATCCTCAGATTTCCGATTGAATCTTCTTTCCTCATCCGCTCTGCTTCGTTTAAATTCAATATGAGGGTTTTCACCTGCAACCCGCTTTCCTGAACTTGTTGATGGTTCCACAAAATTCGCCATGTTGGCAACTCTCTGACGTTGGGAACTTATTCTTGGATGTTGTTTTTGAATATCATATAACCTTGCATATTTTTCAATAATTTCCCTTAGATCCCCTTCAGTTTTTCGATCTTTTCCATGAATATCTACAAAGAGCGGGCTCATTCGGTTTTCTATTACCCATTTGTAGCAATTGATAGAAATTCACGAACTTACATTACCTATCTCTTGACATATGGACTGCGATCGATCTGTATAGTCTCGGATAGTTTCATCCGTCCAAGACGCAAGAGCAAATAACTTGTTCATCCCAGCGTTTACGGGTTTATTATACATGTACGTCTCTAGGAACTTACAAGTCAATTGTGCGTACGAATGTATTGACCCTTCTGGAAGATTATCATACCATGTTAATGCTGACCCTTTCAAACTTGATGAAAAATATTGGCACATGATAATATCATCTTGTTCCCAACGGGTCATATAGCGGTTATAGTATTTCAAGTGAGCCGCTGGGTCCTTTGTCCCATCATAACACTCAAAGATGGGAAGATTGCATTTATGCGGAATAGACGCATGCGCAAGGTGCAAGGCCAATGGTGTTCTACTGGCCTCTTTTAGCACTTTTTCTAGTCGTCCTCCCTCTTGTTTATTTTTCAAAGTTTTGATTTCTTCTCTCATTTGTTCCAATTCCTCAAAATATTTTTGCCATTTGTTGTTTTGCGTCTCTGAATCATCAAAATCTAGTCCATCAGGCTCATACCGCTGATTTATCTTGTTTTGTTTTGAATAAAAATATGTGTCATGTGTGGGTTCCACTACCATCACTCTTTGATATTTATTGATCTTTGCTTTACTTTTTGCGGATCTGTTTGAGCTTACTTCTTGCCTCTGTATCCTGGTAACTGATGCTTCCGCATCTTGTTGGACTTTATTTCTAAGTATCTCATTTTCTTGGGTTAAGAGAGCAATTTTTTCCGTACAAGTTTTTTGAACCTTGCACATTTCATTCATTTATTCAAGTAGTTGATTATTGGGGTCAACCCTGTTCTGTGATGCTTTTTCATGTGGTTGGTTAATTGATTGATTAACTGGAATGTTTTTCTGAGCATCCAAGGGTTGTGGTCCTTGGGATTCTTCTACTATTTCTCTTTCTGGAAGAGTCTCTATTGCATGGTTTCCCAAATTTCTTATATCAACACCTTGTTCTTGTACGGTTCTATTTGTAACTGTCTCCATTTATGTAATTTCTTTTGGAATATTTTTATATCTTCTTTGTTCAATCTTGTGCTGTCATAGAAGTTTCTTTATCAATGTTATAACAAGAGTTCAGATAATGAGATATGTGTTTCATATAATTTTAACATCTGTAATATATATATATATATATATATAATACAATTTGAATGATAGAAAACATTTAGCTAAAATTTAATTCATCACATAATAGCTAGATAACTTTCCAATTTAACTCAGGTTTTATAAGTTCATCAAATCATTTTTTGCAAACAAAACATAAGCAAGTTCAGAAATTCAATTCAAAGCATATTTTACTGTTTTGACAAGAATCATAACTAGATTGCTGCAATACAATTTTAATTCATACAATCAATTGAATCAGAGACACATAAATTTAATGGTTTCAAGCTAAATTCTTTTACAAAATCATTAAAGAACATAATATTATGGTGGGAGTTTATAAACAAATTATCAAACCCATGATTAAGAGAACATATAAGGTAACCGGGAATATTAAAATAAAAGGTATCAATTAAAGAAGTGTTGTGTAAGATTATAACAGTTGAATCTATATAGTCATCAGTTGAAAAGAACTCTTGATTAAAAATGTTGAAATAAGGGGTTTTATAGGATAACAAGAATTTAAAGTTTCTAAAATGAAGATTTGGACGGGTAGAATAAATTCTTTTACTTATCCCTGTTTCTAGCGCCAAATTGTGACTGCCAAAAATCTGAATCTTTGGATCACAACCGTTAGAATCAGAAACATAGTCAGATCAAATCTCAAATAATAAAATTGAAGCATATTAACTATCAAAATCAGAAATTCAAACATGTATCAACACAATGATTTAACGTGGTTCGATAATTAAATTGTCTACATCCACGAGTGATAAAGATTTGGATCATTTTTATTCATCTTTGAATCTTACATAAGGATATCATGCTATATAATTAAAGTCAAATTAATCAAAGAACAATTGAACTATGTAATTAACACAAGTTTCATACCTAAACTCTTTGCTCTGATCCTATTCCTTTTGTCCAATTTTGCCCAAAATTTTCCAGTCCCTCTTTCTGTTCTAGAGTTCTGTATTTATAGCAATATGGGTCCCTCAAATCTAAACTTTCCACCTATTAGTTCTTATCCAAACTTTGAAACAAAGTGTATCCCGCAAGACTTATTTGCATTTCCCGCAAGACTTGATTTGCGTTCTTCGTATTTCCCTTGATTTCTCGTTTGATATCCTGCACCTCTTCTGCGGATTGGTATTCAAGTTGTTGTTTTTGGATTTTGATGAACGTTGCGGTCTTATTAGAATTTTGGCATGTTTGACATGTGGCCATTGAAAGTGACTTGTCATGATTTAGTTTCTTTTGTTCTGCAGCCTGTACAGCTGAGACGTGTCCATCATGCATCGATATTTGTCGGATCCCTTTATTATGTCAGGCTTTCCCGCAACTTGTGTGTCAGTCATGCAACGAAACTGTCTGTTTCGTGCAGTGTGCCATGCTTTCCCGTAACTAGCATGTCAATCATGCAACGAAGCTGTCTGTTTCAATACTTATAAAAATTTCAGATGTCTGTTTCAGTACTTATCAAGGAGTTCTGTTTCAATGCTTTTTGTTCCATCATAATCCGTTACTCTTTTCACATTATTTGAACACGTGTCGTTAGATACCCTCACATTTGGACAGATTTTATGGTCGGAAAACCAGGGTTAGAAGTTGATGCTACTGCCGTTGAGAATGGGAAGAATGGTGGAGATTTTGAAGTGGTGTTAGGGTTCAGTAAGAAGAGATTAACATTTGGTTTGTCTTCAGATTCGAGTTGACAGCAAGAAAGGAGTTTCTGTGCGAATTTGGTTTTGATTTGAACTTGAATTTCCAGTGAGAAGATTGGAGGAAACAAGTCACTGCTGTTGATTTTTGGGAATGAATGGAGCCGATTAATGTGTGGTTTAGAGTTTTGAATGGATTATAATTTATGGGTTTGTGATGAATTCATGTTTTGCAGGGAATGAATTGGTTTGTGTGGTTTTCAATATGCAGAAAGTTCATAACCATCACCAGTTTGCAAGTGGCACATCCACTGTTTGACTGAATGCCTGAACCACCCAGCTTATTTCCACTGGGTTTTTCCATGGTCTGATGCGTGTGTAAGGGGGTGATTTCGCAGTGGCTAGGAGATTGTTTTAGAGTTTAGACAAACAAGGGACTTTGGGAGAGACGTAAGAAGATTGGGTTGTTGAAGGTTAACAATTCTGGGCTGTTTTGGACTTGGAGACGTGAGCTAAAATTCAGATTGAAGATGGATGCCGAAATATTAGTAAAAGAGTTTGCTGCAATTGAAACTGAAACTGATGCCGTATACAGAAGTGAGTGGATGGTGGATATTATTGATGTAATTCAGTTTAGATTGGATTAGAATATTGGGTTGAGATGGATTAGGAAGTTGAGATTTGGGTTAAGGTTCTAACTGAATGGGTTAAGGTTCTAACTGAGATTTGGGTTATGGTTCTAACAGAGAATAAGACCATGTTGCTACCGTTAATATGGAGCTGAATGGTGGTGATTAAGGGATAAGAAATAGAAGAGATTTAGAGTTTGTAGAAGATCAGGAAAGTGGGGCCTTTATCCGATTCTAGTTTTCAGGGAATAAAGTCTATAAATAGAGACAAGTTGCAACCCTGGAGCATACTCCCTCTCACGTCTGTCTTTCCTTTCCAACAGAGAGGCTCCTCTCCAAAACCCATTACACCCTTACAGCAAGTTAAATCATCAAAGCAACACACCAGCATCACCACAATCCATACAGTCAAGAGAAGGGAGGAAAACTGTATTTGTACCTTATTTGTTGGCATCAACAGCAAGGAGGAGTGGCCCAACATAGAACAAAACCACCAGCGGCTTGGTTCGCTTCTTTTTTTTTAAAGTTTTCTTTCTCTTTGAATTGATTGTTATGAATTCCACTATTATGTTTAGCTAAATTCATATTAATTAAGGATAAATTCTATGTTCCAGGCGTGAAACTTAGTTAGTTATAAATTTATTTGGAGTCTTAGTTAGTTATCGTTTGTCTTTACTATATCTAATATTTATGGATAATTTTTAGATTGTTTAGGATGCATACTAAATTATTCTCTTAGTTATTCTATTGCTAGTATAGAGTTGAGCGATCCGTAATTGTCGAGCATTTCATATACAAGTAGAAAATGTGAGGCCCTGCAAAGGGATTTTATGGAGCAATCGTACGAAGACAACACCAGTAAATAAACCGAGCGTACTGAGTTTAACTATTGAGATCAGACCTAAATTCACAAACCTTAAAGCGTTCGTTTGAGTTACATCTTGTAAGCGAACCTCAAGATGACTCAGTTGGATAGAATCCCGTGACTAAGCGTACCTGTTATCCGGTGATATAAAGAGTTTTAGGGATAGCTAAGCGTACCTGCTGTTCTACGGTTGGTGATGAACGATTCTGACGAAAGATAGATAAGTATACTAATTAAGTCAACGTTTGGTAGCGGCGAATGAATCCCTAATCATATTTCTTTCTTATAATTTTATTTATTGTAATTTTTAGTTAATAAATTCAACAACCCCCTTTTCAGTATTTATTCTAGTTCTGCTAATCTAAATAACATCTCAATTACACAAATCTCTGTGGGAACGATTCTTACTACCGCCATATTACTAGTTAATTAGTGAGAAATATATTGATTAATTTGTTGCACTTACGACACGCATCACTGAATTCCCCTTTTGGCATTGAAGGTGCTCCATTAAATCCGTAGATGTTATAGGTTGATGGTATGAGCAATGCGTCTGGGAAATCCATTCGCTTGAAGGTACTATAGAAATAAATGTACACCGAGCTTCCTGTGTCTACCAACACCTTATCCACCGCCCATTTGCTCATCTTTAAAGTAACTACGAGAGGATCAGTATGTAATTTCCCATTTTCCGGTGCCTCTTATGCTGAAAATACAATCGGCTGTGCCATCCATTTCTCTAGAAGTGTGGCTTTGTCAACGCTGAAAATCTCCTTCCCGCTATGGTCTCGCTTGTTCACCCTACTCATGATGTTGTTGTGGAAGTTGGCCTCTGTTCTCGCTGAATGAATGTTGGAGTTGCATCGCGAATAGCTGGCTCCTCGCTCAATATCAATTTTATGCACACTTGGTGCTTCTGTCTCCACTCGCGAGGGTGGTGATGGTGGTGGATCTCCCAATAATTCACGAAGCTTTCCATGCTCAATCAAGCGTAACACTATTCTTTGTACGTTCCTGCAATTGTCAGTATGACCATAAAATTGATGATATTCACATAATTGGTGACCATACCTGGAGAGAGGTGGTACCACCCCTCGATTTTACGGGTATGGAATGCATTCAGATTCAGTTTCATCGATGTATCGCAAGACAACTGCCAATGGTGTGCTCAACTTGGGGAGCTTTAATTCCTCGAACCTAGGAGCATTAGGTTTTCGTTCGCCAAACCATTGATCGTTGAATCTGCCTCGCTGAGATAGATGTTCCCATTTTCGTTGGAATCTACCGGCATCATTGATAGACACAATTTTATGTCTTATTTTAGCTTATATTTATATTGTTATTACTCGATTTTTGTATTAATAATGTTATTGTTTTTAGGTATTTTGGAAGAATAAACTTGTGCGGAAAAGATGGCTTGAAAGTGTTAAAATCACCCTTCAAAAGTATTAAAGGCACCCAAGAAATTTATAAAGGCACCCCATGGGAATTGATAAAGGCACCCACCTCAAGTGTTAAAGGCATCTATGCCCCAATTCAAAAATCAATAATGGCGGGAAACTCTCCTTCTTGCCTGTGAAGATTGTGATCGATAATTATGGGTTGTTTTCAAAGAGAATTAAGACAAGAACATTCTCTCACCTTATTTTTAGCAAGTTGTACACGGGAAAACATATAAAATCAACACAATATTGGATTTACGCAATGAAACCGGGAGAAACTTAATCACGTGAAACATGGAGATTTTTTTTCCTATTTCACGTGATTCTATTTCTATCTTGCTCGATATCTTATGAAATAACTAAAGAAACAACTCCGAGGATAAAATCTCGTGATTTAAACTTCGAGAAATAAAATCAAAATGAGGGGAAGAATATTTCCGAGAAGATATTTCGTTGAAAAAAATAATTAATGTGAAGATATTGGAATTTGGGTGCTGCAGTATATAAAGAAGAAGATATGATGAGTTTAGG
>JAJJMC010006776.1:2377025-2403163 GCA_023531435.1 Papaver californicum
TGCTGCAGCTGCTGAAGAATACGAAGAACAGAGGCTACGACATCAGTTTCTTCAACCTCTCATCCACGGTTTCTTCATCCATTTGCAACGGATATCTTCGTCTTTGCCACATTTATCTTCAGCTGCAACGGATATCTTAGCATCTGCAACGGATATCTTAGCATCTGCAACGTTTATTTTCAAGCTTTATTGCAACAGTTACTCTGTAACGTCCATAAAACGTTGCAGATTTCATGTTATATTACTTTTAGCTTCTTTTCATCTTTCAAGCACTTTTTGAGCTATGTACTAATCTTTTGAGGGTGTTTTGAGCAAGATGAGCTAAACCCCATCACTGAGGCAAGGAGGAAGCCATTTTTCCGTGATTAATTGATAACTTTTAATAATTCTTTTATGACTTTCATATTTATTTTTAATTGAAATTACAATTTTTCTTAATTGATTGTGATTTTATTTGATGGTTTATGCTGGGACCTAGAGCTTTTGATGAGCCATGCTTGTGATTTACAATTGATATTTTACAAATCTACCTTTGGCAAAAATTAGAGTCACTTATTTGAGCTAGAATATTATAGAATTATTATTTTTGGGACCAATTAAAAGTGGTTAGTGGTGAAATCCATAACCTCAGTATTTATGAATATTATTTTCATATTTTGTGTATATTTTCTAGTTTAAAATTAGTTTTAAATCTAAAATCAATCTTCACAAGTTCGAGAGTTTGAAACCCTTTTCTTACCACTATCACAAAACACATCAATCATTGTTCGTCCAATTTATACTCGAATGCATGCATCGCTGGGGTGCTCGCTAGTGCTCTTCCCGATAGATGTCTCGGTAATCCACTCTTGCTATATCAGTAACTGCATTTGTAGTTCGTTAAACACTCGCAGGATTTCAGAAAATAACTTCCTTCGTCACAGTGGGCTTCGAAGCGGCCTCATTCTGTATTTCTTCTAAGGCAATGTATTCTTCTTGAAATTTTCGGAGTTCTTGCATGGTTTACGTATTCTTGTGCTTAAATATGGCCATGTACAACAAATCAGTTGGAAATAATGCATTGATGAAGCTCCGAACTAGATTTGTTTTTGTCTCATAACCCATGACCTTGATACATAAAGTCCTCCATCTGTTTACCAGGCTTCACAAACTTTCCTCTGCTTTCCTTTTTAAACTGATCAATTTTTCTACCCCTGGCCTCAGTAGGTTGTTGTGCATATAAGCTGCGAGGAACGCCTTTTCCATCTCATGAAAGGATATTCCGGGAGGGTATCAAACCAAGCCAGTGCTTCTCCTTTCAATATAGATGGAAAATACTTGCACATGACCTCGTCACGATTCTCCCGTTGCAACAATGATCGCTGATAGGATTTGACGTGTTATATTGCGCTTCTTGTCCCATCGAAGATACTTCTGACAGTTGGCATCATACACTTTGGAGGCAAAGTGGTATATGAGATGTCAATACTGAAGGGAGACATCTTCGCTTCTGCTATTGCATCTGTTAACTGCTTCCCCTTCCCATTGTTCCGATAACTTTGAATCATAGCTCGCATGTTCTTCAATTACTTCAAAACTTCTTGGTTTTTCATCATTTTCTTTGGTCTTCTTTAACTGGCGCTCCATTTCCTCCTTATGGTTTCTTGTATCCCTCGGGACTTTCTTCGTGATCCCCTGGTCGCTTATTGGTTGGTTCTTTTCGTCTATTCATATGTGATACTGACGAACTTGACTTCTCCGGCGTTTCCTCTTGTATTTTATGATTTTCCTCAGAAAACTCCAAGTTTTGCTACTTGAGTAAATCTCGTTTTTGAGCCAACTTCTTCTTCGTTTCTTTTATTTTGGCGAGCTTTTCCTTCAATTCTTCCACTGTCATCTCTTGCTCATCATCAGATTTATCACTTTCGTTAGATGTACGATCTTCTAATCCCCCATTTCCTTCCTTGCGAACACTCATGTCCGGACTCATTCCTCTCGCATTACCATGATGATTTCCTCCTACTTCTTCATCAATCTGAGGTCCCATTCTGTTATTCTCCATATTACCGGATACGAGCCTGGAACTTTTTCTCGTTCCTTATTGTGTGCCTCTATCTACTTTTGATGCCATCTTCCCTTTTCCAAAGTCTGCAAAGTAAGGAAAATGGTTTTGATGTAGTCTTTAACGAGTTTTCACTAGTGGATCCTATGATTCATGACATTAAATGTAGATCCAATGATTATGATAAAAGAAAATCAATTCCCTAAACCCTAGATCTGACATCTAACTCAAAATGTTCGACCCTATTTACATTGTTTACAGACCTATTTATAGGCAAATAGGGAAGGTGGGTGACAGCTCACTTCGCTTCACTGAAGGTATTCACTGGAGGTCTCTTCGCTATAGCTTTCTTGCTTGAGTGTTAATATCCACAGGTACTTGACTTTGTTAGTCTGCCCGCCATGTAATCTTCGTTGTGACTGCTGCTTTACTTATGTGGTTCGTCCAATTACGCCTCGCCTCCTGTCCCGACGAGTAACAGACTGTTGATCTGACCGTTCTGTTCTCCCATTAAATGCCCAACTTCCTAATTCAAATTCAACCGTTAATCTTTTGCTATCGCTTTCCACGTGTCTTGATCTCGTTGAATAGGCGGAGGTTCCAATGTTGCTAAAGGATTCTTCCAGTATCCATCATGAGGTCGGCTTTCCCATATAGATGCTTTACGATATGTACACATGGCGAAGAAATTTTCTTCCCCCATAAAATATTTATATAGTCTTAATTAATTGGAATCTATTTCAAAATTTATTAATTGGTTTTTAATTGTTGTGGTTGTTTTCGTCACAATCAAATGAAAAAAAGGGTAAAATCAAAATTTTAAGAGATAAGAAAACAACATGTCGTATAAAGAAAAAGAAGTATAAAGGGATAAGATTGATATTTCTAGAATATGGAAAGTATTTAATTGACACTTTAAAAAAATTAGAATATTAGTATCACTTTTGAGGAATGTACTGTTCTTATGAACCTAATTTATGGCTGGTTTTTTGTGTGAGGTGTGGTGACTTTGGTTTTCTATATAATTTTATGTTATTATTATTATTATTATTATTATTATAATTATTATTATAAACAACTTTCATTAAAGGAAGAAAAATATTATTTACATAGAGCTGGTAGGAAGCCTAGCTACAAGCTGAGCACCAACCCCTTTATTATTACTATTATTATTATTATTATTATTATTATTATTATTATTATTATTATTATTATTATTATTATTATTATAAAAAAGAAAATTTTATTGGATGAAAATAGCATTTTTACACTGAAATGGTAGGGAGTCGAGCAACAAGCTGGGCCCCTACCCCTTTTTGAATGGAAATGTCTAGTCTAATGAAAAGGGAGTTGCCAATTTTGTAGTCGTAATCGAGGCTAGCAATAAAATTTTGTAGCCTTGTCACAAAGGATATCATGTCTTCCCCTAATTCGCCTAGGGTGGTAAAGGCGAGTACACCTAATCCATATCCGTGGTCTTCACATTTTGTTAGATATTTGTTGCGCTTGCGGGGTATGGAATTCGCAACGACTTGGCCCGGTGTAAAGGTCACTCTCCCACCTCCTGTGAACGGAGACACCCCGGTGACATTCAGGCACATATCACGGTCGTTCTCCCAATTATACACGAGGATATCGGCTGGCCGTAGGGAAGTTTCAGAATCCGAGAGGAAGCCCATTTTTGCTTCTTTGCGGGCCGCGACACCAGCTTTATAGCATATGTATGCGAGAACATCTCGGACTAAGTCATGCCTAAATTTGAGGCCCACCTTGTTGGCGCAATGCAAAGCATGATCCCCGAAGACGTCCATGCCCCTCCCGCAGCCGGTACAACATCCATCTTCATCAAACAAAGGTATGCCAAGCCTATAGATAAGGACTGTCCTAAACTGTCTGGGCCCAGTTGATTGGTTAAGCCCAGTTATTGGGAAGGCCTTAAGATATTCCTGGGCATGGATCATTTTTTTACTCTGCCATAAGGCAATGTCTCGCTTAGTCAGCTGGAATCTACTAGTTATGTTCTTCTTGACTTCATCAAAGTATATGGCTGCCATGGCTTGCATTGGGCGTGGGGCGGCGGATTTTATGTTAAAACAAGAGGTGGAGAGTTCACAAAGCTGAAGGAAGCTGGACTGGGCTTGTTGAAAGCTATGGTGTTGATCTGTAGAGTGGTGGGCTTTACGAATGGAGTTTTGGTTGAGTCTGTATACATGATGCTAGGAAGCAGTATTGGCTGGTGTCTCTCATGGAGTATACCCTTAGTCCTTCATCCTTCATAGGTAATGTAGTCATACGCTGTTGAACAGGTCCAAAGCCTGCTCCATCCCCTGTTATGATATGCCTAAGAAACTGGAAAAGATGCTTGTCATAGTGTACTGCTGGGGACTGGATGGCTAGTGGGTTAATGGTCATGAGTGTGAAGTACAGTCTTGAGACACCAGCACAATTCCTTAGAAGAAGGAGCTCACTTTGCGGATCCTGCAATGTCTTTAATGACTCAATTAAGTTTATTGTTTTCTCCACTCTGGTCTGTACCAATGCACTGCAAAACTCCAGATCCAGGATGACAGGCCCCCCTAACAGCTTCACTCCCATGTCAGGTCTGCTAATACCAGCTGGGAAGGTACCATCCACCAGGCTCATTGGGTCTGTATATGGCCAGAATAGTTTAGTGTTGCTGATGTTGAGGAATAACCCCCTCTCACTGCCTTCCTGCTGGATGATGGTCAGAGCTATCACTACCTCAAGTGTGTCCCCTTCCATGGTACCATCATCCAAGTACCAAGCATGCAGGTACAGTGTGCACTCTGTGGCAATCTTGGTGATGAGTGGATGTAAAGTTAGTGCAAAAAGTAGGGGACCAAGAGGGTCACCTTGATGGACACCTTGTGCAGACAACAGAATGTGGTCATTGTAATACAACTTATCCGTCTTGGAATAGCAGAACTCCACCCACCTGGAGATGCTAGGCATTTTCTTCTGACTTCTTGGAAAATAAAAGACATATCAACCAAATTAAAAGCATTATTGAAGTTTATTAAAAGAATGTTTTTAGTCTGCAGGGTACCTTGCAACTCAAGAAGTCTGTTGGCTGAGTGTAGGATAGCCTCCCCACCACACTAGACCCCTACACCAAGTTGGTAGTCACCAAGGTAAGATGCCAGATCCTTTGTTACTATAGCAGCTGCCAATATGGTTCCAACTGCAATAGGCCTCACCCCCCCTGGTTTAAGTAGAGGAGTTAGGGCAGCACTAGACACAAATTCCCCCAGCACAGAAGGGCATGCCCCTGCAAGCCAGAGATTGATCACTCATGTGAGAAAGTTGAGTATCTCCTCTGCAACAGCTGAAGCTGGCCCACTCAGTGCATCAAGGAGATGCTGATCTCTGAGGCTATCCCTACCACAGGAAGTACCCTTAGGGAAACCTATTAGAGCCCTCAGGACTGCATCCTTATCCACACATAAAGCATCTGTGGTCATGGGTCCAGCTGGAATGACAGGTAGGGGGCAGGTGGATGTTTTAAGCTCAAATCCTTGAGTGTTGCTGTGGAGTTGTGAGCAATCCCATTAGAAGAAATAACTTTGATGGCAACTGTATACTGACCATACTTCAATTTCCTCTTGCATGCCATGAGGTTGGAGCCACTATTTCTCTTCTTACTGGGCCTACCCTTTGGAGTCTGGCTTGTTCCAGGGAGGTGTGCACTATTTTGGAGCACCCCACCTCATACCACTGCTGCAAGGAATTGTTGATGCTGGCAACCTGCAACCTTTTTCTTGTACCTTATCTCTCTTCCATAGAGAATCTAGGAATATACAAGTTCAAGGTGAAGATTGACAGCAACAAAAGGTTAATCGAGATAGATAGATCAGAGGGGATGGCTATGACTTTATCCAGAGTGGCC
Source organism: Papaver californicum (assembly GCA_023531435.1). NCBI lineage: Eukaryota > Viridiplantae > Streptophyta > Magnoliopsida > Ranunculales > Papaveraceae > Papaver > Papaver californicum. Next base: position 2,382,974 of record JAJJMC010006776.1, read on the forward strand.
TTGAGGTCCCTGGAGAAGTTGAGCCTTCTTTGTGGTGGGATACTTGCCACAGTGTGTAAGTTGTTTTGGAATGCCAAGTTGAGAAGGTACAGTGGGTTTCCATCACTTGCATCTAGGTCAGCAGGTGCTTCTGGCTCAGATTGGGATGGCTGGGGTTTGGCCACACCATGAACCAGGAAATATGCAGTTGAGCCATTATAAAGCTTAGGTATGAACTCATCATGTTGGCGGAAAGGTCTTCTCCAAGAGTAAATGTGCATGCACTGAGTGCAAAACCATATTTGCAAATCAGAGAGAACAAGGCTCTAAACATTGATGGCTCACCACTGACCCTTTCTCTGCAGATGTCTCTGTCCTCCACAGTTGGCAGGTGCTTGTCCTGGAGATGTCTATAGAAGCCTGTTCTACTCAGGCCCCTACCACCAACTCTATTGGAGCACCCATCATAGTCCCTGTAGGGGCATTGGAATAACCCATTATGGGAAGTGCCACAATCATCAATGTCTGATGACCCCTGAACCCCATTTGAAGATCTTGTCTTTGGCATTACAGGAGGGGAAAACCTAATGCATACTAATGGGTGGTGATTAAAGTGGTGGTGCAGTTGAACTGCCTCTGAAGTGAAAAATTTATACAGCCTAGAAATGTGACCTAGAGTTTTGTCTGAAGATGCCCTAAAACCCCAATTGAAGATTGCAAGAGGGGAAACTTTAATGTAGACTAGTGGGTGATGATGAATGTGATGGTGCAGTGGAAATGCCTCTGAATTGACTAATTTATACAACCTAGAATTGCGACCTGAAGGTTTGTAGGAAGATGTCCTAATATTTAAATCCACTAAAAAATTCGTATATACAAGAGATACCCCTAATCGGGAAAGCTTAGCAGAAAGAGAAGGAGGTGGAAATGTGTTCTTCATACCTGGATCGCAAGAAGATCTGTCCTGGAACCCACCTTCAACAAAGCTCACTACCATTTCCATCTTCTCCCCGAGCTTCACACGGAGCTTCTCTCTCCTCCAATATTTCCATAACGTATTATTATTATTATTATTATAAAAAGAGATTTGATTTGATGGATAAATCGTATTACAAAGATAAAGTGGGGAGCCTAGCTACAAGATGGGCGCCTACTCCTTTTTGGATAGCGATACCTAATCTAAAGAAAAGAAAGTTGCCGATTTTATAATTATAATCAACAGTAGCTATAAAATTTTACAATCTCTTTACAAAAACTATGATGTCCTCTCCTAGTTCGCCTAGGGTAGTGAACGCCAACACGCCGATGCCGTATCCGTGTGCCTCACATTTGTCTAAGTATTTGTTGTTTTTCCAAGCAATTGTGTTCGAGATGGCTTGGCCTGGCGAGAAAGCGACTCTCCCTCCTCCTATGAAAGGGGACACCCCGGTGATATCGAAGCAGACGTCGCGCCCATTCTCTCAGTTATATACAAGGATATCCGCTGGCCGCAAGGAATGCTTATCGTCAGACAGGAAGCCCAATTTGACTTCCTTATGCGCGGTCACCCCGGCCCTGTAGCATATGTCTGCAACCACGTCCCACACCAAATCATGTCTGAGCTGGAGCCTCACTTTGCTGGCACAGTGTAATGCGTGGTCGCCGAAGACGTCCATGCCTCTACCGCAGCAGGGGCATAACGTTGTTCTCAACAAACATGGGTATACCAAGCCTATAGAAAAGCACAACCCGGAACTAATGAGGCCCAATTGACTGATTAAGCCCAGCAATTGAGACAACTTTGAGGTAGTCTTGGTCCTGGCTTAGTTTAGTGCATTTCCATAGGGTACAAAGACGATCTGAAATGGCGAAACTGGTGGAGACATTCTTTCTAACAACGTTAAAGTAGAGAGCTTCCAGAGACTGCATTGGGCTTAGGGAAGAAGCTTTGATGTTGAAAGAAGAGGTTAAGCCACATACTTGGATGAACCTGGAGAGGGCCTGCTGGAAGCATTGGGGTGTGCCTGCTTTTGGGTGGGTTCTAAGGATGGTGTCCTGCAAATGATTGGTCTGAACATAAGAAGCCAAATAACAATAATGGTTGGTTTCTTCCATTGTGTAGACACCCATCCCTCATCCTTCATGGGCAGGGTTTCCAAGCGCAGTTGAAGGGGGGGAAAACCTGCTCCATCTCCTGTAACCAGATGCCTGAGGAACTGCTGGAGATGCTGATCATAAAGGAAAACAGGGAACTGGAAAGCCTAGGGTATGGTTGTCCTTATTGTAAAGTAGAGCCTGGATACTCCAGCACAGTTGTGCAAGAGGAGTAGCTCATACTGTGGGTCCTGCAGCTTCTTCAAGGTCTCCATGAGTTGTAGAGTCTTCTCCACTCTTCTCTGCACAAAGTCTCTACAGAACCTCAAGTCATGACTGACTGGACCTCCTAGCAACTTAACACCCAACACAGGCCTGCTAATGTCAGCTGGGAAGGGCCCATCTAACATGCTTCTGGGATCAACTGTTGGCCAGAAGAGCTCTGCTTTGGTGATTTTCAGGAGAAACTGAGCCTGCATTATGGTGAGATGTTAACCACTGTTGTGCAGTTCAACTGCAGGACCTGGTTGAGCAAGCTCACAGACACCCCAGTAGGTTCCTATGATTCCTCATCCCCACTTGGCTCAGGTGTATATCCTTGTGGCTTGTCTATGCCATATACCAGGAAGTCAGCTGACAACCTATTGTATGGCCTGAAGATAAAATTCCCCTCATGCAGCCTGCATGGCCTCCTCCAGGAGTATCTGTGCATGCACTGAGTGCAGAACCACATTTGCAAGCAAGACAATACTGCCTCCCAAGCATTGTAAACATCCATTTCATTGCAGATCTTGTTTCTGCACAAGGATTTTGCTTCATCATTTGGGAGGTGCTTGTCATGTAGGTGCCTTTAGAAGCCTGTCCTTCTAAGTCCCCTCCCACCCACTCTATTGTTGCATCCATCAAAATCCTTGAAGGGTCATTGGAACATATTCTCTTGAGAACCCCCAAAATCAACTCTTGTTGAGTCTATGGAGGTTTTTGAAGACCTAGGTCTAGGCATACCGTGAAACAAAGGAGCTAAATAATCATAGTGCAGGCTCTCACCCCATTTCTCTGCTGAATCTTGGGACATGGAAGAAGAAGACCTAGTTCTAGGCATGATGGAAAGAAAATAATGCAGAAAATATGAAAAGTTGTGGTTGTAAATGTACAGCTCAGTAGCAGGAGGCCAATTTGTGCAACCCCAATTGCAATTTGAGCCAATTGCTACTGGAACCCTAGAATGAACAATGTCTGGAACCCTAGAATGAACAATATCTACTATGTCTGTATGTACAAGTGTATACCTAGAACTAACCCAAATACCCTTGTCAATCGCTGGAGAAGAAGACGAAGTCGTCGTACCTGAGAAATGTGTAGAAATCTCCACCTGAATCACCGTGATCTTCACTCCCAGAATCGGACGGAATTTCCCCCTCTTCTTTACAGGAGGAGCTTCTCTCTCTTCTTTTACCATTATTATTATTATTATTATTATTATTATTATTATTATTATTATTATTATTATTATTATTATTATTATTATTATTATTATATGGTTATATGAACTTTCGAACCTGAGACCTCCTGGAGCGCATCAAACATGTGAGGAACGGGGATGACCTGATGAGCTAGCTACCCGTTATTATTATTATTATTATGAATGAGAGATTTATTGGATGAAAAAGGTAATTACACTGGACCGGAAGGAAGCCAGCCAAAAGCTGGGTCCCACTCCTTTTTGGATAGCTAACCCTAGTCTGAAGAAAAGAGAGTTGCTGATCTTGTGGTTATAATCAAAGCTGGCTATACAGTTCTGCAACCTCTTTTAAAAAGTAATGGTGTCCTCTCGTAGTTCTCCTAGGGTCGATTACAAGAAGATGGTTGGGAATCTGGCAACAAACTGAACACTGAATCCCTTTTGAATAGAGATGCCTATCCTGTAAAAAAAAGAACTGCCAATTTTGTCATTCATGTTATGGATAAACAAATACTTTTTAAGTCTCTTCAAGAAGACCACCATATCTTCACTAAGATCCCCAAAGTGGTAAAAGCAAAAATACAAAATCCATAACCATGAGCCACGCACTTGCTAAATATTTCTTGCGTTTGCGAGCGATTGCGTTGGAAATTTCTTGGCCAGGTGCAAAGGTACGAACTCCACCACCCGTGAAAGGTGAAACACCAGTGATGTAAAAAGACGTGTCTTTTCAATTCACACAATTGTAGACGAGGATGTCTGCGAGTCATAAGGAAGTGTCGTTTTCAGAAGAAAAAAAAAACCCAAAACAACTTATTTGCGCTCTGCTACTCCAGATTTGAAGCAAATATTGGCAAGCACATCCCGGACTAGGTCGTGGCGGAATTTGAGTCCTACATCGCTAGCACAATGTAGTACGTGATCTCCAAATTTGTCCATCAAATTGTTGCAGCTGGGACAAGTACTATTGTCTTCAAAGAGTGGGATGCCAAGCCTGTAGCATATAATAAACCTAAACTGTCTATGCCCAATGCACTGAGCTAGCCAATTAATATGAATAGCCATCAAAAATTCTTGAGCGTGAGCTAATTTGTTATAGTGCCACAATCTTGAATCTCTCTCGGATGTAACAAACTTATCTGGCATCTCCTTCACCACGGAATAAAAGTAAGGTACTGCCAGAGTATTCATGGGGTGAGGGGTAGTTTGATTGATGATGTGGTTAGAAGAAGGTAAACCACAAGATTGAGAGTATTTTTACAGAGAATTGGTGGGTAGCCTAGCAACAAGGTGGTCTCCAACACATTTCTGAATGGCAAGGCCTAATCTATGAAAAAGGAAACTATTGACTCTGACATTGGCATCTTGACTGGCGAAACAGTTCTTCAATCTATTCAAAAAGGTTATCATGTTATCGCCTGATTCTCCCATGGTGGAGAAAGCCAGAATACCAAACCCATACCCATGAGCCAAACACTTGTCCAAATATTTGTTGAGTTTACGTGTGATGGCATTGGAGATAGCATGACCTGGAGTAAATGAGCGAAGTCCGTTGCATGTGAAGGGAGAGACACCAGTGACATCAAAACACATGTCCTGTCCATTTTCCCAGTTATAAACAAGAATATATGCTGGTCTTAGAGCACTATCTCTGCCTGATACAAAACCTAATGCTCTTTTCTGGCGGGTGCGCCAGCTTTGTAACAAATATCTGTTAAAACGTCTCTCACCGAGTCGTGGAGAAATTTGAGCCCTACATCACTTGCGCAGTGCATGGCAGGATCGCCAAATTTGAGCTTCATTGCAAGGCTTGCTGGTTGGAAGAAGACATTAATCTCAAGAAAAGGTACGATCACTTTGATTAATAATATCTTCGTCAGTCTTCCCATTTATTACATGTCACGTTATAAAAAGTATGCTTCTGTTATCAAAAAATTAGAGAAAATTATGAGAAATTTCTTATGGAATGATAATTAAGGAAGAAAAAAGTTATATTTGGTTAAATAAAGAGCTCTTTGTAGAAGAAAAAAGTATGGTGATTTTGGTATTAAGAACTTAAAACAGATAAATCAAGCTTTATTGTCAAAATGGACATGGAGATTTGTCGTGGAAGTATAAGCTCTCTGGAAGACTATTATATCTGAAAAATATGGCTCTGATGAAGCTCCCTGGATTCCTAGAACTCCTAAGTGTACCTATGGAAGGTCTGTTTGGAGAGCTATAATGAAATATAAGTCTCTAGTTTTGAGATTTTTTTAATTCAATGTTAACAAATGATATACTGTCAAATTCTAGGAAGATAATTGACTTTCTGACTCTCCTACAAAGACTTGTTATCCTAATCTTTATGTTCTTTCTATAGAAAATCATCTTTCAGTGGCAGAAATTTGTGTTATTCATGGTCCTTCTTATTCTTGGAATCTTCATACTCCAACAAGGCTTAATGTTGCTGCCAGAACTGAGCTTCATCTCTTCTCTCAGATCTTTCTTCTTTCAGGTTCAATAATGAGTTAGAAGATGAGATGCAATTGACTCTGAATAAAAGCAATGTTTTCTCAGTAAAGTCTGTTTATGATAAAATCTCATTGGAAGATGACATTATTCAACTCAGCTACATATTCACTTTCATTCGGAACTTAAATTGTTCTCCGAAAATTGGTTTCTTCTTATGGATTATTACTCACAATAGACTTCCTACAAGGGACCTGTTGAGAAGTAGAGGAATTGATGTTCCAGACAGTTGCATTTTCTGTAACATCAATGAGTCTAGTGCTCACTTACTGCTGCATTGCACTTTTGCTAGAACAATTTGGGACAAGTTACTGGTCAAGTTGAATTGATTCTTTTGTATGGCTAAGGATATTATCCATTCTTTACAGAAATGACGTCTTTCTCAACAAAATATAACCAGTTTGGCTGTATGGAATTTGGTGTATGTTGCTATCATCTGGAGCATTTGGAAGGAAGAAACGCAAGAATCTTTTATGACAAAAGATGCAACGCCATTGCAGTGGTTAATAAAGTTATTTATTGTCTTTTTTCTTGGGATCTTTCTATTAAAGACTTTGATACTGTGAACTCTCCTACAGTTATGTCAGATTAGTGTAACATCTATTTCAATCTTGTATAAGTTGGTAGCTTGTTACCAGTTTTTTTTTTTCTCTTTGTTTTTTTTATCTTATACCCTCTCTTTTTTGATCAATGAAATTCTTCTTTACCAATCAAAAAATAAATAAATAAAACTTTCGGAAAATAAAATTCTGATAAAAAAAATGTTTCACTTGCCTAACTAACCTCACGTACTCCCGACAGACAAAGTAGGTCTCTTATTGATTGGATAACCACTTTAACACTTAAGAGATTGAAATTTTCGGGTATTTTGCTAAGTTTGTCTTGTGCCGTTCATTTTGCTACAGGTAAAGATTGAAATTTTTATCCCCTGGTAGAAAAAAAGGTTTAGACTTAAGACAAAATATCAGTTTAATAAATGCTGTGTAAAAAAGATAAATATCGGGTGTACATTAAATATGAAACATAAGATTTACAACACAACAATATAAGGCATAAATATAGTAAAATACAAGAGTACTATTACAGTGCAACACAAGATTTTTTAATTTTTTTTTAAAGCATGTGCTATGAAAAAATGATTAAAATTTAAAGATAAAATATTAGTTTAATAAAAACCCTTTATTAGGGAATATTCTTACAAATTAGGAGATACTTAAAATAGAAAAAAAAATTTATGAAGTAATTTAAAAAACCCTTTATCCAGATAATTTTGGTAATGATTAAATTAGCCTTGAGTATTCCCCAAGCCTTGACTAACAATCGGTATTAGTTCAACCGCAGTCGGTATTGTTTGAATTTGAATCGACAAATGCCGAATGTGGTCAATTTCATAAAAAAGTTTCACACAAGGATAAGCACTAACAGTCGGCATAGATGAATGCAATGCCGACTCTCAAGAATCGGTATGGCATTCATCATTTACCAATGCCGACAGTAGATATTCCCCTAATTCACTTGTTATTTCCCAAAAAAAAAATCCACATTCGGCATTGTATGCATGATGAAGACAATACCGATTGCTACAGTAGGCATTGTCTTCAGCATGCATACAATGCCGACTGCAATATTGAACTTATTTTCTAAAGTTTTCCTTAATGATACTCCATGTTGCTTTGAAAAATTTGTTTGGCATACCACCTGTCCCGAATACTTACGATTTGAAAGCTTGTTGATTACCTCCAGAACTTCATCTTGAGATATCGGGAGTTACAACAAACTCTTCTTTGTATTTGATATCAAAGGAAAAATCGAATGATCAACTTTGGGTCTCCATTGTTGCTCCTCCGAGTACATGTTAGAGAAAAAAGATTTAAGTTCTTTTTGAATGGATGCAAGAAATACAAATTCATGTCCATTTACTTGAATTTTAATATGCGAATTTGCTATTTTTTTGCAACTGATATTGGCCACCACATGAAATTAAGAAGTATTCTTTTCTCCCTTCTCTACCAATTCACTTTCGTTCTAATTTTCCATTTGTGGTGCACAAGGCGAGACATTCCGACCAATGCCGACTATATCTGAAAGGGGATATCAAATTAGATTTTTTTTATTTTTATTAGTATAAGACCGTATGAATATTTCATCTTTAAAAAAATACTTCCTTAACTAAAATCCATCCCATATAACCGTGAATATTCTCAATTTATAAAAGTATTTTTTAATTAAAAATTCTTTAATAGATATGGTATAAAAAGGATAAACATCGTGTGCACATTAAATATGAACATAAGACTATTCCTGTACAACATAATAATATAGGCATAAGTATAATAAAATATAAGAGTATATATTACAGTGCAACACAAGATTGATCATGCGCTATGAGAAAATGATAGGAACCTTTTCCAAAGAGTTTAATTTCCAAGCTCTTCCCCCTTTCAAGTTAAATTTCTTAAGTCGTCCAAAAACCATGACCATTATTAGTATTATTTTTCCTCCTTTGCTCCATCTTCCCACAAATCCGTACATCATATCTTTGCATTGGTTGTTGGGGTTTAGCTGCCGCTTGCAACTGTAACCAGACGTGAAACCAACATTTCCAAATGCACTGCAAAAACAGTTTCAGAAAAAGAAAAGAAAAAAGTCAATTTATGGATCCGTTTGAATACGTTAATGTAATTGTACAATGCTAAAGTCTTTTCAGTGATGATCCCCACAATCTAAATTTGAAGCACCAAATTATCTCCCCCCCAACACAACAGTAATATGCATCTATAAGTGTTATATTGGTGGTGTGCTTTGGCAACTCGCTAATTCAACGGAAGTTGTAAATATTTATTATGCATACCTAAAAGACCTAAGAAATGCATTGGAAAGAAGATAGCAGCGTTTTCGTCACATATTTAAACATATTCGGTAAATGTCATTATCCAAGAGTTATGGTAGCCATTTTTACAGATCCAGGAACAACTCACACGGATCTAACGTTATTTTTTGCATCTTTGCATTCACTCATTGTCATTTCTAATACGGTGACAAATACTATGTTGGGCAGACAATCTACAAAAGCAGCTCTAGAATCGACTTTCCATACCAAACAATAGTAGTGGGTTTTAAAAAGTGGAAAACCTAAGACCTAGGAATTATTACAACAATCCTTAAAATAAAAACAAATTTTATGGTGATCTTCCCACTAAGCACTCAGTTTAACTGTTTTTGAGACAATTTATGGATCACAACTCACATAGGTTTCAGCGGAGGCTGTAATTCATTTTTGTGGTGAAGAAGGTATAGGTTGATGAGACAACCTATGGATCACAATTTATTTATTTTCAACCTGTGGATCACAACTTGGCATGCACTCAGCAATATGGTTTATCCATTTCCTCATTTTGACTGTCCATCAATATCAACTTCCATCATACTTGGCACCCTATTCCTAATCACGCGCGAAATAAGCTTTCATTGGCCTTTTTCACTTTTATTATAATTTATATATTGAAAATATATTGTTTTTTTTTTTCGTAATGGTGAACTACTTTAAAGATTTTAGTATTATCAAAATTCTTTATTGACCATCCTTTGAGACTCCATTAACACCGCCCCATCACATTTTTCTGATTAGTGAGATCTTAAAATTGGCTCATGTTAATTTTAAATGATCACTAAATAATTTTATCCGTGTACTGCAGTAATATCGATTTATTAGTGAACTACTAAAAAACCAAAAATAGATGTTTGCTAGATCCTCGGTAAATGGTATAGTTATTTAGTCAAAAGCCTTAAATATTGTTAGCACTCTACTTTCAACGGAATATTGAAAACAAAGCCAGATAAGTAATTAAGTAAAAAGTTCATATTCCAAGTATACCTGATAACTTCTATAGTGATATTGAGAACATTGTAGTTGAGAGGATCATCCTTAAGCTTCTTTCTCTCCATTATGCAAATTATGATTACAAAAATAACCAAATAAGATAACTGTGAAAATAATAGGTTATCAATTATTCTACGCCGTTTTTGTTTCCTTTTCCGATCACAACTTCCCGTCTTTGATTGTTCATCAATGATAAGTGGTATAAATGAAGTATATGGAGGAAGATACCTGTAAAATTGAAAAACATTTGAATACGCTCTCCGTTTTAAAAAAATAGACAAGATTGGTTTGACATAAAAATTTAAAAACTAATTATTGTAGTTATTTTGTAATGTTCTTTTCTAGTTTGTCTTTTTTTTTTTAAATGGTCCCCTCTATATGATATTAGATAAAAAATGGGAAAAAAAGTAATCTCTCTATAAGTAGATTAGTAAAGTAATAACATATGACTTTTTAAAAGTAAAATAAGTCTATCTTTTTGACATATCCATTTATTAAAATCTTGCCTATCATTCTGAAACGAAAAAATATTATTATTAGGACAAATGTAGAGAACATGTAGGTATTCAACTATAATAAGTACTTGGCTAGAATTGTTACCATGGATTGGACCAGTAAAAAGCATCAGATCCTCTGTTCTAAAGTATAAAGATTTTTGGTCCTAACTTGAAACATCTAACTTTTATATACAGCACATCATACGGTGGAATTTAAGCTATTAAAAAGGCGAGAAAAATAGAGAAAATGAGTCTAATGCCAAAAAATCCTTAAAACTTGGTTCTAAAAGACATCTAAAAGTTATGGGTTGTGTGAATTTAAGTTATTTCACCTTTTAATTATTTTTTTCCTTCTATCCATTTCTTTCTCTAGTTTACATTTTCTCTCTTCAATTTATAATCAATCATGAAACAACCATAACTTCCGAAATATAAGTCGGATTTTAATGAAACTTATATATTTGGAAAAAATTTGATTAGATCTACAAAACATGATCCATTGTTGATAGTAAATTCGAAAGTTTTTTTTTCATAACAAAATTGTAAGGATGAAACTGGTTGCATCCTAGCTTAATTAAGATATAAAAAATTATTCGAAAAATATATAGGATGAAACTAGATGCATCATGACTTAAACTAAGGAAACAGAATAATTTAAAATTTTCTAGGATGAACCATGTATCATCCTGTTTTAGATTTAGTTAAATTTGTTTCATCCATGTTTAAAGTAGTATGAAACTGGTTTCATCTAGGTTTAATTGTGATGTACATGATTTCATTTATGTATATACTAGACTAGGATGAAACTGGTTTCATCCATGTTTAAGCTAAAATGAATTTCAGGGTATGTAGGATGAAACCTATTTCATCTAGATTTAAACTAAGATAAAACTGATTTTTCGTGGTTTAATCTATAGCTAATAATCTAATATAGTCAAAATGCAAAAATGCATTATGATCTAATATAGTCAAAGTGCAAATCTATAGCTAATGATCTAATATAATCAAAATGCAAAAATACAAAAAATGTGAACCAAAGATAACGAGCACCAAAACCTGATGAAGTATCTCTAGATGAAATTTTCACCAAAAAATGAAACAAAATTTACATCTTAACTCTAACAATAATAAAACATTTTAACCTGATTTCCATGATCGATCAATTACCAATCCCATCATGAGTGTTACCTATATTCAACTCATTTATTAGAAGTTTAGGATTGCAAATTGGATACAGTGATTCACCACTATGAAAATTCTCTCATAAAGATACGGAATAATACTAATAAATATTTCCTTACACAAACCTTAAATAGATAAAGATCGTAAATATTTTATATTTATAAATTTAAATTAAATTTTACTAGATCTGATTTATAAAAGAGGCTAAATCTAAACAACTCGACATTTTAATAAACCATAAACGGTGTTGGCCAGATTTAAGTCGACAGGCGAAGGACGATTGTAAAGAGAGAGATCACTAACAATCCCCGGTCGCTGGGATGCTGATAAGTGGCAAGTGATAGAGAATACAGAAACAAAAAAGAGGGCAGTTTAGTCCATTATTGGAAAATAATTACAGTAAAAGACAAAATTAATATGTAAAAATAAAATTTTGGATATTTAAACAATATCTTATTTTATATGTCTTCTACATCTAGAAAAAAAAGTCTAAGGATTATTGGACCAATTTATCGAGAAGAATACGGATGTACAAGTCTAATATGTTCCAAGTTGCTTCCCTCCAAAAAATTTCTTACCTATTTTCCTATTTTACGTGAAATATAGCTTGCAATCCAAGTTTAAGCGTCAGTTTTATTGAGCTACTGGTATAAGACTTGCTCTATTAAAGAAACATTTCCTAACTATAGGCTTTCATTAATTGCATACATTTTAAGAAGGCACAAATATAGTTAATTATTATTTTTTCCATTTAAAAAGATAGATTTGTTTTATATTTTATTTTCATATGAAATAAGCCTATTTGAAACAGAGGGTGTAATTTTTTTTATTTATATACCTAAAGCCTTATTCTCATTTCCAGTTCTATACGACGAGTTTCATCGTGTGATTTCCTAGACAATTGTGAAAAATGGTAATCTTGAGAAAATGCACTTTTCTAATTTACTAAATACCCTTTTATATGAGAAAAAATTAGAAAGTAAGAATGTCATTTGTTATGGACGGAGTGAGTACTCGTTAACAACGCTTAACAAAAACAAATATGGGAGGAGGGAGTCTCGTTTAAAACACGTATAACAAAAAAGAAAGACAGATGGGATTGAGAGATACTAACATCATAACGACGAAAACCACCAAAATGGCCGGTGAGATGGTAGAAAGATCAATAATATTTTCCCCCGCATGTCTAGAGTTAACAGTTTGAAACAGACCAATAAATTTTTGATAAGAATTCATTCCATATAATCCTTCTGAATTCCATTCCAATGAACAAAACAGGATAAACTGTACTAATATGAATCCAAGCACAGTAGCAACCAAACATAAGGAATTGATAGTAGAGATCAGTAATTCTTTTGCAGGAAATCCAATAACCTCATCTTTTGCACTATTTCTTGCAGTTATCTTCAGCATGTAATGTAGTTCGTCTCTACTACTAAACCTCCCACAAACCCATAACACAAACCTTAGACATACTGGATATAATGTGTTACCGAATAGGATTTGAGGAATTAGGAGTAATAAGAGACCGGAATTCTTCCGAAAAACAACCATGTTTTCATTGGAATGTAACCACAGTTCGCAAACGATGAAATGATCGAAAATATGGAGAAAGTTAGAGGATCAATACCCTTACTTTTTAGAACCTCACTTGCACTGGGAACAAATTTCATGTAAATATAAACTAGTATAGAACCACCACCTAGAAACGCTACGAGGTACCCTAGAAGCACATGACCTAAGTACTTGACAGAATTATACCTCAAGTCCTCATGATCACTAGTACTACTACTATAATGAGTTATGGACCGGATAGCGTCGTCGTTAACGTTAACGTTAACCTGACTGCTGCATGTAATTTTACTCATATATGATCCATTACTTTCTGATTCGCCCAACTCAAGCTGTGGATCATCATGAACAACACTATTAGTACTTCTTTCCTTTTTATTTCTCTCGGTGATCAATTTAGATTTCTCTACTTGAAGTTCAAGAAAACAAGTAAAAACTTCACCTCCTAAGAACATTAAAATGGTCAAAACGACAAGTTGAATATTTGAAAAAATCTCCATTTCGACCGTCGACATGCTCGAAACTGTCGTAGCAGATACCGATGTAAAGAACATATCAAGATACCCCGGTGGAGGACTACTTGATGCTCTTGGTTTTAAAACACTCAGAGTTAAACAACCCACGATCGAAACACAAAGAAAATAACAGAACTGAAACCAAAATGATTTAAAGTTGAAGATCAAGTAACGGTAAAGACTAGGGATGAGACGACGAAAAGATTTGCCTAGACAAGCTACTTTGATGCACGAACAACTACAAATAGAACCTAATTTACTACTCAAACAATGCAAATTGCTCTTCATGGTTTCACAGTGATATCTCTCTGATTATGATCAGTTTTATTCTCTAGTATGTTTTTTCTTCTGAATGTTCAAGTTTGTCTGCCAGTTGATGAATTTATAGTGGAGTCCGTCACTAGTTGTTACTATACCTCACAGGTCACAAGTGCGGAAAGGTGCTGATTCCATTTTGATACAACACTTTTATTTTTGTATCTCGTTGAGAAAACAAACAATATATCACACCTATTTAGGCAAGTCAAATACAATTTAACAATCATAAATACACACAAGTCTATTTTAAATCAAGAAGAATGCGTGTGCACAGTGAAAAGGACAAAAAACGCAAGTCCAAACCCTATAGGTATATACATACTTCTTTCCGGTCAATAGGAAAACTTAATCGAAAAAGGGGTATTTAGGATGAGCAAATAAACAAAGGATGACCAAATAAACAAAGGGGTATTTCCGGTCACTATTAGTTCAATCCAACAAATAATGTTTGTTGGATTCCACGTTTACTATTAAATCAATCCAACGGATATTATTTGTTCAATCAAACGGATATTATTAATTCAATCAATTGTTTATTTTATGTTTTCTTTTTAAACCTCTTTCATGGGTTGAAGTCTACTGCCTATAACCCCATGTAGCTAGACAAAGAAGAAGAAAAAACTCCATTATCTTGATGTGTTTGAGAGTAATTTCAGAAACATAGTATAAGTAAATAAATTTATAAAATTTTATTTCAGAGTTAAAATATGGTTTAGGTTCGGTCCCAGGATAAATTCTTTGAGCAATACCGATCCCAAGACCGATCCTGAATAAATATGACTTATGTTTACTTTTTTAATATATCGATTTTGAATATCATATTTGGTATATAATTATATGTTTTTTTATTCCCAGAGGTTTGTATATCTCCAGCAAACTATATTAGTAAAGTATATGTTATGTACTAGCTAATCTTAGGTGTTAGACTAAGAGCGAAATCGATTATAAGTTGGATACTAGTTTGTGTTAAAGATTTTGAAAATATATTTTTAAATGCATATGTTGAGAATTTTTGAAATTGGTAAATAAAGTATTTCCAATTAATGCCTTGTTCATAATACTATAAATATAGAGTTTTGTATTCTTACAAATTCATCCCAGAATATACCTTCTGTGAGTATGAAAAACCCAACTTGTTAAAGAGATATGAGTAATCTAATTAGGTAAAACATCTTGCGTTGCTTTTTCTTTTAAGTCTTCTTTTGGATCAATAAGCCTCTAGTATTACCGTTAGTGGACGCCTAGATTTTTATTTAGTTTTCAGTTGATTACTTGTGATTTGACAAACGGCGTAGTCAGCTTCAATATATCAAACTTGTTTATTCCCAAGGTCCTTCTCTTCTGCTATAAGGAAACTCAAATTTATTTGACGAATCAACTAGCACTGATCTATGTGATTCTGGATTTATATGGTAGAATTGTTGATCAGTTAATGTAAATTGACTACGTTCTATGCGGTTAATCAATAGTGGAATTAAGTTTATTTTGTAACGCTTACTTTGAAGAATATAATTGAAGATTGATGACTTTTCTTTTTGGTTCTGATCTTTGTGTGGCTTTATGCGAACTTGATTTTCTCGGAGTACACAAACAACTTATATTGATAACATCAGACTTGTAGAAGATAGAAAAAACTATCTAGTTGGATTAAGTTTCTAGAATATAGCTTGCTCATCAAGATTGATTATTTCGAAAATCATTGTCTTGGTTTGATCTTTTGACCAAAAGAGTTTTATTGATAAGAAAAAAATCCTTTAACTCTACTTTATCTCTGATATAAAGATTGATAAGTGAGTTGGTTACTGAAGCAGGTTAGTCCTTTACTGTTTCTGGTTACGATCCAAATGAGTCAGGTGCAAAAGTCTTCATAGTGGTGAAGCTACTCGAGATAATAAATCATATCTTGGGATTTACGTGTTGGCCAGATTGGTTTTAGGCACAGGGATACTGAAGGAACTGGGTAACTTTGAGAGTATATATAACCAGACTAGATTCCAGAGTTTTCCTGCCAAGTATTTTTTCTCGTTAACAAAACCTTGTGTGTTGTGTGATTACTTTACTTTCCGCATTTTAATTGTTATTATAATTAAGTAACCATACTAGTACGTTAATCATCTTTTGGTAACGATCCATAATTAGTTCTGTTCAAACTTTAACTATTACCAAGATTCATCTTGCTGAAATAATCTTTTGGTCGTAATTGTTTCTATAAGATTATACAAGGTAAATTTACATAGGTTAATTGATATTGAAAAAATAATGGTGTACTTAGTATCCTCATCATTTCAGCCATAATAATTTCTCAATATATACAATTTTTATTATAAAACATGATTCTTTTGTACTTAACTGCTTGTGCAGTTTCAATACATACAAATATTTGTTACAGAATAAATGGATTTTTGGTTGTTTGTGATACCTCTTTAGATACGTTAGAAACAGATTCTTTTGTTTAATTCTACGGAGCTAACCACTTGGTATTTTATAAGGTTTTTGATGGTTAATCTTGCAGGTGATATAGTAATACCTATTGACACTAGGCTTAGGAAAAGATTACGATTTAGCTACTAGGCTAACGACATACAATATATTTGCATATCAAGAAAAGCGTATTGATTTTAGAACCTTTTTTTGTCAAAAAATTTAATATCTCTTAGTATAAAAATACTTTCTTCGTTTCAGCAAAAGTGTTATTATTATTTTTTCATTTTAGTCTAAAAAAGGTTAAAACGAAAAAGCGATAGCAACACTTTTGCTGAAACAGAGGGAGTATATTTTTATATAGTTTTTACTTCTCTTGAGTTTTGCACTAACTTAGCCATACCAAACAATAATTTCTGATTTCGTTTTTAGTAAACGCCACTTCCGATTATATTTTCCTTTTTTATTTTATCTTTTTTTTTGTGTCAAAGATTCTTAAGTTTCATACTGTATTCCAAATATTATTCCGCGTCTGATTAAGCCGTTCATCAACCCAATAGTTAATCCAAGATTATATATAGTTGCGGCAATATTACTATTGTAATTCTAAATAGAAGTTGTATCTATCGGCAAAATAAGTCCATATTCTCTATGTTCTCCGGAAATTATAAAATAAAATTTATTTCATTTTCTTCCTCACAAAATTTGCATTCCCAATCCACATTTATGCATCTACTTAAAGCTTCTTGGTCGTCTTCAATTTTTCATGAAATGAAAACCATAAAAAAATAGTTGAATTTTTACAAATAAGTCCGGCTCCAGTAATCTTGTTTGGGAAACTTAAATAACCATATTTGCATAGAGATTCAACACGTACAATTTTTATAACATGATTGTCGATTGTATTCTCCTCAAAAATTTTTTTTATCAATTGTATTATTTCAGTAGACAATCCACCGTCTACAGTCTAAACCTCCCTTTTGAATAAAAATCATTTTTATTAAAAAAAGAAAAACGGAAGTAATCTTTTGATTGAGAATATCTTCTTCGAGATATGGACTTCCATCTAATATTGTTGCTCAAAATCTCATATAATCGAACCACCGTGTACCCCTTGGTTTTTTAAGCTTCAAATGTCAATAGAATTTTATAAGGAAGCTAAACTATGATACTGTTCAAATATCCAAATATCAAAAAGATACTCTTTAATATCCTAAATAGGTATTACAACCTAAATATTTGTAAATCAGCTGATGAAAATATCCTTACCCTTCTCTCTCTTTTTTAGGGTGTGGGAATCACTCCCAGAAGACAGAACATACTCTCTTTCACGTTTAACATGCTAACTATGTTCAACTGTACCTAATAGACTGAGAGGTAAGAAGTAAAGAAGAATATGAGCCTTGACCCTCTCTGTCCACCTAAGCTCCGATAAATTGATGATCCTCCTCTATTCTCTACTCTATACATTGTTTCCGGTGATTCGTAGTTTTATTTGATTGACTACCTGTTTGAATTGTCCGTGATATCAAATGTGTTGGCTTTTACGTACGAATCTAGTTCATGGGCTATTAATTACGAGGAATTTGATTACAAATTATGGTTTTCTTGTTTTAAAAAAATAATAATATACTAATCCAATTTGATCAACAAAGGGGGTGACTTTGAAGAAGGAAATAAGAGTTAGGAAGGTTGGGTCGATCTCAGGAAGTTAAAAAGATAAAAAAAAAATCAAATCAGATTTTTTTTTCCTGCCGTTGTTGAAGAAGACGAAGAACAGAGAAAAGGCAACGATTTCTTCACCCATTAGCAACGTTGTTCTTCAGCTTTGCAACGTTTATCTTTAGCTGTAACAGTTTCTTCAACTCATTAGCAACGTTGTTCTTCAGCTTTGTAACGCTTATTTTCAGCTGCAATGGTTTCTTCTACCAATCAACAACGTTTATCTTCAGCTTTATTGTAACAAATAATTTGTAACACCAAAAAACGTTACAGATTTCCTGTTTTGTTATTTTTAGTTTGTTTTCTTCTTCTCAAGCATTTTTGAGTCATGTACCAATTTTTTGAGAGTGTTTTGAGCATGATGATACTAGTTTCATACTAGTATAAACATGGATGAAAACAAATTCAAGCTAGGATGTAACCAGATTCATCATTGCTATTTTCGAATATTTATTTTCATTTTTATTTTAAACCAGGATGCAACCAGTTTCATCCTAGCTATTATTAAAATATTTTTTTTCAATTTTATTTTAAACCATGATGCAACCAGTTTCATCCTAGCTATTATTCGAATATTTTTATTTTTTTAGTTTAAAACAGGATGCATCCAGTTTCATCCTAGCTATTTTTTAAATAATTTTTTCTATTTTATTTTAATTCAGGATGCAACCAGTATTATCCTAGCTATTTTCTTTCGAAAAAAAAAAAATGATTTACTATCAACAATGGATCTTGTTTTGAAGAGAACCTAAAATCCTTTCCAAAAATATAAGTTTTATTAAAATCGGATATATATTTTGAGAGTTATGTGTGTTTTTGTGAAAAAAAATTAAATTTGAGAGAGAAAGGATAAAAAAGAAATAATTATAAAAGAGAGGGATATAATTATCTAATTTTTTTTGTATCCATTTCATTCATCCTTAATTTTACAAATCCATTAAAACTATAAATTATGGAATTTTGGGCAATAGACCCATTTTCCCAAAAAATTATTTCATTCCCACACTAACCTTGAATCTCACATGGTTGTTAAAATTCTCAATCTCATTATAATATTGTGTCATAAATTACCACCTTTTAACCCTTTAGGTCAAAAAATTTCCAACCGGTTGATGTTTTACCAAATTTATAATTGTATTCCTCCAAAGATATTATTTTCCGTCCCAAATCTCAACCACCTCTTTGTAAGAAGCACGATACCACGTTCATGTATTTAGATTTCTGAATTTCACGACCACCAGCTTCTTGAAATTTTAATATGATAGACCATCCAATATTATAAATCTTTTTCTTGTTAAAATTATTATCCCAAAAAATATTGTTTTACTATTTTATTAAGTTTAGTGGTAACGGAATATGGTGCAAAAAACGTTGATAGATAATAAATGGGATTTTTTTTCAAAACACTTTTAATGAGAGGCAACTCACCTCTTTTTGATATCGTCGTCCCTGTTTCCAAGAAAAAAGTCTCGAAAAGCACGATTCAACACTATTTTTGCAATTTTATGATCCATTAATTTTATCATCCAATAGAAGACCAAGATAAACACCCAACATATTAGTACACTCAGTAATGCATGTCTTTGCCAAAAGCTACGCCAAACAAGAAACTTTTAGCAAAGTTGATTTTCACATCGAGGTTAACTTAAAATGAAGAAGTTAATACCGAAGGGCATCTACTTGTTGAAGTTTCTTATCGAGAAAAATAATGGTATCATTGTTAAATTAATAATGGATAACTTTAATTCTTTCGATCCCAAAATTTTGCATGTTTTTGTACCTTGCTCAATATGTGACTTATAACCTCTCCAACAATGCAAAATGGAGGAAGATGATCACTTTGACGAATTTTTCTTATTACTGCCAAACAACCCTTGTGTAAATATAGTTATAACTGCGATACTTAGATGTCAAAAAGTAACTGATACTCTATTGTAGATACATTGGTCTTAATTCATGTTAGGAAATAAAATAGAAGCAACACGTGTAAGACGGTTAAGAAAGAAACAGCGAAATAAAGAAGGACGAGAAGTACACAATCAAAGCCATATTAAAGTA
>JAJJMC010006776.1:2413163-2444383 GCA_023531435.1 Papaver californicum
TTCAATTTCTTATTTTACTCTGTTCAACTCTATGTATTCCTCTATCCCTAAAATGACAACTAGATTGTAAATAAATTTTTAAAGATTTACTCCCCAAATATATTATGTTTTATCTTTCACTTGTTCGATCGGGTGTTCATTCTAATTAATCCTAATTTATTTATTTGTATAATTATTTCTATTTAAGTTATTTATATTTTGTTATCCAGATTTTGACCAAAAATATAATTTGATATCTAATTTTTCAAAAACTAATAGTTGATACCTGAACTAAACTTTGACTATTAAAATATCTAGTTGACCAAACTTGTCTTTATGTTTTTTTACATAATTGTTTTTAACTAATATATTAAATATTTTACATATTTTCCTAAATTCTTCATTTTTTCTTCCAGGTACCAACATTTATTCATTAACCATTCCATTATCCTTTTGGACCTTCTTAAGTTTTTTTTTTCCTTTTTTCCAGAAGTTATATATTTTTTGGCTAAACTTTTTGCAAAAAAATAGTAACAATATATTTGGAAAGGGATAAATAAAATGATTAATAAACAAAGGTCGGATAATAAAAGAAAAGGATAAAAAAGATATGAAAAATAGGTAAATTGATTAATAAATTAATTAAAAATATACTTCCGCCGTTCCATTTTAGATGAGAGTTTTGTGTTTTTCACGAAGACTAAGGAAATTGAGAGAATAAAAAAAAATTCATCTACCCTTAATAACACCTCACAAAAAAATTAAAACCTCCTAGTTTTTGGTGTCTTGACAATCATTTAGTTGTAGAGATGAAAAATATTTTAAAAATATATCATGGTGTTTAAAAAAATTATTTAAAAAAAAACTCTCAATTGGGGAATACTCTCATAAATTGGGGGATACATCAAAAAAATAAAAAATTATGAAATAATTTGAAGAACATCTTATCCAAATAATTTTGGTAATGGCTAAATTACCATTGAGTATCCCCGAAGTGTTGTTAAGATTAAACTTAGATTTTAATTTTATCTTTTTAATATTTAATTATAAAAGAAGAACGATTTTATGAGATTTGATTTTTGTGCGTTTGATTTTTTACATTTACAATGTCACAATCAGCATTGTTTTAGGATGAATGCAATACTGACTCTAAGAAATCGGCATTGTCAAAGATATGTTGACTGTTTGCTCCACAGACCAATGCCGACTGTTGTACCAATACCGACTGTTGTTCAGACCAATGTCGACTAATGTTCTTTGCAAAGCCAATTGTTACAGTCGGTATTGTCTTCATGATGAAGTCAATACAGACTAATGTCCTGTGCAACACTTCAATTAGGACACCACCCGATCTTCCGCAACATTGTTTTTACCAGATAAAATTTCTTTATTGTCACCACCACCTTCCAGTAACTAATTTTAAATTCACTCCCCCTATTTTAATTAATCCCTCCGTTTTAAAATATCTGTCCTCTATTCTATTTTCGTTAGTTTTAAAATTGTGTCCAGCTTCTGTTTATAGTCGTTTTATCTCGATAAACTCTCAAATATACTATTGATCTTTTATACTCATAAACTTATTTTTAATAGAACCAAGTTGAAAATCTTAAATAATATTTGTATAATCAAAAAATAATTGTGCTAATATCTTTATTACTTATAATTATTTCCTTTTAATAATAAAATATTTTTAATTTCAGTAATAATAAAGCCTTTAATATGGGTAAGTTTGGATATTCCTCCGATTTCCTTAATATTTTAACTTAGTCAAAACGGACATATACTTTATAACGGAGGGAGTATAACTTATTATTAAACCAAAAACCTTAACCTCTGAAAGGAAACCTCCTTTCTCTGTATGTTATTGTCTACTGCTGCTATCTATACTATGATCATACAAACCTTCATTTCTGGTCAGGAAAGAGATAGAGATAGAGAGTGAGGAGAGAAGCGTTAAACCCTCCCATTAAAGCATATAAAATCATCGATTAATCAAGAGTAAGAATCATTATACCATATAATCAGTAGTAATGAATGGATCGTTAACATCAACAAGTTCAACATCACCTTTATGTAGGGCAACTCTAGCAACCAATCTTCCAATTCTTCCGTATCCTAAGATTTAGAGTAAAATCAAAGCAAAACAAGGCAATACTGATTGTATAGTGTGTATTGTAAACAAGAGGGATACTTATTAATTTTTTTTCTTATTTTTATTAGTGTAAAGGGCAGTATAGATATTTCATCATTAAGAAAAATATAATTTTAGGTAAAATTCAATCCCATGTAACTGTGAGTATCATCCAATTTATAAGAGTATTTCCTAATTGAAGGTTTTTAAAAAAATGCACGTACACAATTTTATATATTAGTACTGATTTCAAAGTAAAACTAAATTAAAAAAAAATAAAAAAAACATAATAACTCTTAAATAATTTGAAACATAAAAAAAATACCCTAACCTTATATAAAATGGATCGGAGAGGAGAGAGAGAAATCAAAAAAATTAATATGATTAAATAGTAAGTCCAGCTATTAACATTTAAGTTTTAACAGTCAAATTGTAAGTCCAGCTATTAATATTTAACTTTTAACAGTCAAATAGTAAGTCCAGCTATTAACATTTAACTTTTGAAAAACTGTGCAGGAAAATTCTAGTCAAAATTTGGTACAAAAGTAAATTAACCTTTTTTTTTAAAGCACCCTTTAATAACCTGGCCAATTTGAGGACCATCAAAAATTAATTAGCTACTAATAAAATAAAATAAATTCATTTTGAAGTAATCTCAAGACATTCCTTATCCATCTATTTTCTATAATGGCTAATCTACCCTTGTTTAATTAGTGTTAATTTTGAACATTTATTTAATTAATTTAGTTATTAGAAAATTATTAGAGTTAGTTTTGAATTAGAAATCGAGAGTGTTTTAGATTGATTTTTCGAGTTATAGTTTTGTACAATCAGTAGGATCGTGATTTATTTTCCTACCGATTGTACAATCGGTAGTTTAATGGAGTACTTAAACTACCGATTATAGGTGTCTCCCCAAATTGAATTTCTCAAAACCTTCCAAAATCGATAACTCTTCATCTTTCACAATCGGTAGTAATTGAAAATTTATATCTACCGATTGTAAACATATAATAAATTAAACTTTAAAATTTTAAACTTTGTAAACGGTAGTTTAAAGATCAATTTTATCTACCGATTATAATGTTTTCTTGTCCAGGACTTTTCTTGCCATAATCGGTAGTTAGTGAACATAAATAACTACTGATTGTGGATAATCGGTAGCACGTGAACATAGTTATCTACCAATTATGTAGATTTTACTTAACATCTAACTTCGTAATACTATTTCAACATCCGAAGAAAAACTTGTTCAAATAAACTTACTACATATTTTTCATTAAACTTGTTCAAAAAAAATAAAAACAACCGAATAAACGAAACAAAACATATTATAGAAATTCAAAGTGATCAATTTCATTGATCTCATGAAATTCTTCCACTCCTTATTACTCTCGACTTGGTCCTAGTTTCAACCCGATTCTTCTTCTTCTTCTCATTCCCCTTAGGATCAGCCTGAAGTGGACCTATGTACTCACCAGCTTCATTGTAGTATGGGTTTATGCCTGACAAGTCTTTCTCCCTTAAAATGAGTCGAGGATCCAAAACATAGATATCTGCCTCGGAATCGGTTGAAGAATTGATTTCAATGGTTTTGAACTCCTCTATCACCATCTTTTCTTTCCCTTCTTAGATTGTTTAGGTAAAGATTTTGGAGCCATTTTCAATGGAGTACTTAAGGGTAAAAGGAGTAGAAGAATCGGTAGAGGAAAAGAAATGAAAAAAATTGGTGTTTTAGTTGAGAATAGGTTGAGACATTAATCTATACGGTTATTTCTACGAAGTTGGAGAGTTAAAATGTATTGGAGGTGCATAAATGAGAAGAGGTCACCCTCCTTATATAGATTATAGTCTTAACGACTCTTTTTTCAGAAAAAAACCGTTGAGGCCTGGTGTAACAAGTGTGTACAAAAAATATATACACTAAGTTCGAACTAATATTAACAATCGGAAGTTTTGGGTACACCATAATCT
Organism: Papaver californicum; assembly: GCA_023531435.1. Classification (NCBI taxonomy): domain Eukaryota; kingdom Viridiplantae; phylum Streptophyta; class Magnoliopsida; order Ranunculales; family Papaveraceae; genus Papaver; species Papaver californicum. Next base: position 2,417,248 of record JAJJMC010006776.1, read on the forward strand.
ACCGATTATAATAAGTAGCCCCAAATTGGATTTCTTAATTTTTTTATAAATCATTTCATTGAATCAAAAAGGTATACATCGCGTAACATTAAAGAAAATGAAATATAATAAATCAGTAGATTACACTTAAACACTTAAGCAAACCTATTATCAAACCTTTAACGGGTCGTATGACGACCGGGACAAAGTTTTTCACTTCCTTGGAGAATAATCAACACAAAAGGATTGTATTCTTCCATCACCCTTAGGATCTCGAAATGAGGTTTGTACCTGAAATCTGAACGTTTCCATATTCTCCATTCCTCCAGAGATCTGGCAACAACTTCATCATCAGTTTCATTCTTAATTCTTCTTTCATTCACGTTAGCGGTTAAAGAAGAAAATTCTAGTACTTCCCTTGTGCTTTCCATATATCGACAAAAAAGGCCTGCTCTGTTCCGGTTGTTGGGGTTACCGGTTTTGTTACAAAAGTTAGCATGGATATGTTCTAACCATTGCATGCTCATTGAACCATTCATCCGACATTCATGACCCCTTGCTGGATAATGTAATACTATGTTTCGACATAGGGATAAATCTTCTTCTAGGGTAAAATTCTCTGCATTAAGCCTAAAATTTTCGTAAGCCATAATTATAAAAACGAGAGATTAGAAATTTTCTATGAAATGTAAAAGATGTGGATTTAAAATGGGAATGATAGATATAAATTCATTTATTTATAGGTGTATCAGAATACAAATTATAACCGTTGATCAACGGTAACAATTCAGAACGGTAACAAACGGAAACAAAATTGGGGATCGATTTTTTTAAAAAAAAATCAACATTTTGTACAAGCACAATCGGTAGTATAAGAAATTCTTAAACTACCGATTATGATAAGTAGCCCCAAATTGGAATTCGAATTTTTTTAAAAAATTTCAACATTTTGTACAACCACAATCGGTAGTTTAAAAAATTCTTAAACTACCGATAATGATAAGTAGCCCCAAATTGGGAATCAATTTTTTTTTTTTAAATTCAACATTTTGCACAATTACAATCGGTAGTTTAAGAATTTATTAAACTATCGATTATGATAAGTAGCCTCAAATTGGAAATCGATTTTTTTCTAAAGAATTGAACATTTTGTACAAGCACAATCGATAGTTTAAGAATTTATTCAACTACCGATTATGATAAGTAACCCCAAATTGGAAATCGCAATTTTTTGAAAATTCCTGAACACTCACAATCGGTAGTTTCAATTTTGTAAGTACTACCGATTATGTAAGATGCCTCAAATTGGAAATCGCAATTTTTTGAAAATTCCTGAACACTCACAATCGGTAGTTTAAGTAATTCTTAAACTACCGATTGTTGATGAATATACACAATCGGTAGTTTGTTCAAACCCGTTAACTACCGATTATAATGTAAAATTTGAAGAAAATAACTTGTTAAAAATAAATCGATGAAAAATCAAATGATAACTCAAAAATAGTACATATAATCATTTCAAATGTTAGACATTAAAACCAGTAATGTTAAACACTAAAATAATATCCATCAAGTTAACGATTACAACCTAATTTCTAACTCTTTTGGTTTTGGTAAGAGGAGCACGAGCAACAAGGGCTTCAGGTTCATTGGATTCAGGGACATTCGCTTGAGGAGCAGGGACATTATCTTGAGGAGCAGCACTCGTTGATCCGCGAGATCGTTTACTGTGCTTTGATGTTACCCTCCTCGCAAGGGGCGCAGATTTCTCTCCGAACTTGAATGCATAGTCTTCGTTATCGAGGTTGTCAAGGAGGTCTTCATGCGCACTCGTTGGAGGCACTCCCGCATTGATGCACACACTTATCTTGTTCGACAAAAATGCAAACCTTTTCTTTTGTTTTTAGGCAATAACAATCAAACGATTATTATCTATAATATTGACCTGTAATACTAAAATCAAAAGGAAATAACATTACGTACCAGCCTTTCATAGCCAGATGGTTTGTCTTTGATGATGGACCTATATTTTGGCACCCTGGTGCTCTTTCCCTTATCTTCACGGATCACGTGAAGATGAGAATGCTCCCGGTACCATACCATATAGCCAGGACCTGCTTTATCATCTCGGGTGACTGGTCTCCCAACATTGATCATGGATTGCATCCGGTTGTCCTAATGTTCAACCGATGGGTTACCAGTGTAAACAATTGTGATTGAGTCCTTACCACATACACAATTCTCCACGTCCAGAGCGAACCTGCCTTGGAAATAACTCCAAGGTTCTTCTTGGACATAACCCATTTGATGCAGGACCCTAGAGGTATTTTAGATGACATATCCTGTTGGATGCCACAAGGGTCCAAAGTACAACGCCAACTCAGACCTTCGAGGTATAGTACCATCAGCTAGCTCTTCCCTGTAGGGATCAAAACATATATATCTGGATACCATGGAGTCTAGCTTCCTCCTCAAAGCAATCAACTCCTGCTCCTTGAACCTAGATTGCCCGAAAAGATGTAGTTAGTGCCTCGGGTTGTGCCTCTCTCCCATGCCGGGTTCCCTCTTGCCAACTCGAGGGACGGGAAGTGATCATAGATCCAAGCCTAGTGTACATATCAAACCAAGTATGAGAAAATTGATTCTTAAAAGAAGAAAAAATAGATAACAATCAAACCATCAATGGAGTTACGAAAATACATGTAATAAGCTCACCTTCCCAGCTATTTGGATAGTCTTCTCCCTGGATGCCTTTCTTATCTATTCCATCAAAAAAGCAAGACATATCGTGCCCCACGAATATTCTCGAACTTTATGGATGGGATCCAAAAGTTGTAGCAGGTTTTCAACCTGGTTGCCACTGGCATTGGGGAAAATTACACATCCCAAAACGCAGAGAAGATATGCAGTGGTTGTAGCTCTGACCTGGTCATCGCTGAACTCTGGGTTGGCCTTCTCTTTATCCAAGGTGCCTCTGAACCTTTTCATCAGATGAATCATGCTGAATTTCCTGGTTCTGTAAGAAGCGCACTGGCCAAACTCTTCATTGGAGGTCTCCCGGTCCCAACCGAAGCATTTCTCGGTGTAAGCATAAAGCTGCCCCAGCTTAACGTCTTCACATAGTCAAACTTGAATGTCTTACCATGGTCGGCGAGACATAGAATCTGCACCACATCATCGGGTGTGATGGTCATCTCTCCCCACGGCATGTGGAAAGTATCAGTCTCAGAATAATATCTCTCCATGAATGCCGATATTGACACCCGGTCGTGATGTAACATGGAGATTTCGGCGGCCGTAGATAGCCCCGAGTTCAGTATAATTTCCTGGAATCGAAGACACTCACCGTCCAACGGCCAATCGTCCATCTTTGTTGGTGCAACCGTAGGTTTCAGTAGACGGACCGCATTAGAATGGTCCTATATACACGCCGAATTAAAAACAATTAGAATAAAAGTTAACACTTCTACGAATAAAAAGACAATATGTTAAGAATGGTGTTTTATAATTATTACCTCGGTAGAGTAGATTTCCTTGGCCCAAGAATCCTTGTACCCAAACAATAGATCTCCTCCATCTCTTGGGAGACCAGGGATTTGACCTTGTCGTAGACCCTTAATCTTCAAAGATTCGGGGACCTTGTGTCCTCCTTTCTTCCTGGCTTGTTTCTTTCTACCAGTTTCTTCTTCTTCTTGGGTAGCATTTGTTTCACCTTTTTCGAAGTGTTGAGCTTGTGGAGCACTTGATCCTCCTTCTTCGTATTGGCTAGAGCTCTTTTGTCTTCTAGCACTAGCGGTAACCTTTTCCCCCATTCACGACGAGGCCCCTGATAGGATTGTATCGTGGGCTTGCTTTGATCGCCTTTCCCTTCTTTGATACAAGATAAAGAAAAATTATTTCAGTACATATAACGGTAGACAAAGTAAATTGAACTCAATAATTTATTAACAATCGGTAGTCAAAAAACAACTTAACTACCGATTGTGTATAATCGGTAGTATAATAAACAACTTAACTACCGATTAAGCACAATCGGTAGCTCGGGCTCTACATTAACTACCAATTGTGTATAAAAAAATGGAACACAAATGTCTATGGACACACGTACAATCGGGAGTTACATAAAAAATTTAACTACCGATTATGTGTAAATTTGGCAACAGGAATATATCGGTAGTTTAGGTGTCAAAATAACTACCGATTGTGATCGATGTTTTTGAGGTTCACTAACTAGCACATGGGAAGTTTAACCCTATATGTAACTACCGATTATCACTAAATTTTTAATACAGTAGAACAATCAGTAGTTTCTAACCTAAACATAACTATCGATTGTGCATGATTTTCATGAGCAGTGAAGAACACTGCCACAATCGGTAGTTTAATACAACCACGAAACTACCGATTGTGCAATCTAACCTAAAACCCTTGATATTCTAGTCACTAATTCATGCGATTGAATCAATATACACACAAAATATGGTAAACCCCTTACCTTATTGGAGCCATAAGGTGCTCTAGAGGCTGATTGTCGGAATCGGTCTCTGTTTCTAGCTCAACCTCTTCGCGTTCGTCCCGTTCTTCGTATTGTTCTTGAATAATCTCTCGATCTCTTACACTTTGGGCAAATGGTGGCCACTGTGTATTAGGAGGTTGACGATTTGTTTGCTTTTGTCAAGCCATCTTTAGATTGTAGTAACGACGATTAATTGGTTTACGATTATACTGTACGATGAATTGGTTTACGATTAATCGGTTGAAGATGAAAATAAAATGGTGGAATCGCTAGTTTGAAATTGGAGAGGAGAAGAAGACAAACTTGTTGATGAAATCGGTAGTTTGAAATGAAAGTGTGAAATATGTTTAGGTTTAGGTTTTATTAGTGAAAGGTTTTTTGGTAATTATTTGATTAGTGAAAGGTTTTATGGTAATTTTATATACCCCTAGGTTACCCCTTAGCCACACCCATTGGATTGATTTAAAAAAATCCCTAATTAGTTTTTGGTGGCCCTCAAATTCGTCAGGCTTAATAAAGGACGTCGTTGGTCACGACCTATTAAAGGTCGGGTAAATAATTCTTTACACATTCTAAGAATGAATATAACTTCAGGCAGTCTTCCATAGTGGGAACTTTCAATTGGGATTTTTAAATCGAACTTGATGTAAGTGAGTATGAGCTCGTGCTTAGAGGTGTAAAACGTGTTGGTCCAGTCCAGTCTATGAAGTCACATATTTAGTGTGATGTGTGTCGTATGATGTTGTGCTGTGTTAGAAGGCGTGTTATATTAAATTATACCAGAAAAATAACCATATTGTGTTGTGCCGACACTTGTTTTATGTTTTCCAAAAAAAATATTTTTCTGATATAAAGATATGATATGTATTTTTATAGAAATAAGTCAATATAACAATAATAAAATGTCGAAAATTTGTTAGAATAATGGCGTTGAGGGATTCTAGGCCAGTCTTCAAAAAAGGTGTTATAACATATTTTTGAAACATAATAAGGAATAAAACACCAAGGTGACCGTACTTAATATACAAAAACTTCACCCATACTATTTTCTATAAATAAAAACCATTTAAAATAAAAATGGCAAAAAAACCATTTCCGTTTATATTTCTTAAATTTAATTTTTAGTAATTTTCTAAATATCAGACCTACCCTTTCCTATTCTTTATTTATTTTTTCTTCTTATCTTCTTTCATCTTCTTCTTCTCTACCGCTTCCTCCTTCTTCTCCTCCCCCCCTCCCCCCCCCCCCCCAAGCAACACCATTTAACACCCCGCCACCACCAATCTCTCTACCATATCCAGATCTTTCACAACCAACACCCCCGCTTCCACTTCCACCATCAACATCTCCTTCTCTTTCTTCTACACAACCGCCAAACCTACTACCATGTATGGATCCACCACCAAGATCACCTCTGCCTCCTTCTTCTATCCTCCACAACCACCACCATCTCCTCCAGATCCGCCACCAACAACACTTCCTCCTTTTTATTCTATCCTCTACAACCCCCACCAACACTTTCAGATTCGCCACCAGCAACACCTCCGCATCTTCTTTCAATCCTCTAAAACTACCACCAAAAAATGATGATGCATCGCCATCAGGGAAATCAATGTTGTGTTGGTGAAATGATACATTTATGATGAAACCAAATTATGTTTCATCAAATTTTGACAAAATTAAACAACGTTGAAATTAATTTTTTTATAGGTGAAAACAGTAAGTTTTGTTGAAACCAAATTTGGTTTCATCTGATTTTTGTCTATTCTTTTTTATAGTGAAACGAAAGTTTTAATGCTAAAACGATAAATTTATATTGAAACCAAAATTACATCCACAAAGGTTTTTCTTTTTAAGTGGTATAATTATTATTTTATTTAAATCAAATAAAACATGTATAAATTAAGGAATAAGGTTTTGCTCAATAGTGTGAGCTATAACATCAGGAACAAGAACAAAGTCTTTACAAACTAAAATATAAACACAATCCAGGGAATTGTCGGAAGTAAAACTCCAAGGGAATTTTATCATAGATTAAACATGATGATAAGGTTTTATCCGCTAGAAAATTAAGAATTTGGGCAGCCGTAAGTGTTTGGTGACGGCTAAATTGACTTGCACAAAAACTCCTCTATTATCAACTGAACCTCATTGGAATATAATATATTACTATCTGCACGACATACATCGGAAATGCTAAGAAGATTATCAATTTTTTGAAAAATATTGCTGATATTGGTCATCTTATAATTCGATTTTGATACCCAACTCAGAGTTTAATAATGTCAAAAAAAAATAATATGGAAATTAAAATGATTTGGTAAGTAAAATAAGCGGTCAATGTTTGTTAAAGGTGTAGTTAGAAAATAAAATAAGTGATCCATTCAATGCATACCTCAAAAAATGAATATTACATGTAGCTTTTTGGAGGTAATATAAACTACACATAGTTACTATATTGTGTAATTGAGTCCAAATCAAACACCAAATTTTGAATGTATCCTTTGATTGCTTACTTTGACTATACTACGTTATCTTATTACCTCTGTTTTAAGCGTGCCAAACGGATCCTAATTTTTCTTTGAAGATTAGACTTTTGGTGCATGCATTGGATACTTTAGAGTGTAAAGGGGTTCTAAACTAGTCTTAGAGATAGGTGTTATAACATACTTTAAAAAAAATTACAACCACAGAGGTTTATTCTTAATAAATAATCCAATTATTATTTTATTTCAATTAAACAAAACATGCATAAATTATGGAATAAGGTTATTCTCAGTAGTGCGAGCTATAACATCAGGAACATGGACAAAATATTTACAAACAAAAGAATAAACATAATCTAGGGCATTGCCCGAAGTAAAACTCCATGAACATTTTATCATAGATTAAATAGGATGATAAGGATTTATCAAATAGAAAATTAAGGATTGGGAGAGGCATAAATAATCTGGAAAATATAATAAATGGTCGATGTTTGTTAATTGTATTGTTAGATAGTGTAATACAAGGCCATATTTATTGCACATCTCAAAAAGTGAATATTTAATGTAACCTTTTGCAGGTTAAGTTATGTAGAGTTGTTATGTTGTGTAATTAAGTCAATTTCAAACACCCAATTTTCGAATGCAGTCGTTGACTATTCCCTTTACTACACTCTCTTGTTATCTCTGTTTTAAGCGTGCCAAACGGACCTTAAAATATTTTGACGATTCGTCTTTTGGTGCATACATTGGATACTCTAGGGCGTAAAGGGATTCTAAGTCAATCATCGAAAAAGTTGTTATAACATACTTGTAAAAAAAATCAACCATGAAGTTTTTTTTTTAAATGATATAAATTTTTTTTCTTTTTTACAAATAATAAATGGTATAATTATTATTTTATTTTAATCAAATGAAACATGCATAAATTAAGGAATAAAGTTCTGCTCAATAATATGAGTTATAACATCAAGAACAAAGGTTCAGATCATAGCCCTCTTCTTCTCAACTTGACCAAGCCTTCTTTTTCGGGAGCAAAGCCTTTCAAATGTTCAAACTCTTTTTTTGCGAACCCAACAAGTTTAGAATTAATTAAGAAGGTCTGGGACAACTTTGTTTTATGATCCCCAGGTTTCAGAGTCTACTCAAAGCTTAAAACTATCAAAAAGGAGCTTAAAAAATGGAACAAGGAGATTTTTGGACACATAAGATCTCAGATTAAAATTCTTAGAAATTAATTAAATTCCCTTCACATGATAAAAGATAAATCTAGAGGTGATAATCTGAAATGGGAAATGCTACTTAAGGATTTAACTAAAAGGTATAACATTGAGGAGGAATTCATGAAAAAAAATCGAGAGATGATTTTATAAATCTCGGAGATAGAAGTACTGGTTCTTTCCATAGACCGGCTAACAACGGATTTAGAGTAAACTAAATCTTGAGACTTCAAGACTCTCAAGGAATCATTCACTCTGATGTCGGTACTTTAGCTGCAGTCCTTAAAGATTATTTCAACTCAATTTCTCAATCTTCTTGCGTTAATGATCAGGAACATCAAAATAACCAAGCTGCAATCCTAGACCTTATCCCTTCCTGGGTGTCTGAGGAAGTTAATGTTCTTCTGGTAAGCACCCCATCATACGAGGAAATCTGGGACACCCTAAAGCAAATGCATCCATTAAAATCCTGGGCCCTGATGGCTTTTCGCCGTGCTTTTCCATAAAAGTTGGGATGTAGTGGGAAAAGATATTTATCTCCTAGTCCAAAAGTTCTTTGAATCAAAATTTCTCCCAAAAAAAATAAACCAAACTTTCATCTCCCTTATTCCAAAGAAGGATCATCATATTCATCCGGGGGACTTTCTCCCTATAGGATTGTGCAATACAAGCTATAAATTAATCTCCAAAATCTTAGCCAATAAGATTAAAGCCCTATCTCAATAATTGCATTTCCCCTTATCAAGCGGCCTTTGTGCCTGATAGACAAATATGGATAACATTGTCATAGCCAATGAAGTCCTGCACTCCATGAAGAAAAAGAAAGGTAATACTGGATTCCAAAGAATTAAAATTGACGTGAGTAAGGATTTTGATAAAATCGAATGGGAATTTGTCATCAAAATCCTCAAGAAAATGGGTTTCTCTGATCACTGGTGCGATCTAATATATCAGTTCCTTTCCGCTACCTCAATTTTTGTCCTTTTAAATGGGTCTCCCGGCGATCCATTTAAACCTTTTCGTGGAATTAAACAAAAGAGGATCCTCTATCCCCTTATCTTTTCATTATCTGCATGGATGCGCTATCTCATATGCTACTCCATGCAGAGCTTCTAAGAAGATTTCTAGTTTTAAAGTTGCAAATGACAGTCCTTCCATTTCTCATCTGTTGTTTGCAGACAACATTCTTTTCTTCACTAAGGTTAACTTATTTGAATATAGGCAAGTCCTAGAAATCCTCAATAAATTTAGCCGAGCCTCAGGTCAAACCATAGATTTTGAAAAATCTGGTGCTTTTTATAGTCTAAAAGTTCCGCAGAGACTATGCAGAATGCTCATCCGTATTCTAAGAGTCAAAAAATTAACCTAAAAGACCAATACTTAGGGGCCCCTTTATTTTTTGGAAGATAAAAAGCCCCAAGTTTTTCAAATATAGTTGCAAAATTCAAAATTCGGCTTAAAGGTTGGAAAACAAAGTCTCTTTCTCCGGCTGGTAGAACCACCCTTATCTCTTCTACTCTTAACTCCATCCCGAATTACCTTATGTCTTGTTTCCCTCTTCCTATTTCTACCTCAAACCAATTAACCAACATTTCAAAGGATTTCTGGTGGGGAAAGAAAGAGAAGGTAATAAAGGTCTTTACTTTAGGGCATGGGCATCAATCCGCACTTCTAAATCTAAAGGGGGTTTAGGGCTTAAGAAACTAAAAAAGATGAATGAAGCTCTTCTAGCTAAACTAGCCTGGAGAATGATTACTAAACCAAATTAAAAATGGTCCCGAATAGTCCATTCCAAATATGTCAAACATCATCATCTGCTCAAATTAGGAGGAAAACACAAACAAGGTTCCATCATCTGGAGAGGTATCCGTAAAGGGCTTACGGATTTAAAAGATTTGGTTCTCTGGAACATAGGTGATGGATTTGAGATCCTCTGGGAAGATCATTGGATCCCGATTCTTGATTTTACTATTTCTCCGCCTTCAGAGACTATTGGGCTCCAATTTTTCCTTGTGAGCCAGTTAATTGGTTTTGAACAAAAACTTGGGACATAATTCTGCCGACAGAATTATTCCTAATTAACATAGTCAGTTTAATTGCTCGCATAAAAATCAATTTCGATAGTACACTATAAAATGGTTTCTTACCAAAAATGGAGATTTCTCTACCAAGTCTTTTTATAATTTCCAACCATCTGGCCAGTCTTCTCACCAGAATCCGTGGTTCAATAAAATCTGGAAATCAAATGTAATCCCCAAGATAAAAAGTTTTATATGGAAATGTGTTACCAATTGCCTCCCAGTTAGATCAATCCTAAATACTAGGATCAGGATAGAATCCTCAGATTGTCCCTTATGCAACCAACAAGAGGAAACTCTTCTACATTTGTTTAGAGATTGTCACTTCGTGAGAGCAGTATTGTTTGGCCTAGATACCTGTATTAGAGATCTGGATGGAGCAACTATTGGGAACTGGTTTTTAACTTGGCTCACTTCTACGGGTGGATACTTATCATCAGTGGGAAGATGTATGCAGCATAGTCTTTTGGCATGTATAGAAGGTTAGATGCAATCAAGTTTTCAAGAATGAAGAGCAATACCCGACAACGACTATAATGCTTATAAAACAGGACTTGGCCTCTGATTCTAAAAATTATGAAAAGGCTGGAAATTCAGGGAGGAATCTAGGAACGACCACACAAGGTCACAAAAAGAGGATAGTATGGGAAAAACCAACACTGGGATCAAATAAGATCAATTATGATGCTTCTTTCATCAATCACATTTAATCAACCTAATTTGTCGTGATTGTATAGGTTCAATCAGAGGAGGACAGTGCCACCAACTCCTATTTTATACTCCAGAAAAAGCTAAGGGCCAGGCAGCGGTCTTAGCACTTGAGTGGGCAAGGGACAACAACATCAACAATCTGGAACTGGAAGGAGATAACATTAATGTAAAAAATTATCTAGCAGGCAAGAAGGTCGAAGTCGAATGGAGGAGCCAATATATTCTTGATGAAGTTCTAGTTACAGTGCGTTCAATAAAAGATTTCCACAACATTTTTATTGGACGAGATGACAACAGGGTAGCGGATAAGATGGCCAAAGAAGCTCGGATTTCAGGACCAAATAGTTTTATTTCTACTAGTATTCCAATTTATGCTTTAAATGTAGCCCTAAAAGACTCTACTACTATGGATGTAAATGTACTCTCTTAATGGAGCAAAACTATATTTCTTAATTTAAAGTTTGATTTAGTTAGAAAAAAGATTAAAAAAAAAAATCAAGAACGGAAACAAAGACTTTACAAAAATATAAATATAAACATAATCTAGGGCATTGCCCGAAGTAAAACTCCATAGGCACTTTATCATAGATAAACATATGATAAGGTTTTATCAGCAAAAAAAGATAAGGTTTTATCAGCAAAAAAAATTAAGAATTGGGGCAACCGTAAGTGTTCGGTGACGACCAAATTAACTTACTCAAAAACTCCTCTCTTATAAAGTGAAATCATTGGAATATTATTTATTTATTATTATTTATACAGAATAGATCGGAGATGCTAAGAAGATTATCAACTTTTCAAAGAATATTGTGATATTGGTCATCTTATAGTTCGATTTTGTTTTCTAATTCAGAGGTTCAATAATGTTAAAAATATTAATATGGAAATTAAAATGATTTGGTAAATATAATTAGTGGTTAATGTTTGTTATTGATGTAGTCAGAAAGTGTAATACAAGACTGCATTCAATGTACACCTTAAAATATGAGTATTTAATGTAGCCCTTTGGAGATAGTATGAGTTACATGTAATTGCTACGTTATGTAATTGGGTCCATGCCAAACACTTAATTTTTGACTGCAACCCTTGACTACTTCCTTTGACTGCACTACGCCCTTTTATTACCTCCGCATTAAGCGTGTCAAACGGACACTAAAATGTTTTGAAGATCCATTTTTCGTGCACTCATTGGATACTCTAGGGCGTAAGGGATTCTAATCCAGTCATCGAAAAAGGTGTTATAGCATACTTTTAAAAATAAAATTACTACCACAAGGGTTTTTTATCCTGGCGATTTTGGAGGTTGGAAAATAATAATTTGGGACTACTTATTTATACCCATCCAAAGGCAAAGGATAAAGGGGTGTCTAAAAATGATAAAAGTACTAAGTTACTCTCATTAATTCAATTTACATTTCTACCCTTTTAACTTTAAACTATTCTTTTTAAATTTGATACTTTTTAATATATTTTTTTTAAAAAATTAATTTTTCTTCTTAATCAAAAATAAATAAATTAATTAATAAAAAAATAAAAAGAAAATAATCAAACTAGCCTACTATTATCGGAAGTACATGATTTTAATTAGCTGTCGATTATTCTATAATCGGTTAGTAATGTAAAACTACAAACTATTGATTATATATAGATATCTTGACAAGTTTTCTATACACAAAAATAACAACAATAGGAGGTTAAGTTTTAAGACTACTACCGATTGTAAGGTAATCGGTAAAAAACTATAACCCAATTACTACCGATTGTAACCAAAAACTAGTCAGGTTTTTGGTCTTGAAAATCAGTCTAAGCGGTAGATATATAATTTGTCAAAACTATCGATTGTGAAAATAGAAAAAATAATTTTTTTTAAATTTTTGCAAATTTATATGTGGGGCTACTTTTACAATTGGTAGATATATCAATCGCCTAAACTACCGATTGTGAAAGTAGAAATTTTTTAAATTTTCTAAGTTTTGAAAAATTTATATTTGGGGCTACTTCCACAATCGGTAGATATTTGATTTGTCGAAACTACCGATTGTGAATGTAGAAAAATTCTAAATTTTCTAAGTTTTAAAAATTTTATATTTGAGCTACTTTCATAATCGGTATATATATGATTTGTCGAAACTACCGATTGTGAATGTAGAAAAATTCAAAATTTTTATAAGTTAGAAAAAATTTATATCTGAAGTTATTTTTATAATCAGTAGATATTTGATCAACCAAAACTACCAATTGTGAAAAAAGAAAATTTTAAAATTTACTAACTATGAATTTTTTCTATATCTGGGGCTATTTTCATAATCGATAGATATTAAACTTCACAAATCTACCGATTATAGGACTTCAAAATTTTAAAACTGGAAAAAATATATTTTGGGACTACTTGTATAATCGGTAGTTTACAAACTACCGATTATTAGATTGAATAAAAAAGAAAAAAATATATTTTTTTAACTACTTAATAAATTTAACTAATCTAACAATTAATACGATTAATTAACACTGATTAATTAAGGATATATTAGTCATTACGAAAAAGATGTGTTGAAATTACTTTATAATGACTGTATTTTGTCGTATTAGTAACCTCAAATTATTTTTATTAGTTTTTTTTTAAATGATACAATTATTATTTTATTTTAATCAAACAAAACATGCATAAACTATGTAATAAGGTTTTCTCAGTAGTGGGAGCTATAACATTAGGAACAAGAACAAAGTCTTTACAAACTAAAGCATAAACATAATCTGGGGTACTCCCCGAAGTAAAACTCCATGGGCGTCTTATCATAGATTAATTGACTAAACATGATAAGGTTTTATCAGCTAGAAAATTGAGAATTAGGGCAGCCGTAAGTATTTGATGACGGACAAATTGACTTACACAAAAACTCCTCTCTCATAAAGTGAACCTCGCTGGAATATAAATTATTTTCTATCAGCATTGATAAGAGATGCTAAGAAAATTATCAACTTTTCGAAGAATATTGTTGATATTGTCATCCGATAGTTCGATTTTCATACCCAATTTAGAGTTGATATTGGCCATCTTATAGCTCGATTTTGGTACCCAATTTAGAAATTAAATACAGTTATCTGTTTTCTGTTAAACCTCAAGTGATGTTTCCATTACCTTGTATAGTTCGATTTTGATACCCAATTCAGAGTTTAAATATTGTTATCTATTTTCAGTTAAACATCATATCATGTTTCCATTACCTATATCATAGACATAATAAATATTATCCTTGCTTAAGAATCAGTTTAGATGGCAGAAAACAATCCCAATATATTATTCGCATTCAAAGCAGATTGCTTTGTCTACCCAAAACCCACGTTTGTTACATGAAAAGTAGATTTTATTACTTTTATCTTTATTTATTATAAAAAAAATAGTTTATTAATAATTAAAAAAAAAGACATATGGTCCATACATATTATAGTTTCTAGCATCATAATAAAGATGTTTAATTAAGAATGGATGAGGGATAGTGTAGAACAAGATGGTGTTGCAATGGATTTTGATGATAGGGCAGTAGCCACCTGGTTTGCACCCCCTTGACAAAATTAAATCTCATTACATTTGAACTTAAATAGTCTTTACATGAATGTAGAAGGTCTTGTAAAATGGTTTGTCTTTGTCATTCGATATTTGTGCTTTGGTTTTGGATAAATGTGATATCATCTTTGTGGTCTCCTTCTAGCTCCACTCCATTAAGCCTTAGAGATTTTGCCCACATTATTGCTTCCTTCAAAGCTTGAATCCCCGCTTGATTGTCCCACCTTGATTCCATTGTCTTTATCCTGGCTTCCCTGTAATTTCCATACTAATCACGCATAATTAGTCCAATGGTAATAATGTTGGTTTGTCTGTTAAACACCCCTTTGAAGTTTATTTTTAGCATATGAACATGTGATCGATGCAAAATTACATAGTTTGAAAGAACAATGGCTACATGATGATTTGTGTTTTGTAACTTTCTGTCCTGTGTATGTTTCAAGCATAAGATTGATTTCAAAACAACTTGTTTGGAGTTTGGTTTATGGTCTCTAAATTTTTTTGCATATCTGGCTTTCCAAATGTGCCAGATTATTGTAGCATATTTTGCTCCCCAATCTCTTCATTCCCCATTCCAGCTTAATACCCAGTCTATTAGATTTGGTGGTTGCACATTTGGAGGAAATGGATTATAAGCAAAAATAAACCATACACTCCTAGCAAAAGGACAAGCGATTAGCATATGTGTTAGAGTTTTCACTGCATTTCCACACATCACACACTTAGGGCATGTGTTCAAGATTTGGGCCATTTTATCTCTTATAGGCAATATGTTAAGAAAGATTTTATAAACAAACATTTTTAACTCTTGGTGCTACATCTAGAGTCCACACCACCTCACATAATCTATTGTTATCCGAATTGGTTCCTTTAAGGGTGGTGTACAAAGATTTACTTGTGAACTCTCCAGTTAAAGTGTGGTTCCATCTTAATCTATCTTCTCTCCCTAAGTTAGGTTGTATGCTCTGGATTTTTGAGACTACATCATGAGAAAAAAGGTTGTTTAGAGTATTGATTTCCAAATCTCCATTGGCATCAACCATATCACTCAAAAAATTACAATTCATAGTATCTATAAGTCTGATTAGTTGGTCCCATTGTTAGGAACTCAGCAATCCTCTCAAACATTAATGTTGTTCCCTTTCCCAACTTCCCAAATTGAGTTAGTTTTTATCATTATTAAACCTTCATGAATACACTTTCATGTCCAAGAGCTAGAAGGTTGAGACTTGATTCCAAGAGGGTATTTACAATTAGGAAAATATTTGGCTTTTAAGATTTAACTGCATAAAGTTTCTGGGAATTGGGTTACTCTCCGCGCTATTCTCGACAGTTGAGCTAAATTGTTTGTGTGGAGGTCTCTAAATTCGAGTCCAACCATTCCATGCTTTTAAGTAAAGGCCTTTGCCACCTTCCTGTTTACCCAACCTAAAGTTCCTTTGAGTTGAGGTAAGTTGTTTGGTAATAGTTTTGGGGATAAGAAAGCATCCCATTTGAAAGATAGGGATGGATTCCATGACAGTTTTGATCGCAACAGGTATGTGTCTTCACTGAGCATCGACATTATTATTACAATAAGAAAACAAGCAAAGATCCATCGATTGTACAACCATCATTTTGAGCTATGATGTATAAAAGAATAACTGAATCAAAATGTATATTTCAAGTTGTACATAATGACCAAATAATACTTACATGGGTTGAGAAATAGATGTTTACTTGTTTAGACATGTGCGCTAGATGACATGAGCACAGTCCCCTGCTTCGCAAATCAACACGGCTGTTTCTTGGTTGAGTTGATTCGCCAACTCGGGTTGGAGCTTCTGATACTCATCTTTGACAAATGAAGCAGCCTCCGCTGCCTGATTGACATCAACAAATGCAAGACAACACCCTCTAAATCCTGCACCACTAAACCGAGCTCCAAATACCCCGGGAGTCTTCAGAAGTACCTCATAAAGTTGTATCAGTGGTTCACAGCCTATAGAAATTTGAGATGTTATTCATTACATGACTACACTTAAAAATTACTTTCTCAGTGCAATTCTTACAAAATGTTGTGATATTGCCTAGGAGGATCTCTCGAGGACAGCATCTAATCATATCCGTGGAGAGTGGAGTCTTCTAGAATGTCACACTCGTGTGTTCAATTAAGATCTCATACCCAAGATTTCTAAGTGACCAGTCTTTAGGGGAATTTCCAAAGGCAACTGGTTTGTGTAGCATTACCCAACACTATGTTATTTTATATGTAATTCGAAATTTCAAAGTGTTTTACCAGGATATTGGCGAAAAAACTGTAAGACTCTCTAAGGAGGTGATTTTTATAAATTCGTAGAGCATATCACAATTGTAA
The DNA here is from genome assembly GCA_023531435.1 of Papaver californicum. Lineage (NCBI taxonomy): Eukaryota > Viridiplantae > Streptophyta > Magnoliopsida > Ranunculales > Papaveraceae > Papaver > Papaver californicum. Next base: position 2,434,156 of record JAJJMC010006776.1, read on the forward strand.
AGTACCTAATTTAGAGTAAAAGGTGGATATTTTGAATAACCAATAACTAAAAGAACATTTGAGTTTACGCACCACACTCATAGTTCTGAATGGAACTCAGACCCGAAGCAGATATAAGCTTCCCAAATTCTTCAATTTTACCAGAAGACCATGCTTCAATTCCTGATAGTTACAACTTACAAGATTAATAAGACTACATAATAACTGTAGCTAAGTACATAAAATGGTAATATTGAGTCAATGGAACTTGACAAGATTTCTAAAAAGCTTCCGCAGAGATTCATCATTACCTTTTGTAACTCTCATATTTTCTGAGAAATAATGTTCTGCTCTTCTAGCAAGATTTGTCTCTAATTTGTCCTGTTGAAATTGAAGGAAAATTTTTTCTGATTAAGTAAAGATCATAGTAGAGATCAGCCAAATCTTACCAAAATTTTTAGGCAAAAAATGTACCTTGTGAGCTTTGTATGCTTCCGGTTCAACTGAATCAGAATGATAGAAGAGGAAATGATAAGTTAATTCGTTGTACAAAATGGTCAAATAGCCAAAAGTTACAAAAAAAATGGGGAGAAAAATATTCACCGTTGCAAAGAACAGGCTCCTTTAAGCTATTCCCCGAAGCACTACAAGTAGAATCAAGCAAAAAGTCTCAGCCAGTAACTACAAGTTAATAGTAAGAACTACAGAGAGCTAGTTCTGATACTATATCACAAGGAAGGTTAACATTGATGCGAGTACTGATAGCCAAAGTCCTCAATATTCAAATAGCTAATCCTAAGTATATAACCAGATAGAAATGAACAAGAATACTCAAAAAGAATAATATATACTATAACATGAAAGAGGTCACGATAAATCAACCCAATTACAGATTGAAATTAGTTGCTGGCACATGGTGTAATCATCCAGATTTGGTGCCGAGTTTTGAAGATATTTGGAAGTACTAGAGGCACAATGGAATATGAAACAGGACTACATGAATTTAGGTTTTGATCTTGAAAGCAAAGGAATTATCACGCAAATGTGTTCAATAACAAATGTAAAGTATTTACTTTAAAAGAGCTTTAGCAGCTTCTTGGCACTCGGAAACACGGCGATTGTATCCAGGATTACTGGTCAAAGCCTGCTTCAATTCTGAAAATGCTAATAATATTTTATACTCTTTGTGCTCCTCTTTTACTTGATTCTCCTGCAACTTTGGTGATTTTACGAGCTTGTGTTCCTTTGTCTACATGTTACAAAATAGAAAATTATGAGATGAAGGATTGCTAATCAGTTGTTAATATAATTCGCTTTAGATAGTTGTAGAATGCAAGCAGATGAAGAAAACTGAAAATGTTAGCGTCTTCATATATGGATGATTTCAGGATAAAACTTAAACTGTATCAATTAAGACCATGAAAGTAAAGACAAACAAACCTGCAACTGCAACTAATACAATTTAAAACCATTTCCCCCTATTTTAGAAATTTATAGATATGTAAAATCAAGCATTACCTTGCAGTTCATGTAAGTGAGACAACCATAGCGAGAGAGTAATACGGCCGATTGGTCCAAAATACCATTTTTCAAACCTAAATATTCATTTTCAATTAGCCTGGAAACATGAGCAAGTGTACCACTCAATAATCTGTACAGAAAACATAGCAATAGAGTTTGCAAAAGATAGTTTGCCACGAAAACTTACCGATCCAATTCAATATTTTCTGTCAGGGACACTGTTAAATTATTGCAGATTCAAAAGCCAACAAATAAGCAATTCCAACCTGTTTACAGGCATTTTATTTTTATTAGAATCACAGTAAACTTATTACTCTAGAATCAATTTAAATGAGTGCAGCATTTGTTGGTGTTCATAGACTTAGAATGTGCGAAAACTAAAAGTTTCAGAAACTAGAGGAACAACAATCTTACTGCAGCTGAGGAGCTTAGACCTGAACTATCGAGTCCCTCAGAACCACAAATGAATCCTACAATGCCCTGCAACAAGAGGAACACGTGTTTAATTACCTTCAAAGTTCAAAGTTCAAAGCTTTGAGTAACGCCCATTGAAAAAGAGTGAGAGAAATTATCAGGATTCGAGCAAAGGTGCATGTCCAACCTGCTTTAAGTGGTTTCCTGCTCTTTGCAATGCATACGATGCTCCTCTAGCATAATTTCCCCACTGACATTCTTCATGAATTGTGGGTCCATTAGTGGTACGGTCCTCACCATTCTTACAATTAACAGGCCTTGGGTGCTGCATTTCATCTATTCTGGGAATCAGAGTAGAACAAACATTCATTCACACAGTTTGCCTGCAGTACTGAAACAACCAAAGTTTCTAGAAATACCATACATGATACAACAATCACATCAAATTTTGTTTTTGGCCGAAGTCTTTGTTTCAAAATTCATTTCATATCACTAGTTCTGCATCATCGGGTTCCTTCCTAATTAAGTTTTAATAAAATCAGACTACCCAGTTGAAATTATAGTGGTACATGGGAAATTATTGAAAATGTTAAACATGACATCCATACCTAAATCTGACTTCACCTTGAAATTGTCCTGACCGAAGGTCGACCTACACATCATTTTCTCTTCATTATCAAGTACAAAAGTTCACCATATTAAAAGAATCTATAAAACTTAAAACAACTTCCCACATACAGATTCAAACAGCATTAGAAGCGATAGAAAAAAGGAAACAACACTTGCTATTCATTGATAATCTGTTTCGACCAATAAAAGGTGATAGATAACCTGCTGATCTACGGAAGCAACAAACCCCAAGAGTATTCCTTTATTTATCGTCATAGCTGAAACAGCTCCTCCCTATAAATTATTTGAGAAATAAATAAAGATCTTTCTTAAAGATAATACTCGTAATATGTAGAGTAAACGATTGTAACCGAAGAATATCACTTTTCAGTTTGTACATATGCATTTGCCAAACTAAAAACATCAGATTCTTTTGATCAAAATCCAGTAAAATGCAAAAACAGTATCATACGCACCTGATGATCAATATGGGCTCCCAGTGGACAAATTCTATAAGGAGAGACAACAACCTTAACCTCTTCAATACCTCTTCCACTTATTTTAGCAACCATCTTCTTTACTGCATCCAACTGAAACAGAAACGGAGTTAGTATTAACCATCACTAACTACCAAATGAACATCACATAAATCTACCACATTCCAGAGATTTATTCACTTCTTGTTGACCCATAGAGACCGTACTTATATTTATATACATTGTCATTTTCCTTGCTTCTTTATCCCTTCGTATATCATGCATTACAATGGTTGTTAGGCATAAGAACTAAAAGTCAGTGTTGAGTTGTTGAATGTATCCACCTCTTGTGGACACACAAACCCTTTGTTTATATACATTTCACTCATTCTCTCTTACAGTTTGATCTATCAAAACAACTACATTATCAAAGAAACCCCCAAATTCAAACAACAAAACTGATGATTGAACAAAATCATGATCATTTCATGAACATAATCAAAATAACAAGTAATTAAAAAAAAAAAACCATCAAGAAAATTAAACACATTACAGCACAAAAATCTGTAAGAAAAATTCAGGAATCAGGTCTGTTTCAGTATTACCTCTTCTTCAGAAGGCCAAGATAAATGACCCATTTTGGAAACCCTTTGAAAATTTCTCCAGTCTAAGATGTTTTGAGTCTGGGTTTTGTTTGGTTAGATCAAAATCAAAGGAAATTAATGATCTTGTCTTGTTTACAGAGAGTGTGTGGAGTAGAGTTAAAGGTATGAACCTAATAATGAAACATCAAATGAAATTTGATAAAATGTCAAACTTTTTTTTTGCAGATGGGTTAATCTGAACTGTCGATCAGTGTAGCAAATACTTGATCTTTTAACAAAATCATTGATTGATTTGTTTGAATCTGATTTGACGATGAACTTTTAGGACCACTAGCATCAAATGAAAACCTAACAAAGGCGTTGATGCAATCTGAGTAAGAATCTGACTGAATCCGAATAATTGTATTCGTTATGATCCAAAACCTGAATTCGGTTTTGCAAGGTGGGTTATCTACGCAAGACCATCTCTAGTCCTAGAAAGCAGGGTGAGCAGCGGATGGATGGTTGTAAATTTGCAAGACCATCTCTAGTCCTAGAAGTAGGGTGAACAGCGGATGGATGGATGTAAATTTGGTGCCACAACATCCAATCTATCTAAACGATGGATTTGAGATTTTTATCCCCATCTAGTCCATTACTTGATGGATTTGAGATGTGAGGGTAGACGGATGAACAAATTAAATGCGAGTGGATTGACAGATTTCTGATAATATACAAAGTAAGTTTAGATTACTATTGATATAAAGTTTATTTAAATTGTATTAAGGTTATTCTTAACAGTCGGGCACAAACAAAAAGTATAAAATCAATATTGTTTCTGGCAAGACCATAGTCTGAAAGAAATTAGCATCAAATTCTCAAAGATGGACTTTGATTCATTTAAAGAAAATACAAAAAATATGAAATGAATCGAAGAATAACTTAATTAAAACTATTACTCATAATCACAAACCTACTTAACTGAATTCATTAAAACAAACAGTAACACTTAGCCTTTCAACGGCAAGATAATTCTAACTTCTCCATTTTTTATCACCAAAGCTCATGAAAGCAAAAGTTTTATCCAAAAAATCCTAGTTAACATGATCACAAGCCTTCTCAAAATCCACTTTGACAAATATAGTTTACCACTTCTCATTTTTTAAATCTATAAACTCATTAGCAACAAGTAGAGGTGTAAAGTGGGACGTGCCAACATGAGCACAACCCAGCCCAACACGTTAAAAATTGAGCACAACACATCACAACACGTGGTAACTTCGTGTGTTGTGTTGGGCTTGACTAATCGCCATAGTGGCACAACACAACACGCGACACAGACAAGCACGCGACACAACACAATACAGCACGTTAAGGCACGTCACACATACACGGTATATCCAAAAGACCGAGACTGGTTGAGTATGATCCCTAAATATATTTTTTGATCAGATAGGATCCCTAAAATTTAACAAAAGTATTATGTAGGTTAATGGTGTTACACATGGTCTCCGTAACAAACATATTTATAAAATAACTTAAATATACTATCGTTCCCTATTTTACTAGTACGTTTTGACGACCGTTTCCTACTTCAACTTTGACCGACTCAATTACAGACCCTAAATCTATTTACCATTTCTTATTCATTCTCAACATAAACTTATAACATGAATTAAAAACCCTACTCAGTAAAAGAAAAATAAAACATCGCTTGGTAAGAATTCTCTTCTCTGTCTGTAAACCTATCTTCTTACTATTTTTCTGTTTCTGTTATTTGGTATTAAGTTTTTTATACTTGTAAGCCAAACTTGTTCACCAATCAGGCTATAATTTGCTTATCTTGTTTTAATATACAAATCTTATATATTTTCGTTGTCTTTCAATACGGTCTTGTGTCAGTTTACTAAACATGCTTGCGAATTGTTTAGGTTAGTTGTGATGACACGGCACAACACAGTTGTTCATGTGTTGTCATGCGAGTTGTATTGGACTGAGCTTTTGTCTAAAAAATTACAGCACAGAAAAGTACATTGAAATCGTTGCACAGCACGACACGTATCATGCTAGGGACGTCTCTTCATGTGTTGTGATGGGATGTCCCGGTCCATTTTACACCTCTAGCAACAAGTACACCATCCAGAAGATGTCTTTTTTTTAATTATATAAAACCAGTTTGTCGAGAGGAAATAATGTTGGGTGGAGTGGCTTTAACAACTAACACTTTGGAAATTATCTTATACATTCCATGAACAAAACTGATTGGCCTAAGATCCTTTATCTCTTCTATGGTCTCCTATTTTGGAATTAAAGCTACATAAATGTATTTTAGCTTTCAATCCAAAAAATACTTCCCCAAAAAGTATTTCTCCTTCGGTTCTTTAAGCACTAGCATTATGTCAATCTTGATAATGTCTCTTACAAGAACATAGAAACTAATGAGGAAACCATCTGGTCCTGGTGGCTTGGATTGTTCTAAATTTTTCATAGCAGACAAAAACGCATATTCAGAAACTTCACTTTCCAACCATAACTTCATATCCTATGAGATTTTGCTAAAGTGCATAAAGTCCATTAAAACTGATCTTGCAGTTTGATTTTGGAAAACATTCTGAAAAAATTCCAATATACATTCTTTAATCCCCACGTCACCAGTTTTCATTTATCCTCTTACTCTAATAGCACATATCTAGCTTCTTATTTTATCTGTAGCCAAACTACGGAAGTATATTGTATTATCATCTTGTTTGTGCCTATGTGTGGCTCTAGCCCTAGCTCTCCATTTTTCTTCTTTTATAATTGTTAAATTATAAAATTTCTGCATTGCTTGCAATCTAACATCCCACTTCTCCTTAGTAAGTCTATTGTTGATATTCTCTTCAGAATTTAAGGACATAAAAATGTCCTCAAATTCATCCATTCTTGTATTCAAATATACATATTCTTGTTTGCTCCAAAGTCTCAATTTTGGCTTTAATAACTGCAACTTCTTGCATATTAAAAAACCAGCTCCACTTGTTATAACAAAATAAGTCCAAGTAGAAATAATAAAAGAAATAAAATTAGGATGACTATACCAGTATGACTCATAGCGGAATGGGCCTGGACCAGTCTTGACACCTTCACAAAAAATAGTTATGTGACTATGATTAGAACAAGGTCTTTATAAATCTTTTTGCATAACTTTAGGATATTGCTGCTCCTATTCTGTTGAAATCAAAATTCTGCCAATTATGCTTCTTATGCTGTTAAACTAATTTTTTGTCCAAGTGAAAGTAGTTTCATTTAAAGGTAAATCAAATAACCCATGTTTTGCAATGAGACTATTTAACTCCCTCTTCACCACCAGATGATCTCTCATGAATAAATATTATCTCATTAAAATCTCCATTAATTACCCGAGGCAGGTTCCATTAACTTCTAACTTCTTCAATTTCCCTCAAAAAAAGCTTCCCTTCACTAGTATTATTAGAGTTTGGAGCATAAATCCCAATGAAAACCCATTCAAACTTAGTGTCACACATTTGGCAGAGTGTAGTGATAGAGTACTGACCAACTAAATAATTCATGAAATTTATTTTTGAATCATCCCAACAACAAAGAATCCCACCTGATATACCTTCTGAAGGGGCATCAAGCCATTTAACATGCTTGTTACCCCATGTCTGCCAAACCAAAAGATCATTATATTGTTAAGGCTTAATTAGTTTCTTGTAAAAGAAAAATACTATGCTTCCGATCTCGAGTTTTATTTTTTTTCTTTTGTTAAGGTTATTTAGACCTCTCACATTCCTTTCACATTCTTTTTATGGGATCTAACTACTTACACATTCTTTTTATCGGATCTAACTACTGGAGATGAACTTTTACTAAATAAGGGTTTAAAACTGTTGGAGATGCTCTATATGTGATTTTAAACCTAAAGAATTACATATGATATATATATTCAAATATTAACATTAAATGGTTTTTCTTTTTATTTTCTAATTTGATACCTTCTTGCTTCTCTTAAAATGTAAAAATGTATTACTTTTCTTTAAAATAAAACGGGGTCTAACAAATCTTACATTTTTGTATCCTTATTATATTATAGTGGTTATATTTTCTTTTAAGATAAAATGAGATCTGATAAACCTTATATTTTTATATCCTTATTATATTATAATATTAATATTTTATAATAATATAAAATAAAGTTTGGACAAGTTGGCCTAGGTAAAGGAGCGGTTCGGATTTGTCTAAGGAAGAGATAAATTGTTGTTTGTGGTTTTCAAAATAAAGCTTGGACAAGTTGGCCTAGACAAAGTTGTGGCCTATATTTTTCTAAGGAGGAAATAAATCTACGGATATAGTTGTTCATTATAAGTGTCATCTATGATTAAAAGTTAGAAACACATCCAACGGTCTTAATTTATTATCTTATTAATTTTTCATAATAAATATTTTATTAGTTATAAATGTCTCATTAATTATCCTAATAAATATATACTCCCATTAGTAGACAATAATTTTTTTAATAACTATATCAATGGACATTAGGCGTGGTGTTGGTGAGTTGTGATGAAGCCGGTGGTTGTAGTGGTGGTGGATGGTGGTGGTGGATCGAAGAAGTAGTAGTGGGTTTTGGTCAGTGTGTAGTGGAAAAAGTTTATTCATGTCGTTATGGCACACGTAACATTGTACTATGGAAAATGTGGTTGATTTTCTTTAGTGTTAAATTGAGCTTGGTTATAATATAAAAGAAAACATAACAAATAAAAAGCACGGGGAACTTGTTGGGTCGTTACGCTTACCAACATATATGCCCCTCCTCATCTCTAGCTAGCAGGGATTAGATCGAAGAACTTGCTGTGAAATCGAGAAGAATAAAATGAAAATGAAATGATTTATATATTAACAACAAATGAATGACACAGATCAAAATTGATATACAAAACAAATTATTTACTATGGAGGTCATGTCGGTACAACATGGGTCAAGCTATTATATAAATTAGAATTGAGTATCAAGTTTAGAACAAGGGTTATTGGGAGTAGTTACTATTCCACACTGAATTAGTTATGCAAAAAACAAGTCGGTTTGGGAGCGATAACTATTCCAAAACGCCCATTCTGATTTGGGTTCTACTTCAACTGAAGTAAAATTTAATAATAAAAATTATTCAGGAAACATTGTAATGTACTGTATATGTCTAGATGGAAAATTAATGTATTGTAATGAAACCTTGGCCATTCATCTCAATTAAAAAAAAATAAAAATATACGAACGACAAATTGTCTACATGTTGTTTGATGAAAAACTCACCAAAACAACAAACAATCTGTTATGTAGTGATTTTTTTCACCACTTCCGGTAGCGGGGTAAGCAATACTTCCACCCAGTATAGTTAATTTCATCCATCTCGGCTAAAACTTATGATTTCCCGGATTTCGGAGATATGACGAGACGATATGGTAAATTTTGCCGACACGAGATTTTATAGAAAAATTCGGTTGTGTTAGTTGTCTAGGCCGAGAACTCCGAGAACGAGAAAAGTGTTAGGTGAAATCTATTTGTGCTGCACACTTTTCTATTTTCATCTTCACCATATTTGTTAATTTTTATAAGAATTGAAACAAAGATTATCTTATTAGCCATTTACTTCTTTTTTAAACTATTCTTTTTACGACTGTAATATATCATTTTTGAAAACCTTTCTAGCAGACTCAATGGTTAGTGTTTAGGCCAAAAATTCCTTTTGCTAAACAACCAATCAAACTCTTGGATACAAGTTAAATAAATGTAAACGAATAACAGAGAAATCTCTTTTAAAATAATAAAAAATCATCTTTTTCATAAATTGTTTAAGCTCAATACAATAAATCATCTAGGTTATGTAATTTCTGGGTTTATAATCTTTACACCTTTTCATTCAATACAGAAATTCAAACATTATACAATTACTTCTCATAAGTTTGTACCTAAAAATTTCTTCTCCTCCCTCTCTTAGGTTTTTTCTTACTAATTTTTCCGTCCTTTATTCGTTGTTTGATCTTCTCTATTTATAGATCTATTTTTCTGATCGCTCTTTATACCACGTGTCGTTTTCTTCAGCCTAGTCATCGATTCTGGATCAATTCTTCTCTGGGTCGATCCATCTTGTTTCGATATGTTTATCATCCTTGTACTTTATCTTTATTTGGTGCGATCGCATAGATGACAGATCGTTCTTTACAGCTTCTTGGTTCGATACTTTATATGTCCGACACGTGTTTCTTTATCCCTTAAAACTTCTGTGGCCTCGATCATAGAGTATTTATTATAATCTGCTTTCTCGATCATTATAATAATAATTATCTTTTACTTTCTCGATCTTTAAAAGAATGGAGTAATTATTATCTTTTACTTTCTCGATCATAAAATAATAGTATTAATAACTTTTTGCTTTCCCGAACAGCTATCAATCAATACTGTTTGTCTTATTCTTTGGTGTTCAGCTTTCTCGATCTTATGTGTCACTCATGCAGCTCTTCGCTCAGGAAACATCTCATGTCTTTCGATATTCGATATCTTTGATAGTAATCCTGTGTTTCTCACCTTTTTTAATCTAGATGCTTCTTTGCTTGATCCTCTTCCATGTGTCGTGATTCTTTAATTTACTAACA
>JAJJMC010006776.1:2454383-2587873 GCA_023531435.1 Papaver californicum
TTTGCTTGATCCTCTTCCATGTGTCGTGATTCTTTAATTTACTAACAGTTAGATCGGAGCTTCATCATGATTTTAATATAAAGGTATTATCTCGATTTTAAATTCGAATAAGGAATTCCTTATAAGTCGTGGTTTCACTAATTAAACCTTAAATTGTTGCAGTATGTTTCGAAAACCATAAACAAACTAATAAGAACTAAAAAATTCTTTTGAAGCAAACATAAAGTAAGTAAATTCTTATGGTTCCTTCAAGAAGATTACAAGTAGGAATTTAAAGGAGAAAATATTGATTGCCTGGAACTTTAAAAAATAGGGAAGAATAGTGTGTTGCGCTTAAGATTAACTACTTCCTAAACATCCCAAGATCTTTCTCACAAAAACTGAAAAAACTAAGCAGAATTTAAACAGGAACACAAAGAATTATAGTGGTTCGACGATGTGTCTACTCCATTACAACAAAATAAACTTTTAGTGAAAACTAAGAGAATATACAATTTGTTTCTTGTCACACCTTTCATAATTCAGACACTGATATAATAACCAAAGGTTTATGATCCCTATTTATAGGTCTAAGAACAATCTAGAATATGCCTAGATATAGAAGTCCCAGGTAAAGAATTAATTCCTAATATAACTTAGAAATCAAATTCCTAAAATAACTTGTGGAGGTGCAAACTGATTTTAGGAAATCAGTTTGGTGTTTCCTAAATCTAGCCAACATCTAACAATTCTCCACCTTGGCAAGATTTCCAAGATAACTTCAACATTCTCTGATTTCTCCATCTTGGTATGAAATCTAAACATTCTATTTCTTTCAAACTTTTGTTGTTTTCATTCATCTGGAGATGCTTCACTTCTTCAATCATCATAAAGATGCTTCACTCCTTTATAGGGCTTCACATGTTCTCACAAGCACTACCACACCTGAAGGTGTCTTCAAACTTTCACAATGATGATTAAGCTTAGAAAATGTCTAAACTTTTCGCATGTCACTGTTAGAATTAAAAATGGATTATTACTTAAAATAATTTTTGATTATTACTTAAAATGATTTTTGTTACTAAATATATCTTAGTGGGATCAAGGGTCACTAGTCCAAACTTGGGGTGGAAAAATAGAGCCATCCATTTTCACTTCTTAGTGAATGAGAAACCTTTGGTTTGTCCCATATTGGGCAAACCAAGGAGGAAGTTTATCCTCTTTACCACAAACGTTATATAAGGAAAAAGAACTAGTGGATTGGATATGGACTTAGGAAATGGACTAGTGGGCAAATGCACACATGTGCGGTGCTTCGCACCGGAGCACCGCGGACCGCGGGCTTGCGGAGCTTGCGTGTGCTTTTGCGGGAGCCTTGGCGGGAGCCTTGGCGCGAGCCTTGGTGCGACCTTGGTGTGACCATTGGCGTGTGCCTTGGCGTGTGCCTTGCGAGTGCCTGCGTGTGCCCATCTGAGATCCAACGGTTTCATATTTTTAATTTTGTACATTAAGTATTTTATCGTTTTGAATTTTAAATTTAAATCAGATTTAAATAACAAAATCTTTTAATTAAATATCTCAAATTAAATTTGTTTAATTAATTGATTTTTTACCGTTTGATAATCAAGAGTCTTCTTCTTCCTTAAAAGAAAAAACAAAGTCAGATTTTTTTTTACCCCAGTCGCAGCCACTGTCCTGACGACTTTTCACCATCTTCCTGCTTTGTTGTGCGCACTAGAATTATTTTTCTTTATCTTCTTCTACTGTTAAGTTCACAACGGGCCAACGAGTGTTGCTAACTGGGTTGGTATCAGGTGGTTGTATCCAGGATTCAAATTTGTCAATTACAAAGGTATAACAACACCTTCTAGGTGTACTTGGCAAATATTGAGTTAAGGGCAGTCTGTTGAACAGGCGACTCCACCTCTCTGTGCTTGAGTGATTGTGTGCTGCTTTATCTAACCCTCCCTTAATCAGATACAAGCTTCTATTTGGTTTATTTTTTCTGTTACAGGAATAATATTCGACAACAACCTTATCAACAATCTTAACTCAATATTTGCTTTCTCGAAAATTATTCTTCTGTATCAATGGCAAAGACTGATGTTGAGAGACCTCAGAAGTTTTCTGGTAAGGATTTTAAGAGATGGCAGTCGAAGATGTTGTTTTTCCTGAGTTTCCACATGCTTGATGAAATAGTGTTGAAGCCGTATGATGAAGCTCTTGATCTTCCTGAATCATCCAAGGAAAACGATACTTGGACGAGAAATAATTATTTAGCAAAAAATCATATTTTAAATTGCCTTGAAGACTCTCTGTATGATTTTTATAATGCTAAAGAGAATTTTACTGCTTTCAATTTATGGACTGCACTGCAAGAAAAATATGTAGCAGAAACTGCAGGAACTAAAACATTCCTGGTTGCACGTTTTTTGCAATACAAGATGATGAATGACAAGTCTGTAGTTGATCAGTTTCTGGAGTTGCAAAAAATAATAAATGAAATCATTGCTGAAGGAATAGTAATTTCTGAGACCTTTCAAGTTTCTGCTGTGATTGAAAAATTACCAAGTTCATGGGCCGAATACAAGAGAAGACTAAGGCATGAAACTGGTGAGATTACTATGATAGAATTGGGCAAGAAAATCCAAGTTGAAGAATTGATGTGTTCAAAGGACAAGAATGTTTCTTATGCAAGAGACATGTCAAACAAAGCTCATGTGATCGAACACAAGTTTGCCACTCCCAGTCTGGACCACAACAAGCGCAAGCCTGGCCCTCAAGGAAAAGGTAAATTTCAAAAACCAAAGTCTGCTATTAGTAAGACTAAGGAAGCATGTTATGTTTGTGGTGTGTCTGTCCATATGGCAATGCATTGTAGAAAACGCAAAGATGCAAATTTTAAGAAATCATATGTAAACTTAGTTGAAAGTAGTAAAAATGAATTTTCTGGCACGGTGTCTGAGGTTAACTTAGTTACCAATGTGAGAGACTGGTGGGTAGACTCTGGAGCTACCAAACATGTCTGCGGAAGTAAAGACATGTTCACCTCCTATCAGACGGTAGGAGAAGGAGAAAAACTCTATATGGGTAATTCATCTGCAGCACAGGTTGCAGGAAAAGGAAAAGTTTCGCTGAAGCTCTCTTCCGGGAAAATCCTCACATTGAATGAAGTTTTACATGTACCAGACATCTGCAAGAATCTCGTTTCAAGTGGTGTGCTAGATGATAAGTGCTTTAAGATTGTATTTGAGTCTGGGAAAGTGATTATCACTAAGGGAAAGGACTTTGTGGGAAAGGCCTATAAGGCTGAAGGCCTATACAAATTATCTGTAACCTCTGTTGAATTTAATAAAATTGATTCTTCTTATGTTGTTGTCTCATTGAATATCTGGCATGGTAGACTTGGTCATGTAAATTATAAATCAATGAACAAATTGGCAAACTCTGGCTGCATTCCAAAATTAAATTTGGAATATGAACATAAATGTGAAGTTTGTGTAGAATCAAAATATGCAAAGAAGCCTTTTAAAATGTCCACAGAAATTCTAATCCCTTAGAGTTAATTCACTCAGACTTAGTTGATATGAAATCAATCCAAACTAGAGGTGGTAAAAAATGGTTTGTCACTTTCATAGATGACTGTACTAGGTACTGTCATATTTACTTGCTTAAAGGGAAAGATGATGCTTTAGAAGCATTTAAATTATATAAAATAGAAGTAGAAAACCAATTGAACACCACTATTAAAACCGTTAGGTCTGACCGTGGGGGTGAATATGTAATCCATATAGGAGACTTTTGTGCACAACATTATTCATGAGGTAACTCCTCCTTGTTCACCACAATCAAATGGAGTTGCTGAACGGAAAAACCGAACCCTTAAGGAGATGATGAATGCCATGTTAATCAGTTCAGGACTACCGGCGAACTTGTGGGGGGAGGCCGTCCTCTCAGCTTGCTATATCCTGAACAGAGTGCCCCTTAAAGGATCAGTCAAATCACCGTATGAATTATGGAAAGGCAAACAACCCTCCTATGGATACTTCAAAGTGTGGGGGTGTTTAGCCAAGGTCTCTATTCCTCCACCTAAGAGGACTAAAATAGGACCTAAAATGGTTGATTGTGTCTTCATAGGATATCCCGAACACACCACTGCTTATAGGTTTATGGTTGTGAGTTCTGAAAACTCAGAAATTGGTGTGAACACCATTATGGAATCTAGGGATGCTACATTTTTTGAAAATGTGTTTCCATTGAAATTTGAATCTCGCATGATATGTGATGATCCCCTAGATGTCCCTTCTTCTAGCCATATCTTACCGATAGAAGAAGATGAATCTGTTTATGAACCTAGAAGAGGCAAAAGACTTAGAATAGAAAAATCTTTTGGGCCAGACTTCATAACCTGTTTAGTTGAAACTGATCCACAAACCTATAAAGAGGCCATGACTTCTTCTGAAGCTTCATGGTGGAAAGAATCCACTATTAGTGAGATGGATTCTATTGTTCAGAATGAAACCTGGGAGATAGTAGATTTACCTCCAGGGTGCAAACCCATAGGCTGTAAATGGATCTTCAAGAGAAAACGTAAGGTAGATTGAACTGTGGAAAAGTATAAAGCTAGACTAGTAGCTAAGGGATATAAACAAATAGAAGGTGTAGATTTCTTTGCCACTTATTCACCGGTCACTAGAATTACTTCCATTAGGATGCTAATTGCAATCGTTGCAATTCATAATCTAGAAATACATCAAATGGATGTAAAAACTGCGTTCCTAAATGGTGAATTAGATGAAGAAATTTATATGGACCAACCCGAAGGCTTTGTAGTGAAGGGTTATGAAAACAAAGTGTGCAGACTTAAAAAGTCTTTATATGGCTTGAAACAAGCACCGAAACAATAGCATGAAAAATTTGATCATGTAATGTTCTCTAGTGGATTTAAAATAAATGAAACTGACAAATGTGTGTACACTAAATCTATAATTATGATGCCTGTGTGATTGTATGCTTGTATGTTGATGATATGCTTATACTAGGCACAACCTTAGAAATCATTAATTCCACTAAGAACATGTTGAGTGAGAACTTTGACATGAAAGACTTAGGTCCTGCTGATGTAATCATAGGGATGAAAATTAGAAAGGAGTCTAGTGGATTCAGTCTTACTCAATCTCATTATGTTGAATCAGTTCTTAAGAAATTTAACCAGTTTGATAGTAAACCTGCAAGTACTCCATTTGACCCTTCTTGCAAACTCAAGAAAAACAAAGGAAATGGAGTCTCACAACTTGAATATTCACGAGTCATAGGAAGTCTGATGTATTTAATGAACTGCACAAGACCAGACATTGCCTATGCTGTGAGTAGACTTAGTAGGTATGCATGTAATCCAGGACATGAACATTGGGATGCACTTTTCAGAGTGTTGATGTATCTTAAATACACTTTAAACTACCGTTTAAGTTATGAAAGACACCCTGCTGTTCTTGAAGGATACTGTGATGCAAACTGGATAGCAGACTCAGAGGAATCTAAGTCTATGAGTGGATACGTATTCACTCTAGGCTGTGGATCAGTGTCTTGGAAGAGTTCCAAACAGACCTGTATCGCTCGATCCACTATGGAATCCGAGTTTATTGCGTTAGATAAAGCAGGAGAGGAAGCCGCTTGGCTAAGATGTTTTTTAGAAGACATTCCTCTCTGGCATAGGCCTGTGCCAGCTATATCTATACATTGTGATAGTCAAGCTGCAATAGCTAATGCTAAAAACAGCAACTATAACGGAAAATCTATTCATATCAGGAGAAGACACAATTCTCTAAAACAACTAATCTCAACTGGCGTTATTTCTGTTGACTTTGTGAGGTCTAAGGAGAATATCGCGGATCCTTTGACGAAAGGCTTATCCAAGGAGATAGTTAGTAATGCATCGAGGGGGATGGGGCTTAATCTCATAAATTAAAACTTGCCTTGAAGGATACTCAACCTTGCTGACTGGAGATCCCAAGATCAAGGTTTTGAATGAGACAACTAATTTGTGGCGGGTAAAAATCAAACACTATCAGAGAATTATTTTCTCTGTCCTTGTAGACGTGATAGTGTGACTGCATGTGAGGATGACTTATAATAAAGTCTTAATGAGTTTTATAGTTTCAATTTAAGATTGAAATGGGGTGTAGCAGTTAACACTCTTGATAGAACTCACCTATCTGAATGAGGAAGTGGGTCGCTTCCTATGAGAATTGAGCTGATTCTCTAGAGCATTCTGAGAAGCGGGATATGTCCAGGGCCAAAACGGACACAACGGCGTGAACTTAACAACACTCTTGAGAGATATCTCGCGTAAGGAGCTATTGATGAATTACACCAAACCATGGCAGTTCAAGACATCGCGTTCACTGACCATCAAGTAGTTCCAGTACTTCTCACTAAGCAAAGGTTCAATTCCTTATGGACAACTATTGCTTAAGAGGTATTTCTCGTTTTCCGGTTTTTTGATTTATCGCTTTCTTCATTCATGTGGGGGATTGTTAGAATTAAAAATGGATTATTACTTAAAATGATTTTTAATTATTACTTAAAATGATTTTTGTTACTAAATGTATCTTAGTGGGATCAAGGGTCACTAGTCCAAACTTAGGGTGGAAAAATAGAGCCATCCATTTTCACTTCTTAGTAAATGAGAAACCTTTGGTTTGTCCCATATTGGGCAAACCAAGGAGGAAGTTTATCCTCTTTACCACAAACGTTCTATATAAGGAAAAAGAACTAGTGGATTGGATATGGACTTAGGAAATGGACTAGTGGGCAAATGCACACATGTGCGGTGCTTCGCACCGAAGCACCGTGGACCGCGGGCTTGCGGAGCTTGCGTGTGCTTTTGCGTGTGCCTTGGCGCGAGCCTTGGTGCGAACCTTGGTGAGAGCCTTGGTGCGAGCCTTTGTGCGACCCTTGGTGTGAACCTTGGTGCGACCCTTGGTCCGACCATTGGTGCGAGATTTGATGTGAACCTTGGTGTGACCATCTCGACTAAAATTCTTATGATTTCCCGGATTTCGGAGATATGACGAGACAGACGATATGATAAATCTTGCCGACACGAGATTTTATAGAAAAATTTGGTTGTGTTAGTTGTCTAGGACGAGAACTCCGAGAACGAGAAAAGTGTTAGGTGAAATCTATTTGTGCTGCACACTTTTCTATTTTCATCTTCACCATATTTGTTAATTTTTATAAGAATTGAAACAAAGATTATCTTATTAGCCATTTACTTCTTTTTTAAACTATTCTTTTTACGACTGTAATATATCATTTTTGAAAACCTTTCTAGCAGACTCAATGGTTAGATCGGAGCTTCATCATGATTTTAATACAAAGGTATTATCTCGATTTTAAATTCAAATAAGGAATTCCTTATAAGTCGTGGTTTCACTAATTAAACCTTAAATTGTTGCAGTATGTTTCGAAAACCATAAACAAACTAATAAGAACTAAAAAATTCTTTTGAAGCAAACATAAAGTAAGCAAATTCTTATGGTTCCTTCAAGAAGATTACAAGTAGGAATTTAAAAGAGAAAATGTTGATTGCCTGGAACTTTAAGAAATAGGGAAGAATAGTGTGTTGCGCTTAAGATTAACTACTTCCTAAACATTCCAAGATCTTTCTCACAAAAACTGAAAAAACTAAGCAGAATTTAAACAGGAACACAAAGAATTATAGTGGTTCGGCGATGTGCCTACTCCACTACAACAAAATAAACTTTTATTGAAAACTAAGAGAATATACAATTTGTTTCTTGTCACACCTTTCATAATTCAGACACTGATATAATTACCAAAGGTTTATGACCCCTATTTATAGGTCTAAGAACAATCTAGAATATGCCTAGATATAGAAGTCCCAGGTAAAGAATTAATTCCTAATATAACTTAGAAATCAAATTCCTAAAATAACTTGTGGAGGTGCAAACTGATTTTAGGAAATCAGTTTGGTGTTTCCTAAATCTAGCCAACATCTAACAATTCTCCACTTTGGCAAGATTTCCAGGATAACTTCAATATTCTCTGATTTCTCCATCTTGGTATGAAATCTAAACATTCTATTTCTTTCAAACTTTTGTTGTTTTCATTCATCTGGAGATGCTTCACTTCTTCAATTATCATAAAGATGCTTCACTCCCTTATAGGGCTTCACATGTTCTCACAAGCACTACCACACCTGAAGGTGTCTTCAAACTTTCACAATGATGATTAAGCTTAGAAACTGTCTAAACTTTTCACATGTCACTGTTAGAATTAAAAATGGATTATTACTTAAAATGATTTTTGATTATTACTTAAAATGATTTTTGTTACTAAATATATCTTAGTGGGATCAAGGGTCACTAGTCCAAACTTGGGGTGGAAAAATAGAGCCATCCATTTTCACTTCTTAGTGAATGAGAAACCTTTGGTTTGTCCCATATTGGGCAAACCAAGGAGGAAGTTTATCCTCTTTACCACAAACGTTCTATATAAGGAAAAAGAACTAGTGGATTGGATATGGACTTAGGAAATGGATTAGTGGGCAAATGCACACATGTGCGGTGCTTCGCACCGAAGCACCGCGGACCGTGTGCTTGCGGAGCTTGCGTTGCTTTTGCGCGAGCCTTGGCGCGAGCCTTGGTGTGACCATTGGTGTGTGCTTTACGTGTACCTTGCGAGTGCCTGCGTGTGCCTGCGTGTGCCTATCTGAGATCCAACGGTTTTATATTTTTAATTTTGTACATTAAGTATTTTACCGTTTTGAATTTTAAATTTAAATCAGATTCAAATAACAAAATCTTTTAATTAAATATCTCAAATTAAATTTGTTTAATTAATTGACTTTTTACCGTTTGATAATCAAGAGTCTTCTTCTTCCTTAAAAGAAAAAACAAAGTCAGATTTTTTTTCTTACCCCAGTCGCAGCCACTGTCCTGACGACTTTTCACCATCTTCCTGCTTTGTTGTGCGCACTAGATTTATTTTTCTTTATCTTCTTCTACTGTTAAGTTCACAACGGGCCAACGAGTGTTGCTAACTGGGTTGGTATCAGGTGGTTGTATCCTGGATTCAAATTTGTCAATTACAAAGGTATAGCAACACCTTCTAGGTGTACCTGGCAAATATTGAGTTAAGGGCAGTCTGTTGAACAGGCGACTCCACCTCTCTGTGCTTGAGTGATTGTGTGCTGCTTTATCTAACCCTCCCTTAATCAGATACAAGTTTCTATTTGGTTTGTTATGTTACAGGAATAATATTTGACAACAACCTTATCAACAGTCACTACCTTATTGAGCATATCCGTTGGATTATCGATAGTTCCAACTTTTTCTAACAGAATTTCACCTACTTCAACAATTTCTCGTACTTTGTGATATCTTACACTGATGTGCTTTGTTCGAGCATGATAAACTTGGTTCTTAGGTAAGTGTAGCGCATTTTTACTATCACAATACACCCTAACTTTCTCTTGCTAAATTCCCAATTCATCGAACAATCCTTTTATCTAAATTTCCTCCTTTATACCTTCCACAACAAATATATATTCAGCTTCGGTTGTCGACAATGCTACTGTATATTATAATGTTGACCTCCTACTTATCGGTCCACCTGCAACTGTGAAGACATATCCAATTGTAAACCAAAGTATGCCCAAATCACCAACATAATCAGAATCACAGTATTTTATTACTTTGTATTATTTCTCTCGTTCCGTGAGAACTTCGAACCAACATCCACGGTACCTTGAATATATCACAGAATCCACCTCACAGTATGCCAGTGTTCTTTCTCTAGATTATGCATATATCTACTAACCATACTAACAACTTGTGAAATATCAGGCCTAGTGCATACCATAGCGTACATAAGGCTCCCAACAACACTTGCATATGGTATTTCAGCCATTAACCTCTGCTCCTCCACCGTTTTAGATGTCTGTTCAACATTCAATTTAAAGTGTCGAGCTAGATGTTGAGATACCATCTTAGACTTGTGATCCAAACCAAAACTCTTTAATACATTCTTCAAATAAGACTTTTGAGAAAGAAAAATAATGCCATATTTTCTATCTCTCCCAATTTCCATCCCCAAAATCTTCCTTTCTTTATCGAGATCTTTCATCTAAAATTCACTGCTCAACTGATTTTTCAACTGTTGAATCTTACCTTACTCTTAGAAGCAATAAGCATGTCATCAACATGTATAAGTAAGTAGATAAAGGATTTATCTTGGAGTTGTTTGAAGTACACACAAGAGTGATAGTTACTGCTTGTGTACTTTTTTGTCTTCATAAACTTATCAAATCGTTTTTACCATTTCCTTAGAGACTGTTTCAAACCATACAACGATCTCTTCAAGTTACATACCAATCTTCTTTACCCGCTACTTCAAACCCTTCAGGTTGTTTCATATAAATCGTCTCCTCCAAGTCACCATGTAAGAGTGTAGTTTTCATATAGAGTTGTACAAGCTTGAGATCAAACTGCGCCACCAAAGCAAGTAAAGTTTTAATATTCTAATGGAAGTATGCTTTACCACTAGAGAAAAAACTTCATTATAGTCAATCCCTTCCCTTTATGTGTATCCCTTAGCTACCAACATTTCCTTGAATCTTACTTTGCTTGTAATTGGAGATCCTTCCTTCTTTGTATATACCCACTTGCACCTGATTTCCTTTTCTCATTTAAATAACTCCACCAGCTCTCAAGTTCTATCCTTGTCAAGAGAACCCATCTCTCGGCTCATGGATTTCTCCCGTTTTACCTTTTCAATTGTCTTCACGGCTTGTTTATAAGTGAAAGGAATTTCTTCTTCTACAATCAGTAATGCATATACAACTATATCCGCAAACCGTTCTGGTTGGTGAGTATTTCTTCGTTTTCCTATATGCGCAATACTATCATAATATGTAGCTTCTTTCGGTAATTCAGGTTGTGTTTCTTCCAACTTGTAATTATGGTTGTGGTTCTTGGGTTGAACCATTAATTGTTCCCAATTCTAAGTCTTCATCACAACCCCCATCTTCAAAATTCTTGTCTATGTGGACAAACTTTGCTGACTTCTCATTAGGAACAAACTCCGCCATTTGCTGACTTTCTATTTTTATTTTTATTTTTATTTCTATTTCAAATGATTCATTCTTCCACATCGTAGTCTCATTAAAGGTAACATCTCTACTTATCACGACCTTCTTCGACTCGAGACACCACAACTTGTATCCTTTCACCCCTGATTGGAAACCCACGAAAATGGCTTGCTTAGCTCTAGGATCAAGTTTTCCTTCCCTCACATGATAATAAGAAGGACAACCAGAAATATGTAGCATATCATAATCTGAAAATGGCTTACCATACCATACTTCCATCGGAGTTTTACCATCAAGTTTCGTTGTTGGAAACCGATTCACTAGGTGACACGCATATTCTACAGCTGCAACCTAAAACTGCTTTCCTAGTCCAGCATTAGACAACATACATCGCACTTTCTCCATTAATGTACGATTCATGCGCTCATCCACCCCATTCTGTTGTGGAGTCTCCTTTACTATGAAATGACGTTTTATGCCTCCACCAAGGGATGAGACTTGTACTCACCACTATTTTCTGATCTTAAGACCTTCACTTTCCTTCCGGTCTTCATCTCGACCTTCTTCTTCCACTTCAAAAATAACTTCATCCTTTCTATTCATGGTGTACACCCACACTCTTCTCGTGAAATCATCTATAAATGAGACAAAATACCTTCTACCTCTCAAAGATACAGTCCTTTAAGGTCCCCATACATTGTGAGAATATAATCCAGAATTCCCTTGGTGGTGCTTTTACCGGTCATAAAGTTCGTTCTGATTTTCCTCCTCTTCACACAATGTTCACAAAATCCCAACTTGCTGCATGATTTTGTGCCTTTCAACAAGCCTTGTGAAGTAATCGTTTGCATAGACTTTTCTCTGGTATGCCCTAAACCCATATGTCATAGTTTGGTAGTGTCCGACTCAACACTATCATATACTGCTGATATTCCTTCACTCACACTTGTATTTCATTGTAGAAAATACAAATTTCCATGTTTTGAACCTTTCATAACAAGTATTCCATTTGAATATACCTTCAACACTCCACCTTTCAATGTCATCTCAAACCCTTGGGAGTCCAACTCACCTAGTGAGATCAGATTTTTTTTCAACTCCGGTATATACCGAACATCTTCAAGTTCTTGAACGACGCCATCATTCATCTTCAAACAATCTTCCAAATCTCTTCAATTTTACAAGTATTTTTGTTACCCATAAACACTATTGGTCCATCAAACTTCACAAACTTAACGAACCAATCCTTTCTAGGACATATGTGGTAGAAAGCTGCATAATCCATAATCCACTCAGTTATATACATAACTAGTGTGGATTCATGAACAGTCATCGAGAACTTGTCATCTTCAATCTCACCAGGCTTGATTTCTGCAATGTTTGCGTCCAAACTCTTCTTTCTTGTCCTTATTCTTTGCTTTAGGACATTTCTTCTTCCAATGTCCAGTCTGATAACAAAAGGAGCATTCATCATATGTCGGGATCTTCGATTTGGATTCGGTTTGAACCTTGACTTACCCGAGTTTTTCTTATCATATTTCTCTCTGACTGTTAAGGCCTCACTAGTCGTTTCCATGTTAAAATCTCTATCCCTTTTCCTAATATCATAACTTATAAGTGCAACAATAACATCATCAAACTTGAGTGTTTTATCCTCTATCTTATTCGACATAATATCAATAAAGGTCTAAAATGAATCAGGTAGAGATGCCATAAAACAACAAGTCTTGATTTCATCATCGAGTTTCACATCAATGTTTGGTACATCAATAATTAATTTATTATACTCAGTGAGGTGTTCAATCATAAAGGTACCTGGTTTCTTGTTGAGTCTGAAAAACCTTCTTTGCATCATAATTCGGTTCGAAACACTTTTCACCAAACACTTCTATTTCATACTCTTTCACAGATTGTAAGCTATCTTCTCATTCATCACATGGTACTTTTGATCATTTGAAAGGCATAAACGGATTATGCTGCAAGCATGACGATTCACCTTTGCCTATTCAACTTCGGTCAATTTTGGTTTAGCAGGTTTTTCTTCTAATAGAGCATGCTCTATCTGTTGATAACTCAGAGAGTCACAAACTTCACATTGCCACATGATAAAATTGGTTTTACCATCAATTTTTTCTACTTCAAACTTTACGTTCGATATTGATTTCGAACTCGGCATCTTCACCTCCAACTTTTGTTTCTGACTACAAACAAGCTGACTCTATATGAAACCCTAGAACTGGCTCTGACGCCAGTTTGCTGTGCTTAAGATTAACTACTTCCTAAACACCCCAAGACCTTTCTCATACAAACAGAAAAAACTATGCAAAATTTAAACATAAACACAAAGAATTATAGTGGTTCGGCGATGTGCCTACTCCACTGTAACAAAATAAATTTCTTATTGAAAACTCAGAGAATAGACAATTTGTTTCTTCTCATACCTCTCACAATTCAGACACTGATATAATAACAAAAGGTTTATGATCCCTATTTATAGGCCTAGGAACAATCTAGAATCTGCCTAGAAATAGAAGTCCTAGATAGATAACTAATTCCTAATATAACTTAGAGATCAGATTCCTAAAATAACTTGAGGAGGTGTAAACTGAGTTTAGGAAACCAGTTTGGTGTTTCCTAAATCGAACTAACATGTACCGTAGTGGAAGGAAGATTAGTTGAAGAAATCAAATAGCAATATTTCTAGTCAAAACTCTAAAGACTCTAAAATTCTTACCTCATCAACTTCTAAGACACCTGCTCATTTCAGGTATAAACATTTGTCATCAAATTAATCTTACCAAGGATGATCAATTGATCATGATAAATTAATTAATATAATTTATTTTTTAATTTATCCCTTCTTTTATATGTGGGTTTGACTCATAATTATGAAATACATTAAAAAGAAGAAAATAACAGTTAAATTAAAATTGTCTATGGTGAAGAGGCTGGTGAATGTGAAAACAAGGGTAACAAGTGTAGCTATTTGGCTTACAATATGAGAATTTGAAGACTTAAAAAGTTCCTTAATATACTCATGCAGATTGATCTATACCTAATTTAACGTTTATAATATGAAAACTATTTATTATAGATATAAAATTTGGAACCGAGATTTTACCGAAAGTCTCTCTAAGATAAATTTATCCTAGTGTCTCGGTCCCAACCGAGACAGAACCGAGATCCGAGATTGACTACCTTGTTTCCACCTCACAAATACTCCATTTTTAAAGGAAAGTTATGTTTTCACACTCCTTTACATAACCCATACACCCATGCTCTGGGTTTGGAAATCGCTGACGTTCCAGTAGCAGGACAAATGCTTTGTTCATATTAGTAATACTTGATGGGTTTTGAAATATATTTACTCTTTTCTTAACTCCTTTAATCTTTATAGAAAACTGAAAGTAGAAAGCCGCAACACAATAAGATTTTGTGAAGACAATTAGGTAGGATATCAAGACTTTAGTACAAGATAAATACCTTTTTATCTATACAATCACCGCTTTGAAGAATTGGACAGTGATAAGATGTGTGGAAACATTCTCAAAGAATGGAGCTTGGAATTTTATTCGGGAAAGAAGACTCTACAACAATCATATTGAAAAAGTCTCATCCATAATTAGTATCACCGAGAATGTTTCTTTGGGTTCAGGTGAAGACTCAATCTTTTGGTCGATTGAAAAGTATGGAAATTTCTGTTTAAAGTCGGCTTATTCTTGGTTAAAAAAAATCATGAAGTAGTAACAAAAAATGTAAGTGTATAGTCTAGAGCTTGTCCATACAAGATAAGATTCTTTCTTTGGAGGGTCTATCACAAGAAGATCGCAACCATGGACAATCTTCGCAAAAAAGGTACACTGATGATCAATAAATGTCTTTCTTTTTACTGAATTTTTTTATTAATCAATCATTAGCAAAAGTTACATAATCCTCTTCCAACCATTTAGGAATATCATAAGGATAATTACATACATAATGAAATTATTTGTTTTTATTCTTGCTTTTTTTGCTATAGCATGAGCTACGTTGTTTCCTAGTCTATTAACTGATTTACAAAACCAAAAATTTTTACTTGAAAACTTATTTTTAACTTCACAAAGTAAATATTGATTAGACCAGTGAAGTTGCAACTCTTAACTGCTAAGAGAGTTCACATTCCATCTCAAAAATGACTTTTTTAAAACCCAATACTTCAATCTATTCCACTGCTTTCTCTAGGGCTTTACATTCAAAATATTCGGCTCCAAATTCAACATCCACCTCCTCCTCCAAATTGATTCCTGTTACTCCTAAACATTGACCTGCAAAATTTTGGATAATCAGATCAATGCTACCCTTTTTTGTACCAACTAAATATGAGGCGTGCATATTACTCTTTACATAATCCCTGTCAGGTGGTAACCATTGCTTAATATGTATATTAGAGTTTCTACTAGAGGTAGTTGAGGAAATAATAAGATCACACTGATGAAGAAGGTTTTGTATCCTTAAGAAGTGCCTTGAGCATTGGGTTTAATATTCTGAAAAACCAGGTTACACCTTTCTTTCCAAATGTACCATGCAATACACATTAACCTCCAAATATTACTTTCACTTACTAAATAACCATCAGTCAAATACAAACCATTAGATGTAAACCAACTTATCGCCCAATCATAGAAAGAACTAAAACGATGTGTAATATTAGAGATATTCACATTTATACCCAACCAAATAGCTCTAGCATAAGCACATTCCATGAATAAATGATCTATAGATTCCCTACTATTATTGCAGAAACTACAATGTATCTCTATATCATGTTTGTATCTAGAAATTTTTTCTCTAGTTGTTACTATTTCTTTTAAGAATTTCCATACAAACAAGTGAACTCTATGAGGAACTTCAACATGCCATAACTGTTTCCATACTTCCTTATGAATAGTATCTCTATTAACATGTTCATTAACATAGTTACTGCATATAATATTGTAGGCACTCTTCACTGAAAATTTTCATTTTTTGTCAGGTTTTCAGATAAGATAGTGTTCTCCTGTAGAAGGAAATCTCATACTAAGAATAGAGTTTGCAGTATCCTGAGGGAAAGGAACAAAAATGAGGTCAAAATTCCAAGTGTCAGGCAGAAATAAATCACAAACAAAGTTATAAGAATTAAGACTAGAAATCTAGTAACTGGAACAGGTGGGGCATTATTACCAATAATCCAGCAATCTAGACAAATGTTGATTTTAGTACCACATCTAACTGCCCACATAGAGTGACATTGAACAACCTCAACACCAGCATAAATGCTTCTCCAGAGCCAAGAAAAATCATTTTTGAGTTTATCTAAATGAAGAAGGCTACCATTTCTGCCATATTTAGCTATAATAATTTGCATACAAAGAGTATCATCATCACTGCATGCTTTCCATGCAAGTTTCGTAAGTAATGCAATGTTAAAATGCTTAAGATTTCTAAAGCCTATCCCACCCAAGGTTTTTGGTATACTAAGTTTATTCCAACCTACGAAATTTAAACTTCTTTTGCTCTTCTGACCCCACCAAAACTTCATTTGAATAGAATTCATTTGATTAATTATATTTTTAGTTATCCTAAAACTTCCCATTTGATAAGTTGGCAAGGAATTAAGAACATGTTTAACCATAGTGGATCTAGCAACTTGATTCAAAGTCTTGCCTTTCCAATTCTTAAGAACAGAATCAAAGGATTGAATGATAGGCTTGAAAGCTTTAGTTTTGTTTCTTCCAAGGAGAAGAGTCACCCCCAAATATTTATTAGTATCCTTCATTTTTTGATTTTAAGTTCCTTAGCAAGGTCAAGTATAACACTAGGAGAGATATTATTGTTAAAATACACACTTGACTTACCAAGATTAAGCATTTGACCAGAGACCTTACCAAATTGATCCAAAGCATTCATGATACTAGTTATATTATGCATATCAACCTTAGTGAAAATGAGAATGTCATCAGCAAATATAAGATGAGTGATACCTGAAGCATTTCTAACAACTTTTACACCTGAAATCATATGATTAGTTTCTTCATTCAAGAGAATTCTAGAAAGATATTCCAATCCAAAAATGAATAAATAAGGAAATAAAGGATCCCCTTTCCTAATTCCTCTAGTAGGAGTGATACTGTTACTATAAGACCATTCAAAAGGATTGAAATATTAGTGGTAGAGATACATAGATCGATGAACCTACAAAATTCATCATTAAAACCAAACTTTTTAAGAATACCTAGAAGAAAGGGCCAGTATAGTCTATCAAAAGCCTTAGAGAGATCTAGTTTTAGTGCCATAGGACTACTATAACCTTCTTTATGCTTCATTGTATGAATCATCTCATGAGCAACTATAATGTTATCATGTATGGCTCTTCATGGAACAAATGCAGCTTGATAAGGTGAGATTAAATGCTTAAGATGAGGTTTCACTTTATTAGCTAGAATTTTGGAAACCACTTTATATATTGTATTGCACAAACCAATTGGCCTAAAGTATGCAAAAACTATTAGCATCATCAGATTTAGGGATCAAAGACCGGTAAGTCTTATTGAATTCCGCAGTCATATAATCATTTTCAAAAAAACTTTGAACAACATCTACAACATCGTTACCCACATTATCCCAATTGGCTTGATAAAAACCATCTTGGAAACCATCTGGGCCTGGAGACCCCTAAGCATTCATATGTTTGAGTGTACTATGTCATCACTAGTAGGAATTCTAGTAAGATTGTGATTATCTTGAGCAGTTACAATAGTAGGTATATTATCAAAAATATATTTAGAAATGCAATGATTAGAAGTGTTACTCACAAAACTAAAATGAGAAACAAGCATATTAGATATATCATTTCTATCATTATACCAATTACCATTTGCATCACATAAACTGTCAATGTTCTTCATACACATCTTCCTATTAGCCAGGGTGTGGAAATACTTAGTATTATTATCCATATCACTAATAAATTTACTAGATTTTTGTTTATAGAACTCAGATTGAATACTGAACCAGTTATCCAAGTTCTTGGTGATGTTGACAATTCTATCATGCTAAGTGCTAGAAAAAATCTTATTTTGCCCATATTAAACTGATTTTTTTTTGTAGACTATTTATATTTCTATCAATATCTCCAAATTCAATTTTATTCCAATGAGAAAGTATTTTCCTAGTGCAATGTTGTTTAGTAATCAATTTGAAAGTAGGAAAACCATTTATATCAACATTCCAAGCAATATCAAATTGATTTCTAAAAGAAAAATACTTCATCCACATTGCAAAGAATTTAAAAGGTCTCCAACTATTCCTAGTAACAACTTCAGTAATAAGCATAATGGGACAATGATCAGAGCCAGCTTCAACTAAGTGCAAAAGATTGGATTGGGGAAAACACCTAATCCAATATTGATTACCCAGAGCCATGTCAATCCTCGATTTTCTTTTACCAGCGCCAAATTTATTGATATACCAAGTGAAATTTCTACCCACAAATCCTAGATCCATAAGACAACAAGAATTAATTTTATCTTGCACATACTTGTCCTCTAGAGTAGCATTAGTAGAATCAACTGAATCATGCAAGTGAACATGTTCTCCTATAACTATCCATGGTTGCATAATATTTTCACTAATCCTCATCATGAAATCCCACTGATCTTTTTTATTGTCAAAATAGGTAGAGCTATACATGAAAGTGATAAGGACCTCAGGTTTAGGAGCATGAATTTCATTAACAACATGGACAATATTATTAGAGACATCTTGTATCTCGTTATGAATACCATCTTTCCACATAAAATCAGTCCACCAGCCAATCATATTCTATTAATACAGACATGATTACAATAGTTTATAGAACTAGCTACATATATCATTTTATTTGTTTCAATTTTTGTTTCTGATAGGAATTGAAAATAAGGAGACTGATTTTTAATTAGAACTAAGAGTTGGTCTTTAGAAAATTTATTTGGTAGACCCCGTACATTCCAGGCAAGAATTTTCATGGTTAGGATAAAAACCCCTCAAATGGGATGAGGAAATTAGAAAATAAACTAACAGATTCTAGTTTTCAAAAACAACATGCTGGACACAATTGATTATAAAAGAGAAATATAATACAGGTCTAAGATGATCTATACTAAGGGACTGATCCTAAATTTTTCGAAGATAAGACAATAAAGAAATAACATCTACATGAGATTCTATTCACACCCAGAATAAGTTGTACCAAAGTTAATTGCCCAATTCTTATTCAAGATCACAAAAATGACTAAGAGATAAGATTTTACAAGAGATTAAGAAAATAAACTGATTTCTCAACCCATACAGGGATTGAGGGAAAACAAAATAAGATCAACTTATATGGAAACTAAATTAACTAAAGCAAGCATATAAGATTTAAAATTTAAGAACAATAAACATGTAGAAAAAAGACAACATAACAGAAACTAAGATCTAAATTGAACCTTGATAATAGAGAATAAAAAAAATTAGATTTTCTTGGGGGATGATTCAGATTAGCGGGCCACGGATCAGGGATTGAGGTATTAAATTTGTTTTCCTGGCTACTTTGGAGATGAAAAAGGTTTAAATTTTAAAATTTTGACCTCAAAAGATCAAAAGAAGAGCATACACGAGTTCACAACAGAGGACCAACATATGAAAGAAAATTTTTGAAGAAATTTTTCAAAACTCAATCTAAATAAAAATGATTAAAAGGGTTTATTGCAGAAACCATCCTAACAACTTAGCAGGAGAAAGAAGTTCTACTAAGGTTTACTAATAAAGTTAGAACCCACACTCCAGAAGGATGGGCTAGATCTTAATCCATCTAAATATGGTATTTTTAAATGCATTACAAACATCAATCTAACAAAATAGGCAAGACAAAAGGAATTACTAAGAGTTTCTAATCAAATTAACACTAGCAGTTTCAACTCTTCACCCCAAACTTGACTAGTTCTTATCACAAATAGAATTTTTTTTTTTTAAGGAATTTAAATACCATGTTTCAAAAACTTAAATCTTTTTTTTCTTCCAAATTGAAAATCGCTTTGAAGAAACCACTGCCTTAACATGGTGATAAAGAATTTAGAAGGGGACTGAAAAAAGGTTTTACATCACATTCTTAAATGTAGACCCAATCTTGTTCCTCGCCAGACATTATATTAAATAAAATCAAATAAATGGAAAATAAAATTCCTTCTTGCTAAATGAAATAAAGTATTCCTTCCCGAAAATTTTAAAGATGGAAATTAACTCAGAATCCAATCCCACTTTGCTTAGGCCTAGATCAAAATCCAACAAGAAAAATTGGGTTTTAAAGGAGGAAAGTTAAATTTCCGAATTCCACCAATCATGGGCTTAGAGATTTGAGATAAAATGAAAAGGAGACATAGCTAAGTAGATTTTTAAAATTGCCTCCAACTAAGAAGACTAAAAGGGTTAGCTCAATCGACAGAGACGCATCAGAGAAATTATCCAAAAAATCAAATGTATTAGCTCCTTCAACAAAGAGCTACAAATCCATCAAAAAAATTAATTTAAGTAAATAAAGGAAATTAACTTTCTCAGCAGAGATCTACAGATCTAACTAAATTATCCATCTTTCTTGTTATTTTTTTTTATTTATAATCCCCCTCAACAAAGAGCTATATACCCATCACAAAAGATAAACAAGGAAGAAAATGGGATTAGCTCTCTAATCAAAGAGCTACAAACCCAAAGGAGAAAACAAAGAGAAAAGATTAGAAATTAAAAAATTCAAGGTCCTAATCAAAAATTGATGTACCTTGCTGCTTAGCAGTAATCATCTCAAACTATCCTATATATATCTCTGAACCAGAGCTAAGAATAGCTAGAATAATCCTCAATTCCATCCCCTTCCTCGCAATCCTAATTAAGTCCCCTAGTTTATCCTAGAAAGTTTACTCCATTTTTAGAAAAAAACGAGAGAGGAGAGGTGAGAGAATCCTTGTTTTTTTTCTACATGATATCTCCTTAGTTTGCCACAAAACAGGTGAATCTTGAACATATTTACTTTTGTATTTCCTTGTCTCTTCTAGTATATGGAAGTGTTTTCTTTCTTATGTAAACTTGGACTGGGTAATCCCCAATTATATTGATCTTGTTATGAACAATTTTTTGGGGACCCTTCAGAATTTTTGAGGGCACCCTTCCGTGCTTAGACCATCCGTCCTACAAAGCTAGGAGGTATCCTAATATGATGAAATGACTAAGTTATCCTTTATTAAATACACCCAATCTAATAACCACCCACCCAAAACAAATATAAACCAAAAACTAAAACAAAATCAAACCTAACTGAATTTTTCTTTTCAAAAACTCTTCTTCTCCTCTTTCCCTCTTCATCTTCCATAAACGATTAATCGTTGATTCATAAACAAATTTTATCGTCTATAAATGTCTCGTGTTAAACGATCTAAAAGAGGTGTACTACCTAATCCTGGGATTGCGGTGCTTGCGAATCAAGCATCCATCACCCAAATAAACAAGAAGTTGAAGAGAAGGGTAGACCCGAAATCGAGCCCAAACGAGAGAACCAATTCCTGATCAAGCCAACATACAAAATAAAAGGTAATTCCCGACAAACCCCTTCTATTACATGCGTTTTTTATTGTCGATTCGAGTAGAAATCATGATATTTAGGGTTCAAAATATAGTTTCAGAAAATTGTTCGGCTAGGAACATAGTGTTTTATCCTTCTCGTCTTAACCGAACTTTCTGTTTTCAAGAACACGAAGAACAGTTTGGCTGAGAAATAATTTTAGGGTTAGCCGAACTTTTATTCTCTAGATTTTGTAGACGAATTTATGAGTTCGGCTATATCGATACTTTGATTTTTCAACCAAACTTTTTAGCACAAAATGTAAACTTAAAGTTCGGTTATTCTCCAAAATTCATTCATCCAACCGAACATTACACTGTTTTAGAGGAAGAACGATGGATGCTGGGCAAACGTTTTTTTTGTTGACCGAACTTTTTATTCGGTTAAATCGATAGTGTGATATTTTAGGCGATTTTTTTTAACCGAACTTTATACTTTGTTATTCCAATTTAGTTAAGTAGTCCTTGTTTTGTTTTTAGGGGCAACAAGAAAGGTAAAAGTAAGGATAACATGGTGACACCTGTTAGAACTCCGACCCCTCGCCACGGTAAACACCTAGGGGAAGATAAACGTGGAACTAAAGCTACAAAGAGGTCGGGATCATTACTATCCGTGAAGTGAAGCAAGAGATTGAACAACAAGTTGAGGAAGAGAAAGAGGAATACCAAGAACAAGAGGAAGAAGAAGAGGAAGATAATGAGGAAGATCCGAAACAAAATCTTTCTCTTTTTGTTTTGTTAAAGAGAAGAAGACGCCTAAGACACCTTGTGCTAGATATGCACATATTCCTAATGATGATTTGTATTTAACTGCTCCTAACCCACCTCGTGGTACGCCGGAAGATGGAGGTGAAGTGTTGTTCGGCTACAAACACTCATGGGTTGCCAAAATCTACTCGACGAAAGTTTTGAATCTTAACTTTATTTTTTTATCTTAGTAATGATTTTTTTGTGTTATTTAACCAGCCAATGGTTGTGTTAATTTTAATTTTGTAGGATCATAACAATGTAACTAGACTGTTGAGACGCCAGAAGGAGATTGCATGAGATTTAGAGGATGAATGTGAATAAGTTTTGGATAGAGTCAAATCATATATTTTGTGGTATGATATCCATTATGCAACGTCGAGTTTAACAGTGTCACCGTCTCAACATTTTCCGAGAGGTTCTACCCAGAGACGGATACCATATATTTCCCATTTGACAGGATCATGAGTCTTACAGTGGATGGGAAATGTGTTGCATAAGGCTATAAAGATAAGATGAGTTTTTAAGATCTAGAAGTTTTAGCGGAGAAGACACAAGGGTATAGCCGAAGTAAAACCAATTTGGAGTTCAGACGCTATGTGAAGGAGCCTAAACCTGGTATGGAATTGATGGAGATTGATAGAAAGGGTCGTCCGTTCTAGAAGCTGAGGAAGTTCAAGTTGGTCGTTTTGAAGAGGGAATTTGGAGGGACAAGAAAGAAAGTGGATAATGGAGAGTTGGTGATGGACGAGGACAAGATTAAGCAACATGTCACCGCTTACTTGTTGTATCATCTAAGAAGCCTTATATTTCCAACTCTTCTGGAAACAAGGTAGATGCCAATTTTCACCAAAGAGTTTAATGATTACTCGTGGTTCACTGCAGTCCTTGCTTTCCTTCAAGTACAACATATGAGCGCTAATCAGATTAGTACTTCACAAATCGAGGCTGCTACACTCTCTTCCAGGTAATCTTCGACATACCCATTCCAATAAATTGCATAAAAAAATGATTGATGAATCTTTATATATAGCCGAAGTTTCTTATGTTGGGTTGATAATTGATTTTTTGTTTTAGCCGAACTTTTGTTAAACTTGATGTTTTCCCTTAGGTGTGGGTGTACGACCACTTCCCTAAGCTGAAGTTGGCTGGTGCGAAGAAAGGTTGGCTTGCTGGGCAGCCGACGGCTGGAGAGTACGAGTTCAAGCGCACACGGATGAAGGCTAAAGAGGATCTGTTGGTATACACGAGGAAAGTTTTGGATGATTTGGGAGCGTATGAAGTAGTTTTTTACCCATACTATTTTGTTGAGATTGAGATTTTGCCAGTCGCGGCTTACTACGGGTCATTGTTCTTTCCTGACAGTTACTCGATGTATAACCCTCGAAGAGTATTTCGCCAGCTAGCTTGTGTGTAGACTATCCCAACTATGGAGAATAAAAACTTTAGATTAATGAAGAGGGGTATAAAGAACACCGCCAATTTCTTTAAGCCAAGTCATGAGCCACCGCTAACGCCAGAGATGTGGAACAACATGGGTGAATATCTTATTGATGAAGATGAGTGTATATATTTGGAGGAGGGTATCCAAAATTTCTGTGGAGAAGGGTACATGGATTTGTATCTAGGTATTAATCATCCCTATGTTATAAATCATGTTCAACAAGCTAAGGAGGATAAGGAAAATGCGAAGGCGAAGGCGAAAGATAAGGGTGTTGAAACCGGGAAGACGCCTACTTGCTGCGAAGATTTCACGAAGGTGTTGGAGAGTGTGGTAAATAAAGTTTTTCTCTTTATGATTTTCGACGTGTTATTAAGTTTGACCTAAAATAAAGGATTTTTATGTTTAACTTTGAATAGGTTAAGGCGGGTAGTAAGCTATTGAGGAAAATGATGGCTAAAATTCGCACGAGAGAGCCTATGTCGACTGAAGAACAGAAATCCTTTTACAATGAATGAAACAAGGTCATATTGAAAAATGAGGTTGAGTCGAGCAAGACGAAGGCGCCTAAGAGAAGTGGACTACAAAGGGAAGGTTCAAGTGCTGCTGCTGCTACTAGAAAGGGACCAAGTGGGGAAAGATCAAATGCGGCTGCTGCTACTATGTTGGAACCAAGTGGAGATGAGACCCCATCCGACGAAAAACTTAGACGTGGTAAAAGAGTTTGTCGCAATCGTCGACGTGGTGAATAAGTGTTTGAATTCAGTATGTTTGTATTTTAGAACAATTACATGGTTTGAATTTCGTTAGTTGGTTTTATATTTGACGTCAATGCTTGTAACTTGGTTTGAAACTTTTGTTAATGAATCTCGTAAGTTCAGTAAAAAAATTCGGTTGATAAAGCCTATTACATAAAAAACCGAACAAATAGTTCGGCTGTCAAAAAAAAACTTCGGTCGACATATATTCAAATTTATGAAAAACAGAGAAAGGTTCGGTTAAATTATCAATTATAAGCTTAGACAAACTTTCTTTTGGGTTTTAATCATATAAGTTCGGTTATTAATTTCTATTATCGAGCTAGCCGAAATTTATACTTGATACAACTGTTTGATATTTTGTGTAAAGATCGCCTAGGAGGAAGAAGTTTGACTAAGAATTGCACAATCCAGAGTAATGTTCGGCTAGGGAGTAAAATATCAAACCTAGCCGAACTTATAACACCAAAAATCCCTGGTGAAATCATGAATGTTCAGCTGCCTGTAATAAATAATTCCTACCCGAACTTCTGGCACAAAAAAACCCTGGTAAATTTAAAAGGTTCGGTCAAAGTATCAATTATAATCTTAACCGAACTCTTTTGTTGGTTTTAGACATACATGTTCGTCTATTAAATCCTATTGTCGAGCTAACCGAACTTTCTTGATAAAATTCTTTGATATTTTGAAAGTTCGGTTAAGAATCACATTGTTCGGTTACTACCATTAGTACTACAAACAGCTAAGTTCGGCTATAACCAATAGTTCGGCTACTACCATGAACTCAAAGAGTTCGGCTACCTGTGTTTTTCATTGTACTAGCCGAGCTTATTTGTTGCTTGTCGAAGCCAAGCTATAAAGTTTTATATTTTCATCAAATTTAAGTTAATTCAAGCAACAAAAATACATTAACAAGGGAACCCGACTATTCCAAACATTATAATCTTCGTATCCTTCGTCGTGGTCTCGTTAATCTCGTAAAAACCCTACTTCGGGGTTGAGATTGGGATTGGGTTTGGGAAAGAACACATCCATGACCGGATTATTGGAAAGATTGACGACTAATTTAATTTAACAATCACCAAATCTAGGTTTTAACTATTTTTCAAAAACTCTTCTCCTTCACAATAATTCTGATTCTTTATCCCAAATGTTTTATCTAAACTAATCTAAAACTAACAATCAACTAATTAATATAACCTAAATTATTAACTTCTTATTAAATGAGAGTTTTTAGCCATTAATAAATTATATGGATAGGGGCCCAAAAATTATTTCATAATGACCTTAGTAAAAAAGGGGATGGTCCCCTCAAATTCTGAGGGGTCTCTAAAAAATCGTTCCTTGTTATTAGGAGGTTCAAAAACTTATTAGTTGTTTGCCAGGTGCTTTGGAAGATCCTTCCAACGACAATCTCATGGACAATATGAAGACGAATTTTTGATGTGGAACAAGTTATAATACAAGTTTTTTTTTTCTGGTATGAAAACAATAAAGCTATGCAGGGGACTTATCTTGACAGTGTTATGTCCAATTGGGGTCAATATTTTGTAATTTGAATAGGTCTGTAAGTCTGTATCATTCTGGATTTGGGGTGCATCAGGTTGAGTTATTTGCTCAATCTTTGCTTGTTCAGGAATATTTACTTTCGGTTACTTCCAGTAAGCTTCTTCAATCTATTTCTTAATTTTTTCAGGAGAAACGAAGAAAACAAATAATAAATAAAATGAACAAAAACAAAATAAAATAAAATAAATTTTTTTAATAAATGTATTTAAATATTATTTCCGTTTCAGCAAAAGTGTTACTATCACTTTTTTATTTTGGCCTATTTGTAGATTAAAATAAAAAAATAATAGTAACATTTTTTTTAAAACAGAGGGAATATAAACTTAAAATTTTACATTTCCAAACCCATACATAATTAAAAAACAAAAATAAGTATTAATATAGACGATATTATTTTGCATGGCTTACTTATTCACATCAACATCATAATCGTCATCTCAAACACTTACAGAAGATTATTATGTCATAATCCTCAATCACAGATTATCCTCCATTTTCCTTCTTTTATTCATTTCTTCATTGCTTGTCCCACTAGAATGACTCATAATAAAATCTAAGTTATACAATATTGGGATCATAGTCATTGAACATAAAAATACCAAAATGGGTCCGAATATCCAAAGCAAAAGCGGCAATGCTGAGTAGAAAAGTCTATTCCCAACTGTGTTTAGAACAAACCCTCTTTCTAACAGCTCTGATACATATTGATGATTCACCATTGAAGCACCTGCTGTATCTTGTGGAGAATTTATGAGGAAATTCACTTGGTTTATAAACCTAATTGACAATGAATAACATAAGAATGCAAAGAGAAATATGATTAATAGGCTAACATATTTTAGGGCTGTCATAAATTCTCCATGAGCACCAACTATTATCTCGTTTAATGGTTTCTTCACACTGTACGTGCTACTTATCACTGCAGCTAGACCAGTACATAATAAGATTGATGTTGTTGCCATTAGAGTTGATCCCATTATTGCGTTTCGTAGCGTCTGTACTGCTAGGATATTCTTTTTATCATTATCCTGTAAAATAATTGATTAATCAGTAAAACTACACCCTTTTTTCTGTATTCAGGGGATGAATATATGATGATGATATATAAAGAAAGAAAAAAAAACACCTTAGAATAAGCATACCTTCATCATGGATGAGACCCATAAACGCCGGCCAGCTGCATTGGTACCGATAATGGTACTATATGGCTGGGTTCTAACCTTATGCCATAAGTAAACATGGTATACGATGGTGGCTGCAAATCCTAAAGGAACAAGCAACAAATCCAAATAACTCTTTCTCCATTCCATGTCTTATTTTTTGTTGTAGATTTTATCCTCTATTCTTCTAAATTTCTTCTATATTCACTTCTAGGACAAGGGTTAGTATCTACGATGAAACTCTACCCACAAGAAGTTGATTTTATAAGTGAAGTTTGGTACCCACAAAGCTCTATTTATATGTGAGTTTAGAAACGGAAAGAAATGAATATGGTCTTCATTTGGATTCAAATGCTAACATTAAGTGCTTTTTTCCTCCTATTTTTTAATTGGCAACCTTTTGCTTAGATAAAAAGTATTACCTTTTTCTTTTAAGCTAAAATACAAAGAAAGTCCAAAATATGGGAGTGTTATCGGTGAACAAGCTAATTTTACCATCCAAATGTACAAGGATGTTTTAGAGGGTTGCCAAATTTCACTAGAATCAAACTCCCTATATTCATATGGTGGTTGGGAATAAAACTAATAATTCCCATGGAGTTTATAATCCCTTGTAGTAGTCCTGTAAAGGTATTTGTTCGTGATTTTTTATTTGTTCCTATGTTGTATGGATACGGACAAGGGATATGGTTACGATACGACACAGATATAAAGATACGATAAATCTAAAAAAACAGGTAATATGGACACGATATACATGTCAGTAAAATAATATTTTACAATACTCTACTCAATAAAATGATTATTCTTACTTTTAAATATTTAACTTCTAATTAAATAATATTAATAATATGAAATAATGGTCGAGTCTTTCAAAAATAATGTTTGGATTTAACTAAAAAAAGAACAAATTAATATCATATTTAGTTTATTTTGATTTTTCAAACCAATATAAACCATTTATGGCGTGTCCGAAAGTGTCAAATAAGTTTCCATAAAGTGTCTAATGTCGCCTTTTACGGGACACATGATTGGCGTGTCCATCGTGTGTCGGGAAGTGTCGAAGCGTGTTGTGTCCGACCGTGTGTCCGACACAGTTACGACATCTTTATTGGCGTGTCCGTGCAACCTAGATCGTGAATTTTTTTATGTATAAATTATACTAATTCCGTCTAGAGGCGTAAATTGGACTATGCCAGCACGAGCACAGCCCAACTCATCACTTGATTTAGTCCAGCATGGATGCTTCATGTGATGTGTTGGGCCAGACTAATCGGCACAGTGGCATATCACAACACGTGGCACTAATAAACACGTGGCACGACTCAACACAACACGCTAAAAAACACAAACACTACACAATACAGTATAATACAACACATTTTGTATATATTTCATAAAAGAGTGTTTATTCACACCAATTTTTAATATTTTATATTCATTATGTTGAGTTATTTCTATAACAACGCATACAATATCTAAATATCTGAAAAATATTAATTTAAAAAAGTATAAAATAATCAGACATAACATAATACGACACTTCTTAATCTGTGAAACGACACAACACGATATGTAGCACGCTAGGCTCGTCCTATCGGTGAGCAAGCTAATTTTACCTTCCAAATATACAAGGATGCTCCAGAGGGTTACTAAATTCACTAAAATCAAACTCCGTATATTCGTAGGGTGGTTGGCAAATGAAAACTAGTAATTTTCATGGAGTTTAATAATCCCTTATAGTAGTCGTGTAAATGTATTTGTTCGTGACTTTTTTATGTATAATTATACTATTTATGTCCTTATTTTTAGGCTAAAACAAAAAGATATAGTATCTTTTTATCTAGAAAAATAAATAAATAAAAAGATAATACTATCTTTTTTTTTTGGATAGAGAGAATATAACTCAGGGTTCAAGTTTCATGTTTTTTTACATTGTGTATAAATCACACCACTGCCAGTGAACTAATTGTTTTTCATTCTGTTTAGTGTTATTTCTTTTCAACAATTACGTATTGAATTGAATTGATGCCTTCACCTAGACCACTTCTAGAAATTTCATAAATTGTGGTTGAGCGTTATTGTTTTCTTTGTCGATTACTAGATATTAGATTTCAGTTATTGTATTCATATTTTGTTATGGTTAAGCATACCATGTTCTTCTCTAAAATAGTCTTTTGTATTTCTCTTCCTTCATTGGCAAATTGTTAGAGATATAGAATGTTTTGAAGTCTAAAATTAATTAGAATTTGCAATCACAATTATACAAGTAATACAAGTAAACTCCTTCTACATTGGTTTACAGAGAACACAAGTTGATCACATAACTTATTCCTAAAGATACAGCATGTTTATCTATACGAAATCTAAGGATTTGCATGATCTAAAATTGATTCTAATTCCATGGAATTTAATTTTGCTTTCAAATTAAAAAACCAAATCTTATAGAAATAGCTTATATTTTATTATTTGATTGGAAATCTAATTCCATAGAATCAAGAACCCATTGATTAAAAAAAATGTGCCTAAAAACATGCTATTATTTTAAATTTACAGGATATTATGAATATTTAATGAAAATTTACAGAATTAAATCTCTGATACCAAACAGCGCGTAAGAATATTTGTAATACGATGGAAACACAAAGGATGTGTTTACGATGCATTACAACGGTGGTCGGCGGAATCTGGAATATAAACAAAAAAAATTATAGGCGCAAGACTCGTGAGAGTTTGTAAAAGCATTGCTACAGTATAATGGTAAAAACGATGTTGCTTACTGAATAGATTGATCATTACATTTTTCACCATCTTTAAACTTTCCTTGATTGTTGCAAACATCTTTGGCTTTGGGGACATTACTGAGTCATATTGACTGTGACTTTGATCTTGACTGTAGATTAAAATGATTCACCAAACCACGAAACCTGCAGAAACATATGGGCAGTGGGCACAAGACCAATGAACATCATTTTTCATGA
The DNA here is from genome assembly GCA_023531435.1 of Papaver californicum. Lineage (NCBI taxonomy): Eukaryota > Viridiplantae > Streptophyta > Magnoliopsida > Ranunculales > Papaveraceae > Papaver > Papaver californicum. Next base: position 2,484,779 of record JAJJMC010006776.1, read on the forward strand.
CTTACGTATGATAATATTCAGTTTAAATAACATGTGCAACGCAGTGTCCTCTGCTATTAAATATAAACTTTCAACGGAAATAATTATAATTTTCTTTTAAACATTTATAATTATTTTATATTTATAAAAAAAAATAATTAAATAATTCTTAAAATAAAAAATTAAATAATATCTCTTTAATTGAATAATAAAATTATAAAACAAACGGTGATTAGTTCGAGATCAATAAAGATAACAATGTCGTAAAGATTTTCAAGTATACAACAACTACTACTGTGTGACCGATTTTGAAAGTACTTGACCACTAAAGAATGTAAGGTAGAATGGTACCATGATAATATTTAAGAGATTACAGGGATATATATGTAAAAATAGTGGTGCTTGAGAAGTGAGAGTCCGACTAGGCGTTGTAGATAATGGTGACAAAGACACACTGGACACGCTAATTTCATGAAGGTACGACCCACAATGTTTCTTTACAAGTGAAAAATGACGAAATAAACCGATTCTTGTCGTCTTCAATGTTAAGTGGGTCACTTCAGTTTGTTTGGCGAGTCAAAAAAGAGCTGCTACGTGGGTCGGTTATTGGCTCCCACGTGAAAGCGCTTGTCTAGCCGATGAATTCATCGTACTGCACACTGTTTGAAAGACTATGACGAGTGATATCATGCAGTTTTTATACAAAAGAAAATTTATTAATACTAAATCATATAACAGTCATTGTCTGTCAAAATTAAATCAGAAATAAAAACCGATGGATAATATACCTAAGTTTTAGACATTTTTAATGTTCTAGCATGCCTAGCTAATCTATTAGCTGGCTTATTACAAAGCCTTTTAATGAATTCGCATTACCACTGTGGATTCATCTGTAATTTGATTTTAATTTCTAAAATAATAGATTGATTCTTCCAACAAACAAGTAAAAAATCTCCATTGACTGCATCAACTACCAATTTTGCATCCAGCTCAAATACAACACCTTGCAACTAAAGCTCTTCCGCCCATTACATAGTTTTCAACAATCCTTCATATTCTGCCTGCTCCGCACTCAGGTATCCATTTTCATATGTGCATTTTTCATGTATATATTCACCTGCAAAACTCCTAGTGATCATTCCAAGTCCTGAATTATGTGTAATAAGTTTTTTGAAAGAAGCATCACAACATATTGAATAATATGTCTCTATTGGTGGCACCCAAGTCACTTGGAAGTTCTGAGCCGAAGTAGAGGTTGAGGTGCATGTCATTCTTCTTCTTATTTTGCTACCAGTCATGGCAGTAAGATTTGTATGCTCCTAATAATTGCAATTGGATTCGATTTAACATCCTCAACAGTGCACTTGCATCTTGCTTTCCATATCTCTCAGGCTACATTTGCCATTTTGACTATCCAATTATCCTCAAGTTTGTTGAAGTCATTAGTAAACCAGCTAGTAATCCAAGCTTTGACAGAGGTATCTGTAGACTCCATGCTTCTTCTTGCTCATGGTATAGATGTCCACACTGCTCTAGCTAGAGCACAATCCCACAGAATGTGTTTGGTGGTTTCCGCACCTTGTTCACAAACTTTGCAGTCTTCTCCCCCATATTGCATGACCCTTGCCATTCTTTCACCTGAAGGAATAATATCATTGACACATTTCCATAGAAATTGTTTTTATCCTGGTGTTTACGGGGAAAAAAGAATTGAAGGCTATTTTGGAAAAATGGGTGAGCATGTGATAATTCGTCAATCCTTAGAACATTTGTGTTGTTGGAGCAATTTGTTTAGATTCGAGTGATCAATCTGTACAATCCTGTCATAAAACAAGTAATGGATGTTCTCGTCTTGCTTTGGTCACAAAATGAGAAAGAGAAGGGTTGGTCTTAGGGAGGAAAGCGAGAAGAGAATGAGGTCAAAGTGAATATCTATGAACGATTGGGTTGTCGAGTTCTTTTATGTTCGAATTTGAAATTAAAACTTGCTATCTTATTCAGACTTGTGTTTAAAACTTGTCCTATGTTCAATAGATTGAACATCTATTTATATCATAGCTATTGTAACCATTCGACCTTTTTTTTGGAAGAAACTGTCGATCGTTGAGTAGTGGTGAAAATGGTGAAAGTGGAGAAGGTGTTAACAACTTCTCTCCACTTCAATTGCAGTTGAATAATTGGTTACTCAACTCACCACTCCTTTACTCAAATTCTATCGATCTTTCCAGAACTTCTCTTTAGTGGGTGCGAACTGATGCACCACATGTCGTAGACCGCCAGACCAAAAGCCTAATTAATATCCCCCATTTGTGACATTTTATGTCTCGTGTAATTTTGTAGTATTAAACAGTACTAATGTTAAGTAAATTACGACCTTCTCAATGGGTCTCTTGACTGAAGACTTATCTTGCTTGACTAGCTGACGAGTCTAGCAAACTAAAATAAATATGTCCTGCTTGACTAGATGATGAGTCTAGCAGACTAAAATAAAATAAATACTTCTTGCTTGACTAGCTTATAAGTCTAGCAGAATAGAAATATGCATTTATTTATGAATATGGAATAGTGTTTCAATTTTGCATTGATAAGAGTATGCAGCTGAACATGAAAATTATAGTGAAGCCTCATACAAAAATATATGTGAGAGGCCTAGTATAACTTAGGCTTTTTGGTCGAAATCCCAATTTATTAACCAGAATATTCACGTGAACGAGAGAAAGGGAAGGGCGTCCAATCTCATTATTCACGTGGTGGAAGTGGAGAAGTGACCAATCATGGCTTCACGTGAAGAAGAGGAGAAGAGCAAGTTTTGTTCTTACGTGAAGAAGAGGAGGATACCAAACTTGGTTCTCACGTGAAAGGAGAAGGGGATTTGTCAAGATCTAATTTATTCACGTGAAAATAAGAGAAGGATCACCCAATGTCGGTGTTCACGTGAAAGAGAGGAAGAGAGCCAAACCTTGGCTCTTCACGTGATTATAAGAAGAGGAGATCAAGTATTGGTCTTCACGTGACCGTGGAAGAGGGGAGCGTCAAGATCTAGTCTTGAAGCATGAGTCTCATATTTTTATTCTTTGTACTCAGCCTCACATGTTGAGGTTAAAAGAGTAAAATTGTCAGTTTTGAGAAGAAGCAAGTCGTGTGAATTTTGAAGCAAAAGAGGTAGAGACGTCTTGCTATGAAGCAAAAGAGGTAGAGATTTCTTGCTCTGAAGCAAGAGAGGTAGAGACGTCTCCCTCTTCAAAATTAAGGTTTGAAAAGAGCTTGCCAGAAGGCTAGAAGGTCATATTTTACTTTTGTGTTCATCCTCACATGTTGAAGGAAAAACAGTAAAATATCAAATTTTAGAGAGGAGCATGATCTCCACGATTGATTTTTGAGTAGTCGTGCAAGCCTTGCTTGTGGAAGTAAGACGCACAAGCAAAACAAGAGACGTGTTAGAGAAATTAGGCTCAAAACCCCTTTTCTCGAAATAAGGGGTAGGAATGCCTTTTGTCACGTCTTTGCAAACATTTATAAATGTTGCAAAATTTATTTTCAAACCCTAACTAGGGTTTGAAATTTTTTTGTCACATTTTTAAAAAGTTTTATGTGTTGCGAATTCATCTTCAAATATGAGAAAGAATAGGGATAAGCGTCTACCTGAGAATTCTTTTATAGAATTTTAAAAGTCTGGTATTTCTCATACCAAAGTATTGAGAGGTGATTTACTATAAAAACCCACCATCTACACCTGGGTAAAGTATCTAGATCCCACAAGGCTTTCCAGAACTTGGCTATGCTCACATCTACTTCTACATTGTTTTGTTTGATCTCCACAAGCTTATTATAAGCTGATTTAATAGTAAATTGTGCGTTTCTTGTTAGAGTCCAAATAAGTCTATCCTTTGCTGTACAAATAACCCTCATTTGTAAAATCTTTTTTGCATCTTCATTTGAAAATAATTGTTGCACTAATGGGACTTCCCACATTTTTGTATCCTGATCAATCAAACTTTGAACCGTGTTGTAGGCTTGTGTATCAACTAAGTCATTTCTTGGAGATGGTGGTGATTGAAGACCTTGTATCCATTTATAATTCCATGTGAGAACATTATTACCTCTTACCACTATCCAAAAGCTATACTCTTTGATAAACTCCAGTCATTTGTGAATACTTTTCCATGCCCAGGTACCACTTTTTTTGTTTTTTTCATGAAGAGCACTAGTTTTTTTGAAGTAGACATGTTTCATAGATTTACCCCATAGTTGTTGTGAAGCATTGCATAGCCTCCAAGATGTTTTGGCAAGACAGGCTTGATTGAAACAAGTAAGATCCTAAATCCATACCTCCAACATTTTTCCATGAAGATAGGTAAACCCCTTTACCCTCTTTTTTATTCCACTAAAAATTCATTTTTCACCTTGTTCATATCCTTTATTGTAGAACCAGAGACCTTTAAAATTCCCATATGATGCAATGGCATAGAAGTAAGAACATGTTTAACCATTATAGATCTCCCATCTTGATTCATAAACTTCCCTTTCCACTTTGCAAGTCTTGTTTTCATCTTATCAACTAGACTTGAGAAGCTACTTGTTTTTTTTTTTCCAATTAAGAGAAAAAGGAATTCCTAAGTATTGTTCATCAACATTCATCCTTTTCATTTTCAATCTTTTGAGCAACATCCTACAATGTATTGGATTAAGGTATTTTGAGAATACAACTGACTTTTGAAGATTGACCTACTTCCCAGAGACTGCACTGAAATCACTTATAACTTGAAGGAGATTGTTAGCATTATGAATGTCAGCCTTTGTAAACAATAAACAATCATCTGTAAATAATAAGTGAGTAACCTGTGGAGCATTTCTTGCAATTTTCATCCCTTGAATTTTGCCACATTCTTGAGCATTTGCTAATGCTCTTGTAAAAACTTCCATAAATATAAGAAAGAGGTAAGGTAATAGGGGATCACCTTCCCTTATCCCCCTGGTGATAGGATTTTAGATTACCCTATATAAATAAACCGCAATCGCACGGTGTCTAACTAGTAGACAACGACAAGTACGGGTCAAACCCACAGGGAGCGAGAAAATATTGCAATCAATATCTCAATTAACTAATCAAGAAATAATATTCTTGGATGTTTAGATTTATGGATAAAATAATAAAACAAACTAAACTAATAAAGATAAATCAAATGAGAGGAACAGCAACCAGGGTTTTCAGTATCCACCACTATTTCTATTTAATTACTGAAGTGAAACATAATTCATGAATATTCATCTATTGTTCATTCTATCGACATCACCTATTATATGTATTAGAGTCGCAAATATCACTGGGACGCCTTAAGCATGGCGCATCAAAATCCCTAGTCTCAAGCATGCACCATCTAATTGCGTTAGCGAGAAAATAATACGAAACTAATTTTTGGTTCACAAATAATATCTGTCTCTTTTAAGCATACCCCATCTAAGGATTTAACCCAATCATGTAATATCAAATAAGTAGACAAACATATTTGCTATTCTATTAATTATGCGCATAGGTTACTGTATTGTACAGAACCGGTGAAGCAACAACTAATTTAGATTTATATCAATAAAAAAAATCATGGAATTAATCTATTCAAATCATAATAGCCTGTATCAAATAATTCGATTTAATTGATCTAAACTTTAAGTGGTTTCAACATTAAATCCTAGTTACAAATTAATTAGAACATGGAGATGCGTTTCTTAAGTAGGATTTAATGTTGAAACTACTAGTGTCACTCTTTCAATATCTTTTTCACCCATTAAAATGGGTATCTCTCGTGGCTGCAATCGTTGGGTTGCCGCCAATTTTGTCGAGATGTTATGGTTCTGCAAAAAAATTTACGGTGGATATAAACATTCTCTTAGAAGTCCACCTCACGTGTTCACTTTGTATACAAACCTTACTTTGCTGTGTCCGGCTACAACTAGTAGTCACGACCACATGTGACTTTTTTGATTGGTGTGAACGTTAATTTCACCGTATTTGTTCGTAGCTTTAAATTATATGCGAACCACCTGTTAAAGCAATAAAATAATAATATTAATACAAAATTAAGTACTAGCAAATATTAATTAGGAGGTAAATATGTATAAATTATTCCTGTATCACCTGGTTGGTTTGAAAGGATGACATGGTGAGGCATTGAGTAGCACTTGTATTTCAGAAGTACTAACACATTCCTTAATCAGCTCACACCATTTATTGCTGAAACCAAATTTCTTCATAATTTTTTCCAAGAAAACCCATTCAACTCGATCAAAAGCCTTTGACATATCAAGCTTTAGTGCCATGTATCCTTGCTTAGTTTTTTTCCTCTTCATGTAATGAATTAGCTCTTGAGTAGGATGATATTATCTTGGATTTGTCTTTCTTTCACATAAAATGCCTACATAGGAGATATCATTCTATCTTGAAGAGGTTTGAGTTGTGGCTAGATTTTAGATATTAGCTTGTATGTAGTGTTATATAAATATACAGGTCTATAATCCCCTGGTGATTGTGACAACTTTGTTTTTGGAATTTAACAAAGATTTGTCTTGTTTATCTCCTTCAACAACTTCCCTGAAATGAAATTTTTTTGAACCATCTCTATGAATTCTTCCTTCATTATATCCCACTGTGTTTTGAAAGAATCCAGGGAGGAAGCCATCCGGCCCTGGTACCTTCTAATGATGCATTCTTTTAAGAACTTCAACAAGTTCAGCATAAGTAGGCACCTTAGTGAGAATCTGGTTATCACTTTCACTTATGCAACAAGGAATTAGATTCATAAGATCCTCATTGTCAGTTGGCTTAGTAGTGCTCATAATACCCTTGAAGTGTGAAGTAAGTAATTCTTCAAGATTCTTCTTGCCATTACACCAGCTGCCATCACCCCTTCTTAATGATTCAATTATGTTTCTTGCTCTTCTTCTATTTGCCTACATATGAAAGTGCTTATAGTTGTGATCAATTTCATTGAAGACGGTATCTCTTGATTTTTTTTCTGTAAAACTCTTCTTCTCTTTGATGCTATTCTACTATCTCATTTTCAACATCTTGTTCTAGCTTGGTGTTGTATGATTGAGTACTTAGTTGTTGCAGTTGTGTAAGTTTTTGCTGCAATGATTTCAGTTTGTCTTGAATGTTCCCAAAACTCAATTTATTCCATTTACTCAAGTTTCTTCTTGTCTCTGCCAATTTTCGATTTAGCCTATAACCAGCTGACCCATTGGAGTGTGTTGACCTAGAAGTAGTGATTTGATCCTTACATGTGATGTCTCTAAACGAACATTCAAAAAACTTCCAATTCTTAGAGATGTGAAAATTGTTAGGAGACATATCTAGGAAAATAGGACAATGATCCGAACCCAGGAATGGCAAGTGTTTTAAGCAAGAATCTGGAAATTGTATATGCCAGTCTGAATTAATAAGATCCCTATCTAATCTAGATCTAATTTTCCCAGTACCATGTCTATTACTAGTCCATGTAAAAGGGTTTCCATGAAAACCCAAATCACATAAACCAGCATCAAATATAGTTTGAACAATTTTAGAGGTTTTAGAGGATGAGCCACAACTATTACTTTTTTCTTCACAACATAATGTGACATTTAGGTCCCCTATTAGAACCCATGGTGCAAAGATGTTATAGAGTCTACAAAGATCTTTTATAAAGTTCAATTGAATTTTATTTTCTTGAGGATATGGAGATCCATAAACTCAAGAAAGAATCCATTGTGGTTTAGCTGGATCAGTTCTAACAAGACGATGTATCATGTTTTTGTCATGGTAGATAATATCCAACTCAAAACCATCTTTCTAAAGCAGGAAAATTCTTTTATCCCTACCTATGGATGGAACATAACAATTATTTGGAAAATTGAGAGGCCTGATGAGATTAAGATTCCTACCTGAGTTTATTTCGTTTCTTGTAAAAAAATTATATCTGGATTTAGCATTTTATTTATGTCAAAAAGATAGCTCCTATTATCCTTGGCAGCAAAACCATTATAGTTCCAAGAGACGATTTTCATAGTTTCTTTAAAGTCAAATAAAACAAAGTAGTGAAAATGTGAAAAAACTTTTTTACCAGTTCGAAAATATCTATAAAGAGAGGTTTGTTTAAAGTGTACCTGATCAGAGTCTTCAATAAATGTATTTATGGGATCAACAACATTTGCTTCTGAGTTGGTCAAATCCATGAGTTCCATTGATTGTTTACTTATACTAGTAGCAGAAGTTGTTTCTTAGATTCTTGGTAGGGCAATATGAATGTTATAAGGATTCATGGATGGTTCTTGATTGAGAGTTGAGTTTCCCATTTTCTTATTTTGATTTAGGATCTCATTGTGTTCTTCTTGTTCCATTTCTTCTTCTTGAATGTTGTCCTCAACATTTTCTTCAAAATTCTCTTCATAGAGACTTCTTTTCTCTTACTTGTGTTTCTCATATTCAGCGACAATTAGTCTATCAAGGTATATGGGATACTCAGTCTGTAAGAAGATTTCATCCACATGATCAATCACAAAACATTTGTCACAAATATTCTTGGGTTGTAAATCCCAATGATATTTGATCCACACATCCTCACCAAAAATAGTCTTCCACCAGCCACCATGGATTAATGGTTTGTTGAGTTCAACTTCAATTCTTGCTTTCATTGTATTACCATATCTTGGCCTACAATTCCTAGGATTTGTATAAATTTTCATCCCCACAAACCTAATAGCTTGATCCACAATATTAATATTCATATGTTCCAAATGTAAGTATTTGAATTGGAAGTTGAATTCTTGACGTGTGAAGGACAAGTCTTTTAGGGGTTTATTTTCTATATATTTTTGTACAGCAAATAAAGCACCGCCAATGATCCAAGGACCATTCTTAATGACTTTATTTTTTTCTTCTTCATTGTTTAGTTTAACCAAGAATAGGTTTCTTCCCATTACCCGAATCTCTTTGTTTTGATACTCTCTTTGTTTTGATACTTCCTCCATAATAAGTTAATAACCTCTTTAATAACCTTCATATCCATCTTTTCTTTAGATATGATTTTGCATAGCATAGCATGTGACCACTCTTCTGTAGCATCATTGATGGTTTGGGATATACCAACTTTTGTTCTTCTGTCTGGTGGAATCTCCTGTGTTGCGTTTCTTAGCTTCCTAGATAGTTCATTGATATGATTGTCAGATGTGGAATCCATATTAGGGTTACTCTGAGATTTTAACCTAAGGCTTTTCAAAAGTAGGCAATTGTGACTACAAGTATCAAAGTGGCTGGAGTCCATGGATATATATATTCCGGAATAATAACCTTTGGATACTGTAATTTTCCTCTGGATATAATGGAACCGATATTTGATAGGTTTTTGATGCGTCAGAAAACCGACTTTGTTTTACCGCAAGCGCACAGTGTCGAAAGATGTAGACAAGAGCAAATATTGTTAGTTCCTACGAGGAGTTTATATTAAAATTAATTAAAATATTTTTTTAGGTTTTTTTATAAAGAATTAAATTAACGAGTGAATTAAAACTATTTAATAAAATTGGAAAACAGTAAGAGGAAAACGTTAAGGTTTCGGGAATCCGTTGTAGATTAGGGTTTAATTGCGTTCGTCACAGAGGGTCTCGATTTTACTCATGCAAAATAGCAAATCTAGCTACTAATACACGAAAGGGTTTTCGTTTAAGAATCGAAGAAAGAATTTTCAAAAAGAATTGTTTGTTCTCAACCTAAGGTAGAATTTCGAAGTACTAAGTATACGTGGCATAAAAAGTGAAAGAATATTCATAAAAACGATTACATACAAGGTTTCAACGAGTTCTTCTACTAATCAAACAATGAACTATACGTGGCATAGAACATGAAAAATCATCGAGAAGTAAAACATTGAGAGAGAGACAAAATAATGATATTAAGTTCATATAGTTGAAAACCCTAGTTTTGAAACACACAGAAAACCATCTCTACAAATTCATCCTTTTACCCTAACAAGAGAATTAGCTCATGAGTTTCTCAAAAGCCATAAATTAATTAATAAAAGAAAACTCAAACTAACCCTTTATTTACTGTTCCTCCCGTCTCCAGAATTAAACTCCATCGTCTCCGCAAATTGTTTCTATCCGCGTCTGTGTGTTCTGTAATTTTTCTTCTCTAGACGTGAAGTTGTGTCCGTCCAGGTATATCTCTCAAAGTGGTTTTCACGGACCTACTTATGGAGGTTTAAGTAGCCGCCTCTCTTTTAGAGTTTTAGCCGATTAGGACTCTTGATAGGGCACTGACCAACTATATTTCCGTAATAAACACGGATTCAACCACCTTCAACACGCTTCAGCTAGGTTACCTAATTCTTCTTCGTGTAAAACCTAGGCTTTTATATTTGATTGAAACTCAAACTCATCTTCCCTGTCTTCTCTCTATTCTTCTCTGTTAATCTCTAATTAGATGAAAACCCATCTCTTTTCTCACTGTATGTGTTGGGAAATAAAAGGAGAACGACACGTGTAAAACGATTAAAGAAGGAGTCAGTGGTACTAAGAAGAACGAGAAGCACACAATCAAAGCTGTATCAAAGGATCGAGAAAGGACAGATGTGAAAGACTGAGTAAATCCCTGCATGTTTGACACATAAGATCGGGAAAGTAGTATCACACTGATCGAAACAGATAACATTAAATGCTTATTGAACGGGAAATTAGGAGTAATGATGAACGAGGAACGGGAAAGTAAGAGTAATGATGAATATAGAACGGGAAAGTAAGAGTAATAATGAACGTGGAGCAGGAAAGTAAAAACAATAATTACTTTTATTTACTTTAACCACATGGTCGACACATGTGATCGGGACAAAGATGATTCTTAAAGAACGAAGAGTACGTGTTAATCATACAAGGTAACAGGCCAAAAAGTAAAGAGCATGACCTGTCAACCATACAATCATCCCGATCCAAAGGTAATAAGGAGAACGAAAGAAGGTACCGGGACAAGAGGGACCCATTAGATAATCTATAAATAGAAGAGAGTGTTCAACAGAGAGGGGGTCGGAAAATTGAAGCGAAGAAAAGGCTAAGGAAGAGTAATTAGAGAAGAAGGAAAAAAGATCATTAGATATGTATTCATTGTGTAAGATAGGATTTAAAAGTTTCACTATCATGATTCATCTTCTATACTTAAAAAGATTATGAATTTGAGATTATAATTTGATCAGATTTATGATCTGTAAATAAGTGGTTATTGAAATCTTTCTCATTAATTGATTTTAAAGAGGATTCTGTGTATCAAATTGTAAGTTAAAATCTTTCTATTTACTGTTTTTTCGTCAAATCATTGGTTGTTGATGTCAATGGGAATTTTGGCATAAACAATTTGGCGCTAGAAGCAGGGATCGGGTTAAAGGATTTATCCTACCTGTTCATGAAAAATGGACTTTTCTGTTACATATGTATTTCAAAAGTAAAGAAATTTAGTTTAAAGAATTTGATAGTTCTATGCAACATTTTGGTTTATTTTAACTTTAGCTAACATGTGACTTCTTTTGCATAATAACCTTTTTGTGATATACAAAATGGAAATTGTATGTCGTCAATTAGAAAAAGTTTTGAGTTTCAAGGGATCTGTTTAGATGTTTGATTTCCTATTATATGCATTTTAAAAGATGCATGATAGATGATACAAATTATTTTACTAAAAGTATAGATAGATTTTCTAAAAAAAAACAAAAAAAAAAAAGTCAGAAAACTAGTTTCTGTTACTTTCTTTATTAAATAATCGGTTAAGAGATTATATGGATAACTTTTAAAAGATCATTAGAATTCAAGAGGAAAAAGAAACAATCAAGAAACAAAGAATCCAGAAGAAATATATCTCAAGAAGCAGGCTCTGGGAATGGAGACAGTAATAACATACAAAGTTACAGACAAAGAGAAGGAGAGAGTGATCCAGAACAACAATAGAGTGATGTAGGAAATCATTCACCTATTCATGAATTAACTCCAAATACCATTAATCAAAATCATTCATCACATCATGAGAATTCAAGAAATGAAGTGAATTATCTCCAAAATCTGATGAAAGAAATGAATGAAATAAGAAGAGAACAAAGAGCCAGTCCTGATCGAATCGAATTATTAACCAGAGAAAATAAAGCTTTGAAAAGTGCGATTCAACGTGTGGAAAGACAAGCTGCAACAGGGTCATGAATTCAAGAAGCAATTTCTGGAAGACGTGCACCCAGAAATGAAAAGGAAAATCAAGATCAGAGGATGGTGTTAGTAGGATCATCATCACGAGCTAGGAGGCAACGGGAAAATCAAGAAATTCAACGTGCACAATGGCAAAAATGTATTGAAGCAATGGAGCAAATGAAGGAAGAGATAAAAGGATTAAAAAATAAAGAAGGGGGAAGAATAGAAGAGGTGCTGAAAGAAGCCAAGCGGACACCGCTGGCTCAACAGTTGACATGTGTTCCATTACCAAGAGAATACAGTATCCCTGTATTTGAATGTTATGATGGTACGAAGGACCCGACTTCACATTTAAAATATTGTAATCGAGTGATGTCACGATGGGACGGACACGAAGCAATAATGTGCCGATGCTTCCCATCAAGTTTGAAAGGTTCAGCATTATTATGGTATGAAAGATTGCCAGAAAGTTCTATTCAATGTTATTCACAATTAGTGAGGAAATTTCTCGAAGCATACATGTACAATAAGCCCGTTGATTCAGGAGTGGACAGATTATATTCCCTCACATCATAGTCAGAAGAAACGATTCGGTCATATAAGGCCCGATGGCATACAATTTGTCAAACAATTGGAGATGTAGATTCAAGTACAGCAATCAATCATTATAAATGGGGAATCGCTGATCGGAGATGTCAACTCTTCATTGAAATTCATCGTAACAATCCCAAAACCGAGGGACCGCTCAGGGAAATAATAGAAACATGTGCAAGATTGCAAGATGTGCAAGAACAAGGCCCAAGAAGTAATTCACGAAATCAAAGAAACATAAAAATGACAAATTCAATTGAAGTATCACCAGAACAAAAAAAAGAAATTCCCTCATAAATCTGAACCAAGGGAATCAAAACGCCCACGGCAAGGGGATAACAAAAATTTTGTTCAGCGATTTCAAGAAAGAGATTCACAAAACTCAATATATCATTTTCTGAATTATTCGAAATCATAAAAAATAAACCAGATTTTCAGTGGCCATCATTAAAAGGCAATCAGCCTGAGTTCACACAACGTTCGAAAGATTATTGTGAGTACCATTGTTATAAAAGGGCACACAACCGATAATTGCAGGAATTTTATTATATTGGTACAAAAACTGATTGATGCAGGAGAGTTGAAAGAATTTGTTCAAAGGCCCGAACCAATAGCAAGACCAGACAACGGAAAGACAGTGCATATCCCATATAACGAACACACCATTAATATGATATTATTCTCAGAAGAAAGAGATACAGATATGAATGCAGCAATCAATAAAAAATTGTGCAAGAGGATTCGAGACCATGAAATTTTTAAAGTATCATGAAGGATAACGAAAGCTTGGGAAGACTGGATGGCATCCCCTTTAACTTTCTCAGCACAGGAAGTAAATCAAGAAATTGAGATGCATAATGATCCTTTGGTTCTTACATTGCTAATGTCAGGATGGAATGTTAGAAAAATTCTTTTGGATGGGGGAAGTTCTTTAAATGTGTTGTTTCATGACACATTTTACAAAATGGGACTCAAAAAAGATCAGTTAATCCCGTCCCGATATGTAATTTATGGGTTCAACGGAATGGCTTCAAGACCTGAAGGAGATATTGATTTGCAAGTATCTGCTGGACCAATTAACATCTTGACAAGATTCAGTGTAGTAGATGCTCCATCCCCGTACAATGCAATAATTGGGAGACGATGGGTACACCAGCTGAAAGGCGTAATTTCAACTTATCATCAATATTTGCGGTTTCCAACACCGCAAGGAGAAATTGAGATCAATGGAGATCAAGATGATGCGAAGTTTTGTATAATAGCAGAGGTAAGAATGCATGAAGGACGGGAACAACAACAGCGGGAAAGGAAGAAAGACCGTAAAATCAAAGCAAAGGAAGATGAGATAAATCAATACTTGAAAAGAAACATCGAACAAAAAGCAACAAATGAATTTCGAGAAAGCAGTAAGAATCAAGAAAATTCAACAAGTCAGCAGTTCAAAGGACCCTCATAGCAATTAAAGGGAACTCCAACTTCGCTCGGGAATCCTAAACCAATTTTCACTTTTGTAGAAGAAACTAAAATTATAAATATTGGAACTTCAGAATGGCCTAAACAAGTGCGAATTGGAACATTGATGAAAGAAGACATGGAGTAAAGTTTAATCAAGTTACTTCGTGACTTTGTAGATATATTTGCATGGAAGATGGAAGATATTCCCGGTATAGATCCAAGTATTGTACAACATGAATTACAAATATGTCCCGATGTTATACCATTTCGACAACGGATACGAAAGGTTGCACCGGAGTATCACGATCCAGTAGAAAAAGAATTAGCAAAGCTTTTAAATGCAAGATTCATTCGTGAAGTGCGATATCCAACGTGGATTTCTAATATGGTGATCATTCCAATAAAGAACGATGGAGTAAGAATCTGCATAGACTTCACCAACTTAAATAAAGCATGTCCGAAAGATAGTTATCCACTTCCCAACATTGATCAATTGGTAGATGTTGTAGAAGGCCATGAGGCATTATCTTTTATGGATGGTCAGTCGGGATACAACCAGATTGCACTTGCAGAAGCTGATCAAGAACACACAGCGTTCTTCACTCCACGGGGTTTGTATTGCTATACCAGGATGGCGTTTGGATTACGAAACGCGGGAGCAACATATCAACGACTGGTTGATGCAATATTCAAACCTTGGATCGGACAAATACTAGAAGTATATGTGGATGATATGTTGGTAAAAAGCAAGTTGTCTATCAATCATCTACAAGACCTCACTGAAATTTTTGGTGCATTACGAAAATACCAGATGAAAGTTAATCCGGAGAAGTGTATTTTTGGTGTTACTTCGGGACGTTTTTTGGGTTACTTGGTTACAAAAAATAGAATTGAAGTTGATTCAGCAAAGATTCAAGCAATAACAGATACGCCATCACCCAACAACATTAAAAGTATACAGAAATTAAATGGATGTTTGGCTGCTTTAAGCAGATTTATTGCCAGATCATCAGAACGGTGCAAACCCTTCTTTGATATACTCAAGAAGAAAAATAAATTTGATTGGAACGATCGATGTAAAAAAAAACATCTAGCTACATTGCCATCATTACAGAAACCGGAACCTGAAGAAATATTAACTTTGTATATAGCGTCAACGGAAGATGTAATCAACGCAGTGATGGTACGTACTAATGAGAAAATAGAAAAACCGATATATTATATCAGCAAAACCCTTAATTCGGCAGAAAGAAATTACACTAAAATCGAACAACTCATTTTATCATTGGTCTTTGCCACTCAGAAGTTACGTACTTATTTTCTCACACATTATGTTCGTGTCCCGAGTAAGGCACCGTTACAATCAGTATTAAAGAATACTGGAAAAGTAGGAAGGATCGCAAAATGGAACGCCCAGCTAGAACAATTCAACATCATTTATGAGTTGCAAACTGCACAAAAATCTCAAGTTTTAGCTGACTTCCTTGCGGATTTCCCGATTGAAGAAGAATATGAAATTCAAGGTCCGATAGGTGGAAAAAAAGAAATTAACTTAATTAAAACTTTTTCAATAAAATTTTTATCACATTAATAATTCATTTTTTATCTATGTTAAAGGATTACCAGGATGCGAGGAAGAGGACCCACAAGATATTATGAACTCAACAAACTCTCAAAGGTGGGAAGTCTTTGTTGATGGGTCCCGAAACAAAGAAGGAGCAGGAATTGGCATTGTGATTACTGCACCAATGGGAGGGCGAATGACACATTCATTCCGTCTTGAGTTTGAAGAACATACAAACAACATAGTAGAATGTGAAGCTGTGGTTCATGTTCTAAAACTCATCATCGAACTAGGAATCAGCAATGTTCGACTCATAAGTGATTCACAGTTGGTAATTCGACAAGTCGAATTAAAATATCAAACACTTGATGAAGATTTAGTACAATATAAAAACCTTGTTCAAATCTTAGCAAATCAAATCCCAAACATTATTTTTCGGCATTTGTCCCGAGACAAAAATCGACATGCTGATGCACTGGCATTCATTTCCTCCATGGTAAACGATCCTAATATCACAGCAATAAAAGTCGGAAGAATATATGAACCATCTATCCAGATAAAAGCACTTCATAACATAGAAGGAGATGTGATAGAAGAAAATAATGATCCCGCAATACAAAATGCCCCATCTATGCCTCAACAAGTAGATGATCAACCAAGTGAACCAGATTGGAGGATTCCGATTCATCAATATCTACAAGATAACATATTGCCTTCCAATTCTAAAGAAGCAAGAAAAATTCAACTCAAATCAGATAATTACCAGCTTCGGGATGGAATTTTGTATCGTAAATCATTCCTCGGGCCATTATCCCGATGCTTATCACAAAAGGAAGGTATACGGATACTCAAAGAAATACATTATGGAGATGCACGGAAACCACAGTGCAAGGCGTTCACTCGCATTAAAAGCTAAAACCCAAGGTTTTTATTGGATATCCATGCTTAAAGACTCATAAAACATGTTACGAAGGTGTGAAGAATGTCAACGATTCGCAAAGAAAATCAAAGCACCTGCCACAGAGCTTAATTCTGTACTCAGTCCATGGCCATTTGCGAAATGGGGGGTAGATATTGTTGGTCCGTTAGTTGAAGGGACCAAAAAGAGAAAATATTTAATAGTGGCCACCGATTGTTTTACCAAGTGGGTAGAAGCTAAAGCATTAGCTCGGATCAGAGATTCCGATGTGTTCACATTTTTATTTGAAAATATCATCTGTAGATTTGGGATTCCAGCAGCCTTAATTTCTGATAATGGACAACAATTTCAAGGAAAGAACATTGATATGCTATTTGAAGCATATAACATTCAGAAACACAAATCCACACCATTTTATCCCCAAAGTAATGGACAAGCTGAATCCACAAATAAAACAATTGCAATAAATATGAAGAAAACATTGGATGGATATTACAAACGTTGGTGTGAACAGTTGCATAATACATTATGGGCGTATCACACCACAAGAAAAGAATCCACTGGAGAGTCACCATTCCTTCTTACCTACGGGACAAAAGCAGTTATATGAACAGAAGTCGTTCTACCTACAACTAGAACAGAAGCATGGGAGAAAAATCTAAATACAGATTTAATGTTACAAAAGTTGGATGATTTGGAAGAAAAAAGAGAGGTGGCACTCCAGAAAATGGAGAATTATCAAAGAAGGTTGGCACGGGATTACCACAAAAGGGTCAAGTCACGAAACTTTGTCCAAGGACAATATGTTCTACGACAAATCCCAGAATACCATCGGGACAAAAGTGCTGGAAAGTTCGCACTAACCTGGGACGGTGCGTACGTAATACAAGCATCAGCGGGACAAGGATCATACTATCTTCGGAATATGCAAGGAGACATCTTACAACATCCATGGAATGCACAATACTTAAAGCTTTATTATCCATGATTAATATCACAACTATGGTGGCCAACACAGGTATCAAAGTCTTTATTCAATACTTTATCTAATAATAAAATTTTTTATGAAGTTATACTTAAAATAAGAATCAATTCCAGGAACATCTTATTCTGGAAAACGCTACGATTGGCGACATAATCAAAATTCAAATCCAGGAACACCTTATTCTGGAAAACGCTACGATTGGCGACATAATCAAAATTCAAATCCAGGAACACCTTATTCTGGAAAACGCTACAATTGGCGACATAATCAAGATTCAATTACTCCAGGAACATCATATTCTGGAAAGCGCTTACGATTAGCGATACAATCGTAATATCAACAAAAAAGTAAATGTCCTTATAGAATTTTAATAATTCAGAAATTCTTATAAAGAAAGAATACCTAATTTATGGTTATCATTTTCAGTACGTTCGGGACCAACCCTGTATCTTACCCCTGGCCCGGGTTTATTTCGTATGTGTGGGATCTCGAATTACATGTTTTGAGGTATATATACTTCGATCCATTGTACTCATGAAACAATATGATTAACCTAAATATTTCATAAATATCATCTCTTATGCAGGGACAATATTAAGAGCATATCCAAGCACAAAAGTGGAAAATCACAAAATGATGTTTTCAACTACAGTATGTTAAAATTCAAAATACAAAAGGATCGGGATACAAGAAAAGAACATCAAAAGATGAAGCTATGAGCATTAGAGCAAAGAACAAATACAACTAGGCTTCGGAATTGGAGCGTCGGGACGGTTGAGGAGGAACCACCGGGACGGTAGCGCGACCATTCAAAACAGAAGGATCGGCTTGAGCACGATCCAAGGAAGAATTAAATGACATTGCAATTTTTTCCTTGGCATCTTGTCTCACCCAGATGATATAAGCATGCCTGTAATCAATTTCTGATTGAAGATCTTTAATTTTTTGTTGATCCTTTTTTACTTGATCTTTTTCAGCATTTAATTCCTTTAATAGCTCTTCAGATCTTGATTGTACTTTTATAATTTCCTGTTCACAAGCTTCGCGTTTCAAAGTTTCAGCATTCAACTGAGATTGCAAATCCCGAAGCTTTATTACACTCAGAGCTACGTTCTTCTCTGAAGTCTTCAACTCTTCAGTAATATTTGTTATTGTGTTATTTGCAATATTGAGTTCAGCTCCTGCTACTGTTGCTCGTGCATTAGCTTCGTTGACCTTCTTTTCTAGCACTGAAAACCAGAATGAGTATCAGATAAACCATATAATACCCTCAATAAAACAAGCATGTAACTCAAGCATATACCTCTAGCTACAGACTTAAATTCTTCTTCTTTAAGGGTTAAAGTTTTCAGAGCTTCCTGATATTTGGATTCATCTCTATTACGTCTCCAAGTATTCAACTCAATACTATCGGACAACTGTGCTAATTTCCCTTTAACCAGTTCCATTTCCATATTTACTTCTCTTGCATGATTGTTCAACTGAGTCATCTTACGCGGGAACCTAAACAGGGACTCCAAGCCTCCCACTGATCCCATAGATGAATCTCAAAACTTCAACAAAAAAAAAAAAAAATTGTCTGGAACGAACCTATAGAGGTACGAACCCAAAATAAGTACGATCTGACCTATAGATGTACGAACGCAAAATAAGTACGAACTAAGAGGTAAGGAATGAACCTTGATTCTGATCTTGAAGCTTTTGATTTTGATCCTCAAAATTTTGAAGTTGTTGCTGTTGTTGTTGTTGTTGTTGTTGTTGTTGTTGTTGTTGTTGAAGTTGTTGTTGAAGATAGTTGTTTTGCTGCTTGAGATTTTCAATTTCTTGCTGCAAATCATCATTTCCACGATTCGCCTTCGTTGCTTCGTTCTTGAGCATCAACTCCATCATTGTGGCCCGAGCCTTATAAAACTTGTACGCAGCAAATATGCAATCGGTACCATATTTAAGCTGAGCAAGAGCTTGCTGCGGAAAAGAATATGATGGACCTTCTGCAACAGTCAGAACTTCATTTAAAGAAGAAGGAAGACTAAGTGGGAACGATTGATCGAAACACTCGCTTTCGAACCAAGCGTCCCGAGCATCCCCCAGTGGAACAACACCAAATGAAGTCCGCAGCCTAGCCATTGAAGAACTATCAGATTTCAATGGATCATGACATGCGGAAGTATTCAGAAATCCTTTAGAAATAAACCACTGAAAGGCTTCGTCTTCATCACCAGCAAGAGTGATTCCTTCATTCACTTCAGAGAAGGACCATTGAGTAGAAGGTTCAGCATCAGGCATGTCAACATCGGCACTATAAGCATGAGTGGCAGATTGAAATAATGTTCCAATGGGTGCATTTAATTCATGAATAACTCCAGGAGCATTTTCATCTACAAGGAGGCTCGGGACATTAGGGGCATCTATAGCCGAAGTACTAGGAGCTATGTTTTCAACATTCGCTTCTTCATAAACTTCATTTCTCTTTTCTTCCACAACAACATCAACAACAACATTTTTTTTTCAGTATTTTCTTCAACGTAACAGCTTCGTTCACTTCCTCAATATTTTCTTCTTCAACAACAATATCATCTGCTTCTTCTTGAGGTAATCCAGTAAAAACTGTTATTGTACCACTACTTGAAGGAATTGGCTCTATGTCAAAGGTATAAGGAAGGGGAGAAAGGTAATCATAAAGGCCGGTGGGAGCAGCAGTGGTAGGAGCAGCTTCAGAAATAGATTGAACTATTGAAGGCTGGTTCGAAGAAATAACTGGCTCCCTCACGCTAACAGGAACAACATTGATGATGACGTGCTGTCCTGAAACTTCCGCTTGGACCGAACCTTCAACGTCCTGTTCCGCAGCAACGATAAGAGCGGAACTGCTATTCCCCTCAACAAAGCAATCTCTAATTCCCCCTTCCTCTACTTCAGAAGGTTACAACGGTCTTTTCAATTTCTTCTTCTTCTTCTCAGGGAAAACCAATTTTTATTTTCCCTTACCTTCAATAACTTCTTCCTCGACTCTTTACTTACCTTCAACGATCTGAATACCTAGGCTTGGGCGAGGAGGAGGAACATTGGTTTGAAGTTCAGAATCCGGTTCAACCTGAAACACAAACATTTGTCCCGTAAGAAAAAATTCAATGGTAGATCGGGACAATATTGAAATAAAGAATAATATGAACCCTTATAATCCAACTTGAAATCATGAAAATTTAACCGCCAAGGACAATAGCTTGGGAAACGTCTACGAAGTCCTTGAGTTTCATCTTCGGAGATGTTTCCGAAAATCCAAGGACCTTCAATTACAATTGGAGTGCGATACCACTTATAGTCATGATCCCGACGAATTCTTTCTTTTGTGGGCAAATCAGTTTTGGTATGGGGAATAAATTTTATTTTGGGATCGTCGACCTCATGTAATAAGGGAAATCCCGAAAGACACTTGCGAACAGGGCTAACGATCCACTTCACATAATTCCTGTTACTAATACAATCTCCGTATGTAGCATGAAAATTTTCAACGGTATAACCGTCACGTTCTGTAAAATCTGGAACATAGCAAGTAAGATTAGTCCGCCCTTCACTTCGGAGGCTACACTCATCAAGGATACGCCACCAATTTCCATTGTATTGAGTAATGGATCGAGCTAGTCCATGAGGAGAATCACCACGTGTTGCAAGAACTTCATATTGAAAATGATTTTCTTCTTCATATAATGGAAGGCGAAGTCCGGCCTCTAAAGCACCAGCAGAAATTAATAAACTATTGGGAGAATAGTTAAAGCTTTGCATCGCTCCCAAAGTTAGTACGTCAGTATTTTTGTCATAGAATGAGACTTTAAATTCTTCAAGAGCATGTCTTCTCTTAAAAACTTCAATGTTCATTGACCGATAGCTATAAGTGGCATGAGCCCGCTTATTTCTGGGGGCAGGATTAGCGGTTATAGAAGCATCAGGAGCTGGATTACGAACAGACCGAGACACCGCATATCTAGAAGAAGGAACTCTTGAAGATCTTCCGGTTTCTTGGTGATCACCAGCAGCATTGGGATTTCTGGAAGACATAACGTTTTATCTGAAAAGAAAATTTCAAAGGATCAATGTATGAAGGAATCATCATAAATCATAAAGAAACAATCATAAAAATCAAAAAAAAAAACAATTATCAGTTCAATCATATCTGTTAAAAGCTAATCATGGTCAAACTTTAAAGTAAGATACTGGAGGTAAAAATCCTCAACATACCTGAAGAAAGAAGATAAGAAATTATTTGATCAAAGGTAAAATAAATGTGATTGATGCTAAAAGCTCCTGAACGGTTGGGGGAACGAAAGTATTTAAAAATTTCAAGGAAGATAAAGAGCATCAACTTTAAGAGGTAAAGACAGAAGTGGAAAAGACTGCATCGTATTTAAAGAGAAGAATAGAAACCGTCACAATTTGAAAAAGGCGTTAATCAAGGCAAAGATTTGATTTCCTCGAAAAAAGGTAACTGATACAAACATGATAATAAGAAGTTATTGCCTGCGAAAAGTTCGCATAACGTGTGAAAAGAAGTAATGGTAGAGTGGAAGTTAATAATTGTTCTTCTACTTTTTTCAAATCCTTGGATCGACCGTTAAAAGTTTTTGAAAAAAGAAGAAGAAGGGGCAAGTTGTTGGGAAATAAAAGGAGAACGACACGTGTAAAACGATTAAAGAAGGAGTCAGTGGTACTAAGAAGAACGAGAAGCACACAATCAAAGCTGTATCAAAGGATCGAGAAAGGACAGATGTGAAAGACTGAGTAAATCCCTGCATGTTTGACACATAAGATCGGGAAAGTAGTATCACACTGATCGAAACAGATAACATTAAATGCTTATTGAACGGGAAAGTAGGAGTAATGATGAACGAGGAACGGGAAAGTAAGAGTAATGATTAATATAGAACGGGAAAGTAAGAGTAATAATGAACGTGGAGCGGGAAAGTAAAAACAATAATTACTTTTATTTACTTTGACCACATGGTCGACACATGTGATCGGGACAAAGATGATTCTTAAAGAACGAAGAGTACGTGTTAATCATACAAGGTAACGAACCAAAAAGTAAAGAGCATGACCTGTCAACCATATAATCATCCCGATCCAAAGGTAATAAGGAGAACGAAAGAAGGTATCGGGACAAGAGGGACCCATTAGATAATCTATAAATAGAAGAGAGTGTTCAACAGAGAGGGGGTCGGAAAATTGAAGCGAAGAAAAGGCTAAGGAAGAGTAATCAGAGAAGAAGGAAAAAGATCATTAGGTATGTATTCATTGTGTAAGATAGGAGAAGTTTCACTATCATGATTCATCTTCTATACTTAAAAAGATTATGAATTTGAGATTGTAATTTGATCAGATTTATGATCTGTAAATAAGTGATTATTGAAATCTTTCTCATTAATTGATTTTAAAGAGGATTCTGTGTATTAAATTGTAAGTTAAAATCTTTCTATTTACTGTTTTTTCATCAAATCATTGGTTATTAATGTCAATGGGAATTTTGGCATAAACAGTATGGATCATCGAATTGATGTCCAACAGATTCAAACTCAACTGACTAAACCCATCTCTCTATTTGAATCTAAGCTCTGCCAAGCATCACCCTTGATCAACCACCACTCTCACCAACATTATTGCAGCCATTACAGATTTCCTCTCACGCTCGAGCTTCATATTAACCATCTCAGTTCTGTTATATGTTCGAGTTCGACAAACTGTTTCTAATTCCTTCGAACAACATCATCTGTATTTCGAGTCATCACTGTTAAGTCAGATTCGAGTTTCATCATCACTAACAACTCAGCCACCATAACCACAGAACTGAGCTCTACCAATGGCATCAGCCATTTTCTTCTCTTCGAGTTCCACTCCTTTAACTTCTAGTTCTTCCAGCTCCATTATCCAACATCCGCCAGTCAACAACAACATTAATCGTTAACACTGCCATGATCATCACAGATTATGATCTTTCTCGGCCATCAATGGCAGTACACGATATTCTTAATTTTCTAGATTCAAAACACGATCTTGGCTCTAACCCATGCCTTGTAACAGCTTCTCTAACTCCACGGATCCATCTCAACTCAAAATAACTTCTTTAACCCAAAAATCCATAGCCATAAACGTAACAAAGAACAACCAGAGTAATTAGCTCTACTTTCTCTGTTTCGAATAAGGTAGAAGGAGAGGATGCCCCCGATCCAGGTTGCTGGTGCCTTTAACATTTTTCAAACACTGGCAGCCCTGAGCAAATCATCTGGTGTCTTTAGTAATTGTTTCCCATCTGCCCCTTATCGTCTGACAGAGTGCCAATAGTGGTTTTTCTTGAAATGACCGTTTTATCCTTAGTTCTCGTTTTGCCCATAACTTTCTCTTGTAAAGCTCTATTTCACTTGTTTCAGAGATGTAACCTAATAAAACACATAAACTACAAAAGTAATACTAACACACGGTAATTCACACAAAATCTAACAAATAAGTATAAGGAAATGATACTTAAAATATATAAATTATGCACTTATCATTTTTGGGATGGGAATATAAGATTTTTTGAATGGAAAGTCAAAACAGAGTTTTGCATGTAACCATATTTTTGACTAGTTTTACGGCTGGTAAATAGCACTGATTTAGGAGGCAAGTTAACTTTTTGATTTTTTTCAAATGAGAAAAAACCAGGTTGACAATAATGATGGAAACAACTTCTTTTTGATAAAGGTTTGAGAATTAATAATTGTAAGAATAAGAACTTTTAACTACTAGTATGAACTATCATTAAGGAAAAGATAGCTAGCACAACTGCCGTTAACACAACTATTTCAACTCAGAAGCAAAATACATTCTGAAGTTCCACAACTAGATATCCATAAGATATAATTCTGAAGATCTGCAACAGTAAATCACACTTCCATTAGAAAAGTGATATCAAATATTAATGAAAAGTTTATCAAGAACTTGAAAGAGTATATAGCTCAGAAACAAAAGAAAATAAAGATAAAAAAAATTTCAATCTCTTCATCAACTGATTCTACAATCAAAGGTAGAACTGATTTTAAAATGCAATGCTCAACATATTATACTATATGAAAAATTGAAATCAGATCATTAAGAAAATACCAAAGAAAATTAATAAAGATTTAATGAGTCAACTTAGATAGAGCCCCGATTCTCATAGCCTCTCTCTGCTTCCTGCCCCACCTACTCCTACATGCGAGTGATATTCATGTGAGTTCTATAATAACGTTTTTTTTTGTTATGTATTCGATGTGCATTGTTTTTTAGGGAAAACATCCGAGTCTTTGTAACTATAAATTAAAAGGTAAAGCAGATTAAAATTGTAATCATATTGTGTTTGTTAAAATATCAAGTTTAACTATTATTATTGTTGTTATATCAAATGACAAATATAAACATACCCTTTACTAAATTTTTATTCTAATTTATTGGGTTTAAAAAGAATCCACAATTGGGGACATTAATATTAATTTAGGGATGCTAAGGTTAAATATATCCATTTTGGGGTATCCTGATAAGAGGTGTTTTAAAGTGACAAACTCGCTAAGTTACCCCTTTTCTTTTTTACCGATACAAAACCTAAAATCAAAAACTAAAACAGGAAAATCATCCTCAAATTTGTTTCTCAGTTGTCGACTCTTCATTTTCTTCCATTTCAAACCAACTTATCGTCGATTCCAAAAATTACTTTGTCGATTAATAACATCCTTTAAAAAGGAATCGAAGGAAACAAGCTTTTGTGCTTGTACCTAATCACGGTATTGCAAAAGTGGATCAAGCAAAAAAAAAAAAAAACCTTAAAGAAAGGTTACATATAATTGTCGATCATGAAGAAGAAGTACCGCCGGGCGATCAACTTATCATTGAAATCGATGTGGTGAGAATGTTAGTGATCACATTCATATTTTAAGTTGTTTGATTAATTTAAACCTAATCTAATATGATAGAATCACAATTTTGTTTTTTGAAAAAAACAGTTACAGAGTTACAGTCGGCGTTGGTTGGAATATGAACGTTATGCCGACCGTTTCCGCCAGTATTGTATTATAATTAAATGCTATATTGACATCGATAGTTGTTCTTAATATTTATATGCATGCTCCACATTCGGTATAGATTTCTCATTGAATGCCATGCCAATTATATCACTAATTCTTTGGTATAAAAATAGTAAGTGTTGGTATAATCGATTCAATTCCTTATGATGCCGACTTTAGATCAAATTCTGTAGCTAGTAATAAATTCACAAAAGTCAGTATAATTTGACATTTTTTCTTCCAATGACGAGAGTTGAGAAAATTCGTTGGATTGAAATTTACAACTGCCAGTATTGTTGATTTTTAACTTCCAATGTCGGTTGTGTTGTATTCAATATTTTTTATTGCTTTTTAAATTGTTATCCATGCCGACTTAGGTTGTAAAATACAATTTTTGTAGTTTGATAGATTGCTGCGTATATCTTATGATTTAGGATTAAAGCTAACAAAGATCCTAAGAAAGAAAATAAAGTTCTTACCTCTTTTGAGTCAATTCATCCTTGAAATGGTTTCCCTAAATGTTTGGGGTAAAATAATAGAGGGGATAACTTTGTTCCTAGCTTCCACAGTAACCTCTCAATTCGTGAACCTACCGAAGATTAGTTGCGAGCAGATGTTGAGTAAGAGGAGGAAGATGATCAAAGTCAAGTACAAGAAGAAGGTCAAGTTTAAGTCCAAGTACCCGTAGAAAGAGAACAAGATGAGAATACACCAAAGAAACCAGAAGGGATTACCTGACTGTCGTACAAATGACAAACTTTAGGGTGAACCAGCAGTGTTGGAACTCTTACTTGGCTAGAAGGACTCGTGGGCATGTAAAATATATTCAACTTATATAATATTGTCCACCTTGTATTTTATTTTAAGTATTATGTATGATTTTGTTAATAATATATGACCATCTATTAATGTTTGGGTTATTTTGTTTTGTAGGATCATATGGATGCGACAGTGTTTGTAAACGCTAATCGGTGCATGTTTGGGATTTAAAAAAAGGAATGTGAATGTGTTAAAGCATTAGTAAATTTGGGTTGTTACATACGGTCCTCAATTACATGGAGTATGATGTTGTTACGGTAAATTGCTTTGCTGGGGATATTATGGGGAAACTAATACCTTGTATTCCCATTTGGTGAGATAACATTGATCCCCGATGATGATCAACAAATTCTAGGCCTTAATGTGCAAGGAATTTTTTTTTTGGGAAAGAGATAAGTGCAAGGACTTAGAATGGGACCAGTTGCACGCTCTAACTAAGAAGTTGTTTTGTTGGGACAAAGTGACTTCAATCTTAAAGCTCCACAAGTATGGTGAGTATAGAGCAAAAAAAAATCAAACTACTTATGATAAATGAAATGTTTGAAGGGAAAAAGGAGAAGGAATCCCAAGAAAATTTGGATCCTACAGAAACTCGTGGTACAACCGCTGCATTTATGTTATAGGTCTTGGGTACTAAAATCTTCCCTGAAACTAGTGGAAATAGGGTGAACGCGAACTTCCTACAACTGCTATATCCTTTGGAGGAGGCGACGTACTCCTAGGGCACTACGGTCGTTACACATTTGTTGACATAGATGTGAATGGCCTCTAAGGCGTCCACTAACCAATTTGTCGGGAATTTTACTTTATCACAGGTAATATTTTTTAATTGTTGTTGTCATTTTTGTTAATATTCAAATATTTTAATTCTTATATTTCATTTTATCTTGACATAGGTGTAGGAAGACAAACACTTTCCAATACTATTCACGGATAACAAATTGTTGAGCAAAAAATTTAGTTGGGAACCACATCAGCCTAGATCTTTCAGATAGAATTCAAAGTGGGTCACAAGCCGGTTAACAAGCCTCGATATAACGACTTTGGACCATCTGGTTATCTAGGTAACAAGCCTCGAAATTTGGTTGATATACATGAAATTGGCTTTGGAAGAAATAATGACCGATAAGGTAATATTTGTCCCTTACAAGTCCGAAAGAGAAGATTACCATATTCTAACGTCTGATGACGTTGCAATTTACAATGGATCGTTGTTTCACTCAAGAGGATATGTCATATTATGCGATCCTTATAATATAATGTTGTAACTTGGGTATAAGCAAGGAGTGGTGGCAGAGTATTATCCAGGAATTTTGAAACATGTGTTGGACAAATGTGAATCATATGACAACGTAACTATGATAGTTTACAGACCACCACCAATCCCAAAGCATTGGAGAGAAATGCAACAATATTGTATGCTAAATTGGAGTAGTTGGACGCTTGCGGTCAACGTTGTGCCTACATGATAATCTGCAATAACTACTCGCATTCTTAGGTGGTACACCCGCCGACCGTTCAAGTTCCCCCCTAAGAAAAAAAAACAAGGAAAGGCCTACTACAACTTCTACTTCTATTTCTACATCTACTTCTACTTTTCTAAAACGTTTTTTATTGGTGGTACGTATTGTTCTTCGCTTATACTTTTTGATTTATTTATTCTTATATAGGTATAGTAAATATTTATTTTATTAAATAAAAATAACGGAAATGAATTGGGGTTTGGGGAAAATGATTAGTTGCAAAGTGGGTTAAGGAGAGGTGCTGACCCTTGAAGAATTGAGTTACGTCGATGAGAAACTGCAAAACATTAAAAATGTTGACCCGGAGGAGTTGTTTAGGAAAAGAATCAACTGGTACCAAGAAGGCGTAAAAGGAATGATAGAAGATGTTTATTTAAGTTTTTTTTATGGTTGTTTGTTTTATGGTGGTGTAGATGGTGGCTTTTTGACAAGGATAAAATAGTAAATGATATCTAAAAATTTGGTTCTGAGAAATACTAAACTTTAAAATTCTGCAAAACAATTCTTAAACAGGTGCTCATCCCAGCCCTCTCTCATGCGCTTATCCCTGTCTTCTCTCTATATGTATGGCCAACTAGATATATGATCGAAATTGATGAATTAAATCATCATTCATTACTATACAAAATCATAAGAACAACATTGGTGCTTACTACAATATTCCCAGTTTTTTTTATGATTTTTACATAAAATCTGAAGCTCCTAAATGGATTTTCCACTAGTATATAACAATTTGAATATCATTTGATGCTAATATCTATCAAGACAAAGGATTAAGTTCATGTCTCTAAAAATCTCAATCTCCTAGATGGATTGTCCACTAATATAAAGCAATTTGAGTATCATTTGGTGCTAATACCTATCAAAACAGAGGCTTAAGTTCATGTCTCTCAAAATCTCCAGTTCCTAGATGGATTTTCCACTAGTATAGAGCAATTTAAGTATCATTTGATGCTAGTATCTATCAAGATAAAGGATTAAGTTCTTGTCTCTCAAAATCTCAAGCTCCTAGATGGATTGTCCACTGATATAAAGCAATTTTAGTTCATTATGTGCTAATACCTATCAAAACAGGGCTTAAATTCCCGTCTCTCAAAATCTCCAGCTCCTAGATGGATTGTCCACTAGTATAGATCAATTTGAGTATCATTTGATGCTAATACCTGTCAGGCCAGAGGCTTAAGTACCTGTCTCTCAAAATCTCAATCTCCTAGATGGATTGTCCACTAGTATAGAGCAATTTTAGTATTATTTTGGTGCTATATTCCACAGCTGAATTCCAAAAGATTACCCATGTTGATACTAACGCTCAACTAAGCAATGTTAACTTACTAAAACACCTATATAACTTTATAGATGAATCTATTCGATTAAAGTACCATAGATGTGCTTAGATTCAAAGTTAAAATCGCGCCAGACACAATTTCATAGATTTTAATAGCTTAAAATCCATCATCAATCACATTAATCCTTGCTTAATGAGACAACTAATTTGAATGATTTAAAAGAATTCAATTTAGGTTTTTTTTAAACGCTTAAAAATAAAATTTGCAACACTTATAAGCGTGTCGAAAATACTTTCAAACCCTAATTTTAAAAAAGTGAAACTCTCCTAATTCTAATTCCCCCAACGTGTGCACCTTGCTAGCATGTGTGTTTTGCTTCTAAGGCAAATTTGCATGTTTCTGATCAAAGGCCAAGCGTGAACTCTTGCTTCTTTTCGATTTTAGTGTTTTACTCTTTTGCCCTCAACGTGTGAGGCTTAGCACAAAGAGTAAAACGTAAGCTTCTTGCTTCTTGACAAATTTGGCATTTTACTATTTTACCCTCAACGTGTGAGGCTTAGTACAAAGAGTAAAAAACGTGAGCTTCTTGTCTCTTGGCCAAAACTTGGCGTTTTACTTTTCTTTTTTCTAACGTGAATGTCTTAGCTATTTTACCTTGAACTTGTGCTTCTTAGAATACAAGCTTCAAATCTTAGTTAAGACTCTCAAACCCTAATTTGAAGAGGGAGACCCTTTTACCTTTCTTGTTTCCAATGTGTGCACCTTAGCTAAGTAGCTAAGCTTGCGTGATTTCTCCTAAGAAAAAACTCGTATGTCTCCAAACAGAACCAAGCTCACGCGTACTGTTTTTTGCCAAATTTGGCATTTTACTCTTTTACC
The DNA here is from genome assembly GCA_023531435.1 of Papaver californicum. Classification (NCBI taxonomy): domain Eukaryota; kingdom Viridiplantae; phylum Streptophyta; class Magnoliopsida; order Ranunculales; family Papaveraceae; genus Papaver; species Papaver californicum. The sequence continues at coordinate 2,515,037 of JAJJMC010006776.1, forward strand.
CTCAACGTGTGAGGCTTTGTGCAAAGAGTAAAAAATGTAACAAGATGAGAGTTTGTGTGCCTTGGACCCATAGGAAAGCTCACGAGTATTTTTTTTCAATTGGCAAAATTGTGAAATTTGTCTAATCTTTCAAACATTCAGCCTTAACGTCAACTTATTAAGTTTTGTTTCACATACAAATTTTAAAACCCTAATTTATTTTATCAAAGGCCACATTAGGTCTCATCCATATGTGTGGCCTCTCACACATATATTTTTATGTGAGGAATCTCAACATACATTTTTTATATGAGGCCTCTCACATGTATATTTCATATGTGGCCTCACACTCATTTTTCTAATGCTCAGCAACATAAACTTATTTTTACAAAATAATCATGTCATTGCAAAACTGACTAAGTTGAACACACTTCTCCTTATATGTAAATAAATACATATTTATTTTGTATTTAGTTTATCAAAACTCATCAGCCTAGTCAAGCAAGATAGGTCTTCAGTTAAAAGACTAACTAAGTCCCACTCAGCTTAATATTATTAGTAGTACTCAATACTACAAAATTTACAGGAGACATAAAATGTCACAAATAGGGGGGTATTCACTAGGGTATTGTTCTGGTGGTCTACGACATATGGTACATAAGTGCACCCATTAAAGAGATATTCTCGAAAGTTCGATCAGTAGTTGAGTAAAGGACTTGTGGTAAGTTGAGTAACTGAAAATTCGGCCTTAATCAAAGTAAAGATCAGTTGTCGACACATTCTCCACTTCGCCACTACTCAACCATCGACACTTTCTTCCAGAAAAGAGGTCAAGTTGTTACAATAGCTTTGATATAAATAGATTCTCAATCTATTGAACAAAAACAAGTTGGCATTGAAAAACAACTAGTCTAAACTGAACAAGAACTCTAAGTCGAACTCTGAGACAAGTCTAATATCAACTAGATCATTCAAATTTCTCATACAGAGCATTGTTCATATCTATTCCCATCCAATACATCCTATAGAGTATGATACTTTAACCTCAACCTTCTCTTGTTTCCCTCCCTAAGACCAACCATTCTCCTTCTTCTTTGTGGCTGAAGCAAGACTGGAACGACCATTGCTTTGTTTAGGCCATAATTGTACATATTGATCTCTCGAATCTAATAAAATAATTTAACACTATAAATGTTTAAGGATTGAAGAATTATGACCTACTCACCCCACTTTCCCTAAATTAACCTTCAATTCGTTTTTTCCACAAACATTTTGGAGACCACAGTGGGAGATCAATCTCTCGGTTACAAAATCAACTTATCAATTTCCGTAATTTTCCTCATTTTTCAAAAATTGTTGATCTTAGGTCGGGTTCAACAACTAACCTCAATGTTAATTCTGCTAGTATCAACACTGGTATTCCCTCAGAAAATCGTACTTACCTGGTATCACCAACAAAGAATCTGGTGAAAGAAATCATACATGCAACAACGACAAGAGGATGATATACCTAAAAAAAAGGGGGAGGGGATGTTAGTATGAGAACAAAAGAAAAATATATAAATGTGGATCAAATAGCTCATATAAGATAAAAGGAAAGAATATTTACCTTCATCACTGACAGTTGACTACCGTTCTAATGGTATATGGCTTGTGACAATGTCGAGAGGAGAAGATATCATTCTTTGCTGCTAACGAAGAGGAGAAAGAGTAGTGACGTTATGACAAGAAAAGGGGTCAATACTTCCTTTTGTAGAGCCCGGATTTCCAAATTCGAGAGGAAAAGAAGTTTCCTCTTTGTGTACGGGTACATAAGCTTCAACTATCTCACCCGGACTCCAACCCTATATCACGAAGCCGCTCGTGACTGTTCTTCTCAGTCTTGATTGTTGATGGATGCTCAACGAATACGACTGCATCAAAATTTTAGAGCAACTACAACATATCTGCACTGGTATTCCTGATACAAGACACTCTCGCCTAGACTTAGGCGACCATCTACAACTACACTTGCTTTGATGGAGAAAGTGAGACCTCCTAGGAATGAAGAAGTTTGTGAGACTTGTGTTAAAAGAGGACTCACAAGTAAGCGATACAACATTCAACCATCTGTGGGTGTTGAAAATGAAGGAGGCAAAAGGAAAGATGTAAAACCAGAGAAACAACCCAAACATGCAGCACCAGCACCAATTCCAATTTCATCACCACCAGCAGTGCGACCTCCTTGAAGTGCTAACCAAGCAGTTGTAGCTTCACCACCAACCAACGTCAACTATAAAAAAGGGAAGATCCGGTCTCTCCCGTCTTCCCAAACTCTAAGACGAGTGGATACAGAATAACACCATCAAGTTACCTCCAATTTAATATCCACCAACATAACAAGAAATGAAAAAGCTCAGGAAAGTTGCACTTGGGGACTAAAAGAGTACACAGAAAGCCTCTTCTTGTCATAAGTTCCGCCATGTCTAGAGAACCTATCAATCAGGAAGTTCAATCCACGATGAAACACATATGTAGGATTTTCTACTGCTAGAAGGCGCAATGCAAAGACATTTTTCCTTCCATCAACCATGTTGTGATTGGCAAACGACTATCTCTTATGAAAATGAAATATGCCGAACCTGCTCGGATGGGTGAGGGGAAAGAAAAGTGTAACCGGGGACTGCTCACCTCTACTTGTCTCAAAAGTACAGAATTTGGTGAGGTACTAATTAAGGCAGGATGCTGTCAACATCGTCCCTATGAAGACACTCATATCCGTAGGGATTACTCGTCATGAAGTTGTCCATGCTACAACAACAATCAAGGATCCTGAATAAAAATCCATAAATACATATAGTCACGTCACTCTTTAAGTAAAAATGGGCTCTGCTTCCACTGCTACCAGATTTTACATAATCAGAAAAGATCCAGGATTTTCAATAACAATTAAATCCATATAAACGTGTGGGGGAACAAACATCTCATCAGCATACCAATCACCTATAAGGTGCAGAGCCAGCCATATACAATCCATCTCACACTGCTTGACATCCTCGACTTCAAACACAAACTTCCATCCAAGTTCTTGCTCCAGCCAGAGCGCATCAACAACAACCAACAATATAGGGAAACTCTGATATCTCCTTTATTCCATATTGGAGGATCACGTGGCAGGGAGCATGATATCTCCGTGGTGGAATCCAAGTGAGATACATTTGGGGACTGATCATTGAAACAAGGTTTCCCTTCCCAACACAGTAGAAGATCTACCATATCTAACTGACTAATTATTTGAAGAACCATATCATTGATGAGAAGTTCGAATGAAGTTCATTCACTCTCTAGAGACTCAATTGGATCATTAAGTTCAACAATATATAAATTTCCAATTCAATTAGGCTACTGATGTCATCCACACATGCTTTCTGTGTGTCATCAAAGCCACCTTGTCTTTCTTCATGCAATATTCGTATGGAGCATCAACAACAGGATATTAATATAGATGCAAGGGGACCTCCTATCTCTTCTAACTCCTTCAATGGGTTAACGCCAGTTTATTTATCTATATCAATGTTGGCCACTCTTCTTAGCTTTTGTACCTTAGACAACACTGACTACTTCTATTTGCTCAATGGATACCCTGCTTCTACTATAGTTCAAAAATACAATAATACCAAGTTAAAGCGTTTAAGAAAAGTTTCCACATGAAAACCAAAACCCTAACTTTGTATCAAGACTCTACATATTTTTACATATTCTGGTAAACTTTCATGTATTCCTTCTTGCTTCTTCTAAATGATGGATCTCGACTATTAAATACCATGATACAAAGATCATAGGAGTTGGGACATAAGGAGCATGAGTCCAAAATGAAGAAGATTCATTATTCAACAAAACAATTGCTACTCAGGTATAAAAATTATTCAATTTATAACATGAGTATGCACTTATACACATAGGGACTACGCCCATGCTATCTACTCTGCTTTGGAGACAATAATCTTCTAATAAATAAACGTTGTAATGAAGTTAAAGTTCCATCTACCACTAATAAAAGGAAGATACAATCATCTCCATCCTGGATAAATATTCAACAAGCAAAGTCACTCCAGCCATGTTATCATCACCAACTTCTCTGTCTTCCACCTTGTTGTTTCCAACTATGGCTCGAGTCATCATCTCACACTCACTAGTGTTCCATATCTTGCATGCAGCTCCTTACAACATCAACTCCATGACAAGGTCAGTCTTCATCGAATTCGATTTCTTGGACGCCTCCAATTGGTATACCCAAGCTGTTACATACTTATTCGTCCCCTAACTCTGAAAAATATGCTTAAGGGTCAGGAATGGGGCAATAAATTCTTTACAAAAGTTTTTTTGTACATGTCTCTTTGACGACATACTGAAAGGGCGCATCAATCGGATACCCGAGCTAAGAGATATGACTCTTACACTAAAGTCTACATGATCTAAAAATTTACACGGGGTTATTTTTCATGGATGTTCATGCATGATTGGCCAACCTAAAAACTCGAAATTAATTGATTCTTGCTGCATATGATAGCTTAGTCTTTGGATTTAAAATTTTGGGTCAACCACTGAAAACGGACATCAGATGAAGTTTCTACATCCTTTACAGTGAATAATATGAACACAAAAATTTCTTGACAGGATTCAAGCTTCCCATGCCGCAGCCATCTCAATAGCTCTCACGTTTGCCAACCTCTTATCATGTCTGACTAACTTGGTTGGCCAAACTCTTCCATGTCAACAAAAAATTCAAAATAGCGCCTTCACGTCTCTGGAATAAAAGAGTGGTGGCATCTTCAACTTTAACAACTACTTCTACTATAAAAAAAGGCTCGGTCGGAAAACCCTAACTTCATCTGTGAGCATATACTCACGTAAATTTAAGAAGAAGAAAATAAGACGTATGCTTACCTTACTACTGGTGATGAAAAATGGATGCTTCTCACATGTCCATCCAAACATACCCTCCTCACTAGCTGCCTCCTTTCTTGTCCGTCCAAGATGTGGTTCCCCATACGTTCGTCTAAGCCAAGATCTGGACTCCTCTTATTTTTCCGTCCAAGCCATGCCTCCTCTCTTGTCTTCCCAACCATACGATCTTGTGTGGTCGTACTTAAAAGCCTTGACTACTGATGTTGCATCCCAGGTGATGATGTTGTGGTTCTATACATCTTTGTTGATCACTCTCGACTTTCAGATCCATCAATGTAACGATATTCGAAGTTCAATCCAACTGCAATATTACTGGTAATATCTAAAAACCAAGCCTTTTTATTTTAATTTTCATCTAAAATAATAAAAATTATGTCTTATACCTAAGAAATATTAGACCTTATAATTATACAGAGAATTTTAACATGGGTCTTTAAACGCTTGTCTCTCTGTATGTACGACTGAGCTTGTCATAATACTACATACACGATCAGATTTACTGAATGAATCAACATTCACCAGTTTACAAAATCATCAGAATAACACTGGTGCTTACTACAACATTCCCAGATATTGTATGATTTTTGTATAAACAAATCTCAAGCTCCTAGATGTATTGTCCACTAATATAGAGCAATTTGAGTATCATTTGGTGATAATACCTATCAAGACAGAGGCTTAAGTTCCTGTCTCTCAAAATTTCAAGCTCCTAGATGGATTGTCCACTAGTATATAACAATATTATCATTTGGTGCTAATACCTATCAGGACAGAGGCTTAAGTTCATGTCTCTCAAAATCTCAAGCTCCTAGATGGATTGTCCACTAGTATAGAGTAATTTGAGTATTATTTGGTACTAATACCTATCAAGACAGAGGATTAAGTTCATGTATCTCAAAATCTCAAGCTCCTAGATGGATTTTCCACTAGTTTAGATCAATTAGAGTATCATTCGATGTTAATATCTATCAAGCCAAAGGATTAATTCCTGTCTCTCAAAATCTCAAGCTCCTAGATGGATTGTCCACTAGTATAGAACAATTAGAGTATCATTGGGTGTTAATACCTATCAGAACAGAGGCTTAAGTTCGTGTCTATCAAAATCTCAAGCTCCTAGATGGATAGTCCACTAGTATAGAGAAATTTGAGTATCATTTGATGCTAATATCTATCAAGACAGAGGATTAAGTTCTTGTCTCTTAAAATTTCAAGCTCCTAGATGGATTGTCCACTAGTGTAGAGAAATTTGAGTATCATTTGGTGCTAATACCTATAAAGAAAGGACTTAAATTCCATTCTCTCAAAATATCAAGCTCCTAGATGGAATGTCCACCAGTATATAATAATTTGAGTATCATTTGATGCTAATACCTATCAAAAACAGAGGCTTAAGTACATGTCTCTCAATATTTCAAGCTCATAGATGGATTTTCCACTAGTGTAGAGAAATTTGAGTATTATTTGGTGCTATATCCTGCAGTTGGATTCCCCAAATTAACTCATGTCAATATTCACGCTCAATAGAACACTATTGACTCACTAAAGTACCTACATAGCTTTATATAAAAGTTACATACGAGATTACATCTTAGTATTCTGAGGCACCACTGCCTCAACACTCATCTCAATGTTATGAGGAACCACTGCCTCAACACTCCTCTCTGTTTTCTGACGACACCACTGCCTCAACACTAATCTTAGTGTTTGATAGAAGAATTGCCTCAACACTCTCTACAACCAACTAATGTTCCAAAGATCTTCCAGTTTTTGTTATGATAGAAGAAAAATGCTCCAAGAGTATAACCGCAGAAAAAGAAAAAACTTCCTGATAATAATAATAATAATAAATATTATTCTAGCTGGAATTGGTCAGAAGTGGATTTGGTCCTTTTACCATGCTAGCCGTACCTATCAATCCCATGCTTGTCTTCCCAGATTTTCCTCATTGATTATCCATCCAGCTATACTTGTCCGACCAATTCCAAGTCTTGCTTTTCCATAAATCTCTACTTGTCTATTCAATAGGGCCTTATAACTTGCTTATTCAAAAGTTCAAGTTGACTACTACTCCTCTAGTAATATCTAACCATTGAACTGTATAGTTATGCTTTATATTATTCTGACAGGCCACCATCTAGTGCTTACTAAGCAACATTACTTGTTCCTCGCTAAACATGGGACTTAATGTAGATGGTTGGATTTTCACAAGGATAAAATAGTAAATTTCATCTCAAGATTCGGGTCTGAGAAATACTAAACTGTAAAATTCTGCAGAAGAATTCTTAAACAGGTATTGATCCCTTCCCTCTCTCAGGTGCTTATCCCTGTCTTCTCTCTATATGTATGACCAACTAGATATATGATCAAAATTGATGAATTGAATCATCATTCATTACTATACAGAATCATCAGAACAACACTGGTGCTTACTACAACATTCCCAGATGTTTTATGATTTTTACATAAAATCTCAAGCTTCTAGATGGATTTCCCACTAGTATAAAGCAATTTGAATATTATTTTGGTGCAATATTCCACAACTGAGTTCCCCAAAATTACCTATATTGATACTCACGCCCAACTGAGTAATGTTAACTTACTAAAACACCTATATAACTTTATATATGAATCTATTCGATTAAAATACCACAGTTCTGCTTAGATTCAAAGTTAAAATTGTGTCAGACACAGGTGCATAGCTTCTAATAGCTAAAAATCCAGCCTCAGTCACACTAATCCTTGCTTAAAGAGACAACTAATGTGGATGAGTGAAAAGAATTCAATTTAGGGTTTTTTAAAAATAAGATTTGCAATTCTTATAAGCGTGTCGAAAATACTTTCAAACCCTAATTTTTTTTTAAAAAAAACTCTCCTAACCATAATTCCCCCAATGTGTGCACCTTGATAGCATGTGCGTTTTGCTTCTAAGGAAAATTTGCATGTTTCTGATCAAAGGCCAAGCATGAACTCTTGCTTCTTTTCAATTTTGATGTTTTACTATTTTTCCCTCAACGTGTGAGGCTTAGCACAAAGAGTAAAACGTGAGCTTCTTGCTTCTTGACAAATTTGGCATTTTATTCTTTTACCCTCAACGTGTGAGGCTTAGTACAAAGAGTAAAAACGTGAGCTTCTTGTCAAATTTGGCATTTTACTCTTTTACCCTCAACGTGTGAGGCTTTGTGCAAAGAGTAAAAAATATAAAAAGAGGAGAGTTTGCGTGCGTTGGACCCATAGGAAAGCTCACGAGTATTTTTTTTTCAATTGGCAAAATTGTGCAATTTGGATAATCTTTCCAACATTAAGCCTTAACGTCAGCTTATTAGGTTTTGTTTCACATACAAATTTTAAAAACCTAGTTTATTTTATCAAATGACACATTAGGTCTCATCCATATGTGTGTCCTCTCACACATATATTTTTATGTGAGGCCTCTCACACATACATTTTTATATGAGGCCTCTCACATGTATATTTTCATATGTGGCCTCATACACATTTTTCTCATGCTCAGCAGAATACACTTATTTTTACAAAACAAGCATGTCATTTCCAAATTGACTAAGTTGAACGCACCGCCTTATACACAAATAAATGCATATTTATTTTGTCTTTATACTATCAAGACTCATGAGCCTAGTCAATCAAGACAGGTCTTCAGTCAAAAAACTAAGTAAGTCCCACTCGACTTAATATTATTAGTAGTACTCAATACTACAAATTTTACACGAGACATCAAATGTCATAAATTTGGGGATATTCACTAGAGTATTGGTACGGAGGTCTACGACATGCGGTGCAGCAGTGCATCCACTAAAGAGATATTCTGGAAAGTTCGAATAGCAGTTGAGTAAAGGACTGGTGGTAAGTTGAGTAACTGACTATTCATCCTTAATCAAAGTAGAGAGCAGTTATCGACACCTTCTCCACTTCGCCACTACTCAACCATCGACACTTTCTTCCAGAGAAGAGGTCAAGTGGCTACAATAGCTATGATATAAATAGATTCTCAATCTATTGAAAAAAAAAGTTAGAATTGAACAATAACTAGTCTGAATTGAACAAGAACTCTAAGTTGAACTCCGAGAAAAGTCCAATATCAACTCGATCATTCAACTTTCTCATACAGAGCATTGTTCATAAATATTCACATCCATTACATCCGACAGAGTCTGATACTCAGACCTCAACCTTATCTTGTTTCCCTCCCTAAGACCAACCCTTCGCGTTCTCCTTTGTGACTAAAACAAGACTGGAACGGACATTGTTTGGTTTAGGACAGGAATATAAAGATTGATCTCTCGAATCTAAATAAAGTGCTTCAGAAGCATAAATGTTTAAGGATTGCAGAATTGTCACTTGCTCACCCCACTTTCCCTAAAAACCCTTCAATTCGTTTTCCCCCACAAACAGGTTGTTAGCTTTTGAACAATGTAGAAAATGTTAACTTTGAAATATCGTGAAACTATACTTGTTTCCTTTATGTTTTCTTTATGGTCGTTTGTTTTTCAAAAACGTAGCATATGTTAATGACATTTGGTAGAATTAATGGGTGAATGGTTTCTTAAGAATTTATCTCAAGTACTCACATTTTATTAGTTATTCAACTATGTCGATGGTCATGTAATGCACAAGTCCTGTTTCTGATTTGAAAATCACATCCGTCGGCATTGTAATAATCTAGGATATCCATGTCGACTTTCTTTCTCGATATTTTTTTTACAACCTCAAATCATACTGACTCAAACCCAAAGTTTATGTCGAAATTTATTACACAGTCGACATGGTGGTTATAACCTCAATAAATGCTGATTTTGAATGTCGATATAGTTTTTAAATAGACCAAAAAATTATGACTATTTTGTTAAATAGTCGGCATAATATTTATAACCTCTAACAATGTTGACTTTAGGAGAGTTGATGAATGAATTTTCTTAGACTGACACAGTCGGCTTTTTCGAAAAACTATGATATAATGTTGACTTTGTGAGTAGATAGAAAATAATTTTGTAAGACTCAGACAATCATCATATTATGTAGATATATACCATGTCGACTGTAGTTAAACCTTGGACTTCTCGTTTTAAAGTTTTAGAGGACCTAATGTATAACCGAAAATATTTTTATTCGTTCATTAATTAACAAGATTATGTCATCAACATTACACCCTTGAATCTTATTAGATAATAATGTAATGTATCCCAGAGTTAAGTGCTTAAAGTTCCGATAACAAGCATAATGGAGGAAGGTTCGACCATTACGTATTGTCTCGTACAAGCTTAGAACACGTCTTTTCTGAAATAAAAATAATATTAACAGAAGTTAGAACAAGTTAAGTTTGTATGTATACAAAATAATAATTTTATAATTTAGAACAAGTTAATATGTCAATGTACTCACTTTCTCCGCACGTCTAGATCCGGGATGATATTCGTTAACGTCTCTAAGTAATCTAAGGTACTTCTTCATCTCCAACCATATATGATAGTTGAATCTATCAGTTAAGTATTTCCGTTTATGATGATTAGGATTTTCTTATAAATCGACCAAGAATTATTTGACTCTTTTCCAAAATACTGAATGGTGTTCATTAGGTCGCTCAAGGAAGGCCGGAATGAATACTTTAACAAGCATTACATCATCTTATAATGTACATGATAGGTATGACATTCTGAAAAGAAGTTTAATTTTTGTATTGGTGTAACTCTGTGTTAGACAAGGGGGTCACTTTATTTACACTATACCCCCACTTGCGTAAATGTTGAATAATTCTCGGCTTTTCTTTATATCCCATATATTTTCTCCGACAACTTCTGTAAGAGGAATGGTGAAAGGGATTCGCTACCAAAACATATCGATAGCATCAATAGGTATCACATCTACATACTTTACAAGCATATGCCGACATGGATGGCCATATTCTCTCTCCCACTTTAATACTTCCATCATATAGGGTATTGCACAATATGACACATTGTATTCTATTTCATAGAGCAACTTTTCATCTCTTAAATATTGTGTCATCCTCTCCATTAAGCTTTTTTTGAATGTTTTCTTAATTTTATCGAAATAATTTTTGAAGTATTGTTCCCCTGTCTCAGTCAGCATAACAAAATTTCCTTGATTCAAAACAAGGAGTCTTTTCAATCACCAGTGAGCGGACTCTGCAATACTAGTGGATTCATTTCCATAGTAGTTATATTGGTTGGTCCATGCCCGCACAAATTGTTTTTATACAAATTCAACCACTGGGTCCTGCAATACGAGACCATACTTGGGTACCTATCATCCCGTGAGCAATAAACACAAATTCTCTTAGTATATATCCTTGGTGAACGACCAAACCAAGGCATCCCATTCTCCTAGAAAACTCAACCATTTTAGATGTTTTAATTTTTATACTTTGTCCACTTTATGTTTCTCTTTTTTTATATCTTCCTCTTGTTCTTCCGGTGATAGTTTCCTTATGAAAACTTCTTCCTCATCTTCTACTTTCTTGAAAATATTAATATCTTGCTTTGGTGGTTCAATTACTGATCTACAATGAGTTTTCACGTTATTGACTACATGGAATGTATAAAGAAAATTTTGTGCATCAGGGAAAATATCGGAGATCGCGGTCACTAATGCTTGTCCATAATCTATTATTATGAACCTTGGAAGATCTTTGCTCTGGAAAAGTAACTTCAACTGTTGTAAATCCCAAATATATATCTATAATCCCTCTTGTCCCTTATAAAACACCAAGCCAACGTGAATGTTACCTTGTTTGATGTATATCCCACAATGTTGAACAACGACATATGAAACTTGTTTTTCTTGTAAGTGCAGTCCATTAGAGGAGCCAGAAAGAAGGATTGAGCCAATTGTGCCATCAACGAATGCACAAGAAAATTTTCAAGGACCTTGTTGTCTAGCTCTTTTTTTCAGTTTGCGTTTGTAGTTGTTATCTATGGCTGACTTTAGAAATTATTGCATAACCGACCTGCCTCCAAATTCCCGCCTTTTGATGTTTTCTTGTACACTATACGTTGTATTTAAGGACGAACCGTTATTTGGATCCTTCGCCTTGATGTTGTTTGGTATGTGATGTGTTTTAATCTCTTTACTTCCTCGAATTCATAAGGTTTCAACTTTGAAAATACAAAGTGTCTAACAAAACCATGTGGATACTTATGGTTATGCCGAACGCACATCACTATGATTTTCCATACATTGGAAAACTGAATACAAGATTGAAAGGGCATTCATCCTTCCTCCTTCTAGTCTTGTATACCAAATTATTCCTCTTTGGATGCACATATCCCTTTTTTTATGGAAAACATACTCCCCATCTCTTTCATAAGCCATCTCAAACCGAATGGGCTTATATTGATTTTTTCTGACTAATACACATTTATTCTTGAAAGACGTGTCTACATCCCACTTAATTGCCTCATCTTTACTTGTGACTTCCTATATAACACTAAAACATTAAAAATTATATAACATGTAACAAATACCAATACTAACTTAGCAAATCATTTCGTAACCTACCAAATCATTCGTATATACCATCTAAAAAAGAGAGTAAATTAATCGAAATTAAATGAACAGTCGGCATTCTCAAGATAGTTCATTTATGTCGACTGTAGAAAGTTCGGAGTATCAAAGTTCAACAGTGAGCATGCTCGAGAGAGTTCATCTATGCTAACTGTAAAACTTCGAATTATCTAAATATGTCAAATTTCAACAGTCGGCATAGTTCAAATTCACTCTGTCCCATCTGAAACCCAAAGTTTTTATCCATTTTTATGAGGAAATTGGCATGGTTGGTTTAATATCAAACTGTATAGACGGTAGAACCAAGGGTATCCTTTTTTATGAAAATTATTAGACATTGTCGACATAGTTGGAATTCTTTGACCATGTCGATTGTTTCCTGATAAATTGGGGACCACTTAGTGCCGGCATGGAATGAGTTTGAATATATATATACCATATCGATTATTAGAAATCGCATGACATTCATCATTTTATACCGACTCTGAGTATGTCTTAGTTTTACCATTCCAAATCAAACTAAAAAAATTCACATTCCACTTCATTTAGACATATACCTGAGTATTCGAAGTACTTGTATCTTTAGTTTCTTCATTTTCATCGTTTGTTCTTCACTTGAACCTTCATGCTCATAAATGTCTTGATTTAGGGTTTTTTCATATATGGAATTTTAATTATCTACAAAATGTTGCGATTGCGAATCTTAATTAAATGCAACGACATCAAATTCCTAGCTAGAATCTCTCATTTCCCCCAAAAATCTCTCAAAATCCTTGTTTTCCCATTTTTCCTACAAAACTTCTTTTTCTTTTTCTTATTCTCCTCTCTCTACAACTAACATTATAACACAAAATAATCAACTAACTCTAATTCATATGTTTTATCTTAACTAACTAATATATTAACTAACAACTAATTAAACAAAGGATAATTTATCCATTACAAAAAAATGGATAATGGGTTATTAATATTACTTCAAAATGTCTATATTTTTTTTATTCAATATCCCAAAATTATAAAAAACATCCTGTAACTGTGGGTTCTTTAAAAACGATATCCTCTTTTATATTTTTTATATGAAAGTTTTCAATGATATCTTGTCTTTACAAAGGATATATTGTTTATAATTTTCGGTCTCTTTGATATGGTTTTGATCCGGTTTATAATACCCGTTGTTTTGTCTAAGTTTCATCTTTTATCTGTTTTCTTTGTCTCATTTGATTTTTCTTACTTCAAACCCTAAGCACACCTCTTCATTTCTTCATGTATATGATCTCTAACATGAAAGAACCTAGTATGAATCTTTGTTTAAAGATTAAAATGGAATTGAAAACAAAGATTAAGAAGGAATTGAAATCCATAACGAGAAGAACAAAAAAGAAGTGTTTGCTTTACTTGGGTCAAGGACATCTTTTAGGTAGGAGGGGATGGTCGACCATCATATTAACAAAAAATAAAGGGGCGAAAAAAAAACTCACCATTGTATATATGTGTGTAGACGCAGTTTTCTCTTAGTTCATATTTTTATAATTGTTAAAAATTAAATTGTTAACTTGAGAAAGTACTAATATTTTTGTTGCAAACTAAAGAAAGCATAGAAAGTAGAGAGAAAATGAAGAAGAATTCTTATTAGATATTTCATTACAAAGGAAATGCTCTTTATATATAGGGAGAAAGAAGGTGAGCATTTACAATGGAGATAAGGGGGATGCATCCATTACTAAAAGTGGTGGTTGTTGCAAAGTAGTGTAAGGGAAGTGAAAAGGAAATGAAAAGATGATGGGAAGAGGAATATAAGTGTGGTGTGAATCCACTGTATATTTATTTCATAAAACTCCCCCTTGGATGACTCCACATTACTTAACATTGCCTCATTAAAATCTTATCAGGAAAACCTGAAGAGAAAATCTAGACGAAGGAAAAAGAGTACAAAACATATAGAGTAGTATCGTACACACATATGTTGCCTTGTTAAAACCTTGACAAGGAAAAACCAGTGGGAAAAAACCTTGACGAAGGAAAAAGAGTACATTGCGATAAGCCCGATAAAATACCTTTTACAAAGATGCTCCCCCTGATGGATACTTCAGCAAATCTTGGCGTGCAAATCTTTGAGACGAGAGTTTCTTAAATGCAAAAGATTAGTGTGCTTTACTGTTAAAATTTCTATCTAGTTGATGAAGTCTTCTTTTGTGTAAAGCAATCGGTATTATCTTCGAATAATAGTGTTTCCGAGTCTTCATGCTTCTTTAAACACATTGAGAACCTGTGTCATGGATTGCTAGCTTCTCGGAGATGATTCGTAAAAGTAGTTGATGTATTTTCTTCAACAAAGTTTCAAGATACGAATACATTATCATACGGGAACAAAAACCGTATTTGTGATTAAACCTTATATGGTTCAGAAGGAGATCCGAATTCCTAGGAGATGGTTATGTTCATTTTGTCTAATCAAATGTGGGCATCCACTAAATAACAAATTATACAATAAACCCCCTTTGATGAATACCATATTGAATAAATTGCCTCACTAGAATCTTGTCAGTAAAACCCAAATGAGACAAAATCTGGACGAAGGAAAAATAACACAATATCAACATTTTAAATGAAAATTCAACGTCAACGACATGTTGCCTCGTTAAAACCTTGCCAGGAAAACCACATGGGTTAAGAACCTGAACCGAAAGGAAAAGAGTACAACTTTTGACGTGTTCATGGATGCTAACTCAACTACATGAGTATTACAGAAAACAAGCATCAAAATAATAATTCTAGAAAATATCATAGATGCTTTTATCTCGCATAATTCTTTCAGCTGCAGATCAAGAAAATAAAATAATATTTATACTGCTAAAACGTGTATTTTTATATTTTAAGGACTCCTCAAGAGACCTATAAAGTTGATATTATCATCAACTAATTTATCCGAATTTTTGGTTTTGTACCAAGTTTCTAAAAATACGTAAAAGATTGTTAAACATGACATAATCAAGTCAGGTGGATGCCTGAATATAATTTGAATCCTCTAAGGAATAAAAATTCGAATTTTTTCTCCGAACACATTTATTAGATGAATGCATTTCAAGGACTACCACGCCAAATGCATTATACAGGGTGGAAAAAGTATTGTTGAACCAATCCCAGGGTTTGAGAAAAAAATGAAAATAAAACCCTCGAATCGTTTTTACAACGATCATATTTCTCATACAGCATGAAGACTGCACCAACCTGTAATTTTCATAATTCAAGCTTGCACGTTTAATTTGTTAAGTCTTGGATCCAAACATTGCTATATTAAAGAAATTTTAATCCAACCCAATTTGGATTTTGTTCCTACTAATCACATATGTCGATATCACTCTGCAGAGGGGTTAACAACCACCATCATTTAGTATTTTAGTAGCTACTGTAAATGAATATTCAAAAATTAATAACAATCCCACACAATTCTCAAGTGTAGGCATATCTTGAAAGATTCACAGAGATAGTGGTACTCGCACCCACGACCATTATAATCTCGCCATCTTCCAGTTAGGAGATATGAACTAGGAGAATGTGAATCTTGTTTTGATAGACCTTATTGGAGCGTTATCTGTAGCCTCTTCTAAAATGCTACTTTTTGTTGTATCTGATTGGATTTGCCTATTTAAGAGGCAAAAACTTATATAAAAGCATAATAAGACCTTTTCACGCTTATTCAATGACAGCTTTTTTCGATTTGATTATGATGGTTGAAAAATTGATATAACATTTATGTTAATGAACACCAACATCTAGAGGCGTATAGTCCCCCCTGATTATGGTGGAAACATTTATATCTCATGTACGAAAAAATTTTCACAAAGTATTATCCGATTAATTCGAGGATATATACTAATAATAAATTCTGGATTTTAACAATACCAGGTTAGATAGTAGATTCTGACTTCAAGATCCATAAAGAAATTGTCCGAAAATTGTAGTCTACTTACAAATTGAACATCAACCATGAACTCTATTGGTTACAACCAAAAACATATAAAATTTGCAAATAAATCTCCAAAATAAAAATAAAAATTGTGACCTATAATCATTCACTATATAATGAAATTACACACACTTTATGTATCAAAAGAAATTATATCAAGATTAATATAGTCACTACAAGGACTAATAATACGGCAAACAAGCCGGGTGCGCACCCTTTGATCTTTTGTATCCTACCCTATTCCAACTACAAGTAGAACGGTCTCAATTTCGGAGATTATTACCGCGAGGAAAAATAAAAAATTGCTAAATATCCCTTAAGAATGTAATAATTCCTCGTTTTATTAGGTTTTGGAACTGTTTATAACGATATCTTATTCTGGGATCGATAAAGAAAACTAATTTCAATTGGTTTAAAATATTTCTTTTTAAGAAATTAAGAAATCATTACCGTTGTTTTTGTAGATAAAAAATCTACATTGTGGTTGATGATAGATTTCTTGTAAGGAATAGAAACCTATGAATTATTATTCCAACAAGTCTTATTTGTTGGTAAAGACTTGTTATAAACAATCGAATTGGCGAAAAAAAACACACACTATATTCGTAAATTTTTTGAGATATGCCATTTTTTTTCTCTCATTTTACGGAAACGATGGAGAAAAACAATACCAATTATTTTTTGTATCGGTAGTATTGATTTTATTCATCACATATTTTTAAGATAGATGGAAACAATACATCAATTTATTTATATACAACCATAATTTACTACCATTATAAAAATATAAACTTTTGATATACACCAGTAAAATTAGAATAGAATAATTAACATCAACTAAAGAGGAAACAAAATGAGTTAAATAAATAATGTTTCACAATATACAACAAACCGTCACCTCATCACCCTCAAGAAATTTTAGCATATGGATATGTCATCCAAGCATCACTGATTCACAGTGTAGATTTTCTTGATTTGCTCATGTACAGAACATGATGAATAAAAAATTTAATATACTAATCACTTTCATGACCGTTAATAAGGATTTTAATCTTGTTTCTTCGTAGATGATCGAAGTTTTAAGAACTTTCATATACTAACGTCTTCCAATATCAGTGAAAGTATTGGCATAATATGTTTTTTTGGAATAAGAAAACAATTTATATCATTAAACCAAAATGGGTATAAACGAAATCAAGTCAACTGTTAATCACATGAAACATAAGTATAATGTTGATTACATGAAAAATATAATTAATTATATACTAACGATTATCTTGTTCGGTTATAACAAAAATACAAAGTTTATTCCTATTATACGAGTCTTGTTTTGTCCATTAATAGATACAAACCAATATACGTTACGAGGATTCTTTTGTGAAAACAATCAAAAGAAAAATAAAGATCAATAAATTAGGGTTTAAGAGAAAAAGTAATTTACCACTCTAGTGATTAGAGCTACGTGTGTGATAACGTATTGTAAAATAAAGAAAGCATAGAAAGTAGAGAGAAAATGAACAAGAATTCTTATTAGAGTTTTTTATTACAAAGGAAATGCTCTCTATATATATGAAGAAAGAAGGTGAGCTTTTACAATTGAGTTAAAGGGCATGCATCTATTACTATTAGTAGTGGTGGTTACAAAGTAGTGGGGGGAAGTGAAGAGGTGAAGAGGATATGAAAAGATGATGGGAAAAGAAATATAATTTTCGTGTGAATCCAATATATATTTATTTCATAATAATTATATTATTAATTAACTTTTTAGGTTTTAGTACTAGTGTATGTAATGGTCTTAGGTTTTTCTTATTACTAACAATAAGTGTGTTGTATGTGTAACATAATCTTACACCATATAAGTCTCCTAAAATTTCTTGTTTATCATATGTGATTCATATGTCACTTTTTTATATTTAGAAAAAAAAAAATATATGCTTCATCATGTGATACTTTTTATATTTCAAATAAAAAACTACATATATCTAGTAATTTTATGTGAATAATCCTTTGTTTTTCTAGGTTTTTGTTTATTGAATTTCTTACTTAGAATTAAAATTTAGTTTTTACTATTTTAAGTATACTAGAAGCTCTGAAGTTCTTTATGAGTTGTTAGTTTTCCATTACTGTCTAATTTATATGCGTATAGATAAAAAAAATTATAAAGAAAAATAAACCTTAATTTCTTTTCCCTAAGGTCTCGTAGAGGACGAATTAAGTTTGGGTATTGGCTTTGATTTCATGATCCTTACTTTGATTACTTGCAAAATGTGGTTTTACTTATTTGCTTACGTTGGCGACGTGCTATCTTTGAGATTATAATTAGCAATTAGTGTGTTTCTTATTGATTTTTTTGGTTTATTTTCGTGATTCTTGAAACATGAAATGTGTGATTTTTCGGTAAACTTTGTTTGGTTATATGCGTAATGAATTTGAATTTTAATCTTATTGGCTAGTATTTATTCTGTTATAATAATGATGGGTGTAAATATTTGTCTAAAATATGTTCAGAGTGTTTCGCAATAAAAAATCCTAGTTACTAGAATCACTAGATTTTTTTTATACAAGAAAAGGAAAAATTTATTAAAAAACAAAACAGTAAGCTTCACAAAGAAGTGAAGCCACTATAAAAGTTCCTATAAAAGAGTACACCAAAAACACAAATTAGTTTAAGCGAACTGTTACTCGATGGAAGTATGCCAATTTCTGACATTCATATATAGAGAAAGAGTATAAAAAAAATATTAGATTTAGAAGCAACTAACTAGTCGTAAAAAACACATTTCACATTATCATTCAATAGGTCTATACTTTCCTTGAAATAATATTTTATTTCTTTCTATCCACGTAATCCACCAAATAGTAAATGGAGCCAAATCCGATAATTGCTATGTTTTTTCTCTTCTCTTATTTTTTCACCATTCCCAAAGGAAATATCTAACTAATCCTGGAAAATAAGGTGTATGCCGTAACAATTTAAGAAATAATTCCACAAGATTCTTGACTCTTCACAATAAAAAAGTATATGGGAATTAGAATCGACAACTTTTTTACACAAGATGCATTCATTTATCAGAACGATATTTCTCAGAACATAGGTGCATCTTTATAGCATAGGGACCAAGTAGAGAATGCTACCTACCGAAGTACCCATGAATCCCATAGCATCTATTAGTAAACGCCAATAAACCCTCAACCTCTATATGAGAGTAGTAACTAGCTACTGAAAAATTGCTACAAACTCTCCATGTCCTGTTATTTGCACCATAATTGAGAAAGGAAGATCCCGGATTGAATTTAAGAGTTGTGATACCTCATTTACTTCATTATTATTTAAAGGCTTGCAGAATTAAAATTTCATCCTGCAATGCCATTAGCCATAGACTCATAGTAATCATTTATCTTTACTTGGTCCGGTATTTGTGGAAGGAGATGATGAGGTTGCCATCATGGATGATTTCAGTTTGAAACACTGGTACAAGACCTTGGCTGGGAACAAGATCGCTTGCAGTTTTTACAGATATCTCTGGAAAAAACCTATCCCCTCTAAAGTAAGTTTTATGCTTTGGCCAGTTTTTAATAATTCTCTTCCTACTTGAACTATGCTTAGACGTAGAGGGATTACTTTGGATAGGGAAGGGTGTGTTTTCTATAACATGGAGTTTGAAACTACTCATCATCTCTTGCTTCACTGTGATTTTACTTTCGCAGTTTGGGATTATTTCATAAAGGCCTTTCATATCTCTTGGCTTTTACCTGAAATAGTTCATAATTTTTTTAAAGCATGGGATTGGAATGTCTTTAGGGAAAAAGGAAAGGAGATTTGAAATTCATGCACCATGCCCTTATTTGGAATATTTGGAAGGAAAATAATTGTAGAGATTTTGGTTCTAGACCTAAAACGATTGATGAGGTCATTGTTTTGATAAACCAGACTATTTATCTTTGAAGATATGATACTGATATATTTAGTTTCATTGGTAATAATTTTGTTTTACATAACTAAGATAATATTATTCATATATAATTGGATCTTTGATCCGTGTATTGGGTCGATACCTTTTATTTTAATATAGCCTTTTCTCTTTCGGAATAAAAAAACATTTCCCTATTAGTTGCATCCTTGCTTCTTGACAATTGGAACAATGCTAGAAACATGTTACAAGCACTAGGTTTTTCATGCTTTAAAACCTTCCACCATGATACTTGTTGTTCGATTCCAAATGCATATGTAGTATAGAACTTGGAAATAAGAAGATCTCCATCAAAAGACTTGCTATTATAAATAATCCGAATTCATCTAAATCAACCAATCAGTACGTAATAAAGATGGTCCTAACTACTGTTTAACCTTTACAAAATGAACTAATTGGACTATGTATTTGACTATTAGACCATCATATTGTTTGAAACGACCAATTACTTATATCGTTAATATTTTTTAATACAATGATACTATGGAAGGACACATCGACTACAAGTTTGTGTGGATGATAAGTTGCGGAAAGACGAATGTGCATGGCTAGTGGATGCATTTTTATGGATGCGGGATAAGGAGACACTAATATGGCTAAAGTGTGCATCATTCCAATATCATAATATTTGTATGTAGTGGTTCACTAAAAGACAAGTATATTAAGTATTGTTGCAGTTTCATAGGATTCCACATCTAAATATGCAGGTGGGGAGTAGGTGCATCTTTTTTCTTTCATTTGAAGGTTGTAAATCTAATTCTATACTTATATGATTTTCGGATACACTTGCATGTGTTGTAAATAGTGATAGCACATCATGGATCATTCATCTACTTTATTTACATGAGTTTGCCTGCCAAAATATGTAACAACTGCAACAGACTAGGTCATATTCATGAAAACTGTGTATTAAGGTTGAACCGACCTATGTAGGAAATTTATGATGAAGGACACGAAGATATATTGGAAGAGGAATCTCAGAGTTGGGAAGATGATTTCAAGGTTCTTTTTGATGATCAAATGGACTCTGTATACCTTTCAGATTCGACTATGAGCTCGACTTTCTTCCCTTTTTCTCCATCTTCTATTCCGCTGTCTCATAAAATGGTAGATCATTATGAGTTTCTTGATATGCTTTACATACCGAATCCAGTGGATTCAAATCAACTGGATGGATTCTTTGTGCCAACTGGATCATCTCTGGATGGTCACGATTTTGACCTGGACGAGTTCCCCGAGTCGTTTTTAAGGAAAAGATCCTTTGACGAGTTAACACCGGTTTCACCTTCCTTTTCTCTTCTGCCTGACTATAAGGAAATATCGAATTGGGACTTTCAAATCCCTAAAATTGAACTCTTGAGGGATCTTCTAATGTTAAGAATGAGGTAATTGTAATCAGTGATTCTTCTTCAGGTGGTTCTTTTCACACTTCAGAGCTTGAAAATACGAAAGTTTCAAAGCCATCTTTTATAATTACTTTCTCCTCTTATGATGAACATTCTCTCAATTGCTCTACTGGTACAACCAATACTATATCTCCTGAAACTTTTTTAACTCCTCTTGCTTCTCTTTCTCCTATTGAACCTTATGTAAATGAGACTTTTGACCAATATGGTTCGATTAAGGATGACCTAAAATCTAACTTCTCCAGTTCGACCCCCTTTGATGAAAAGATTGTTGTGCTGATGAAAGTTGTTGAGGAACGAAGCAAAGGATCCCAAGTACCACATCTTTTATCAGAATCTTTGTTTGACTTTACTTTGATTTTCCACTAATTTTGATCTGCTAGATTCGTTTTTTTTCCTATTTATAGTCTTATTTAAATAGTGTATTTATTGTGGGATAATACTTGTGCTTTGTTAGACATCATTCACCAAGTTATAACTCTGCTTTAAATGTCTTAACATTATAATCTGTTAAATTTTTTAACAAAATATAAATATAACATCAAACAAAATCTAA
This sequence comes from Papaver californicum, assembly GCA_023531435.1. Lineage (NCBI taxonomy): Eukaryota > Viridiplantae > Streptophyta > Magnoliopsida > Ranunculales > Papaveraceae > Papaver > Papaver californicum. The sequence continues at coordinate 2,537,402 of JAJJMC010006776.1, forward strand.
CAGACATTAAGACAATGAAAGTGCCTGGAATACTCAGGGTTGTGGGAACAAAAGAACACAACAACACTTAAACCAACTAATAAAAAATAAAAAACCAGATATATTTTCCTATCTGAAACAAAAAAATAAGAAACCATTGCTAAAAAATTTACTCTCAGATTTCCCTAATATTCATTTGGTTGACCTTATTGGCAAAGATGGAGGGCTAGCAATTGCTTGGGTTGATGGATTCCATTTTGATATAGTACAGTGGGATTCCAATATGATTAATGTCATAGTAAAAACTAACTTATATGAGGACAAAATTGCTTCTAACAACTTTTGATGGACACCTTTTTAAACCAAATAAAATAAAAATCTTGGCAATTTTTAGAAGAAATAACAGCTAAAGTTCTAAACTATGAAATGGCATGGATAGTAATAAAGGATTATCACCAGGTCTTAGACCAAAATGACAAACATGGAGGAAAACTTTTTAATAACATGGAGGCTGAACCATTGAAAAGACTACTTGAAAGATCAACTATTTTTGATCTAGGTTTCACAAGTAACTCTTATACTTGGAATAATAACAGAGAAGGTAACAATAATGTTCAAGAAAGGTTGGACAAAGATTTTGTCAATGTAGATTGGAAAATTCAACATCCAGACTCAACTATAACCCATCTCACTCATATAGGCTCAGATTATTGCCCTATAAAATTAGAATTAAATTCTACAAGAAACACAACTAAGTACACTTTCAAATTTCTTGATACCTGGCTTAAACAAAAATCATGCATTGACTTAATTCACATCACATGGAATAAATCTTTAAATAATGTAGCAGAAGTTATGATCTCTAATTTAACAATCTTAGGAGAAAACCTAACTTACTGAAAACATAATACTTTTGAGGCAATTCATAGGAGAATCTCTAAAACAATGAAACAATTGGAGGGCTTACAAACAACCAGAAATTACCCAAACAAACAAAATCATATAAATAACAAAATAAGGGAATTGGAATTCCTTTACGATACACAAGAAGCAATAGCCAAACAACTTTCTAGGAACAACACAGTTAGACTAGGAGAAAAAAATACTAAATTCTTTCATACACAAACACTTAAAAGAAGAAAAATAAATAAGATCGACTGCATCACAAATAAAAATAAGGAGGTAATATCAAATAAATCCGAGAATTTCATCTCAGTTGAAAAATCATTTTCTAGATCTCTTTACAGAATCCCTAAACTATCCAGGACCAATAACTAATGGATCTTATCCCAAATGTAATCTCAGACCAAGATAACAAAGACTTATTAAATATTCCAACAACTGAAGAAGTGTGGGATACTATTAAACAAATGAAATCCAATAAGTCACCAGGACCTGATGGATTCCCTGTCAGTTTCTTTAAACAAAACTGAGAACTCTTAAGACACCAATTAATAAATCTAATACAAGAATTTTTTATCATTAAAACATTTAAACCTAAACTCAATGAAACATTTCTTTTCTTAATACCCAAAAATAAATCTCATAAAACCCTTGATTAATTCAGGCCAATATGCCTTAGAAACACCACTTATAAAATACTATTTAAACTTCTGGCAAATAGACTCAAGCAACTTCTGTAAAAAATAATATCTCAATTCCAGTCTGCCTTCTTATCTACTAGACAAATTGGAGATAACATTGTAGTAGCACATGAAATAATATACACTTTCAAAAAATGAAAACAAAAAATGAGGGCCTAGGAGTTAAAATTGACATGTCAAAGGCATTTGACAGGGTAAATTGAGATTTCCTACTTAATACTTTGAAATTTTTTGGTTTCATCCCTGATTGGTGCAACCTAATTTCACAACGCATTTCAACATCAAAAATAGTTGTTCTTCTAAATGGGGAACCAGGAAAGTTCCCCTCCCCCTCCCACACACACACACACACAAGAGGACTCATACAAGGAAACCCCCTGTCTCCCTATCCGTTTATCATATGTATGGAGGTGTTTTCCACACTTCTATTATAAAAAGAAAAAACTAAACACATCACAGACATTAAAATTCTAGACATAATCAACCAATATCTCATCTATTTTTTGCAGGCGATTGCCTACTGTTTTCTAAGGCTAATCTAATTAGCTATAAAAATCTTCTAAACATAATAGAACATTTTAGTAAAACATCTAGCTAATTAATAAACTTCATCAAATCAGGTTTTTTTAGTAGAAAAATACATCCAAAACGTCAGAGAATAATGACAAGATTACTAAGAATAAAATAGAATAAATTTAAGGGATTCCTACTTGGGGAGATCCTCTTTTCATTGATAAATCTAAACTAAAACCTTTTGATAACATAATAACAAAAATGGAAAAAAGAGTTCAGGGTTGGCAGGGTAAAACTCTAAGTCATGCCAGTAAAATGGTACTTAATAAAACAATTCTAGGGTCCATGCCAATCTACCAGATGGGTTGTTTTATTCTACCAAAGAAGATAAAAAATAGAATAAATGCAGTTCAAAGGGACTATTGGTGGGGAAAGGACACAAATAATAAATGATTATACTTTAAAACTTTTGACTTTCTCTGTAAACCAGTCTCCCTAGGAAGATTAGGCTTTAAAGAGGAAAAAAATAAGCTAAATATGGCAATGATAGCAAATCTTGCTTGGAGACTAGCAAGTTAACCTCAGTCACTATGGGCCTCAATTCTAAAGTCAAAATATTTCCCAAATTTTCCACTTACAGAAATATTACAATTCATCCTCGATTTGGAAATATATACTTCAAGGAATAACTCTAATTCACCAACATAGCTGCTGGAAAGTGGGAGATGATACTTTAATAAATATTTGGTTAAACAAATGGATACAAAGGATAAATACATCATTGGAAATTTACTGTGATGGAAAAAAAATTCTTTAACACTTGTGGCTGACTTAATTGACTTAGCCAATAAGAAGTGGAACCAGGAAACAGTTAGAATCAACTTTACCGCCACAATATCAGAAAAAATACTAAACATTAAACTATTTACTGATAGTAAAGGATAACTAAACAAAGATAGACTTAGATGGTTACTCACCATTAATGGGGAGTTCGGTGTTAAATCACTTTACAATAAGTTGCAAAACAACAATTTAGTGTATCCTGTCTCAACATCAGAAACTTTTTGGAAACTAAAAATTTCCCAAAGAATAAATTTTTTGTTTGGAAGTGCATTCAGAATGCATTACCAGTTAGAAACAAACTAGGAGAACATCTAAGGGGAATTGAAGTTAACTGTGTCTTCTGTGATAACCATATTTAATCCATTAAGCACTTTTATTTGATTGTTATTATGCAAGATTAGTTTAGATGCTACCACCACAGGCAGGTCTGTTTATAACATCATCCTCTATAAATCCAATTGTAGACCTCTATAATAACTGGATTGCAGGAAAAGGCAATGAAAACACAATTAAAGTAGCTGCAAGCAAATGCTGGCTAATTTGAAAAGAGATATGAATGAGAGTTTTTCAGAACAAATCTAGTTCTATCTTACAAACATCAATAGCAGTACAAAGACACATACATTTCTGGACATTAGAAGATCAAGGAACACAAAAGCATATGCCTGATAAACATAATCTCCAAACTAATACACAAGAAATAAAGAAAATTGGACAATTCCACAGACAAACCAACATAAAATAAATTTTGATGCATCCTGGGTAGATGCAAACATACAAACAGGTTATGGTCTAGTTCTTCGTGATGATGCAGGTTCAACTCTCTTAGCTAGATCTGGGACCTTCCTTGTAGCCTGCTCTGAAGAGGCATAAGAACTGAGTCTCCTTGAGGTGGCATACTGGGTCAGAGAAAATAAGGGCCAACAATAAATTTACTGTAGAGGGAGACTGTCAGAGAGTAATTCAATATGCTCAACGAGAAGGAAACTCTGCAAACTAGAGACATCAGGCCATCATCTCTAAAGCTGTAAAAATTCTAAAATCCTATAACAACTTTTTGGGCTTTTCTTTCATAGAGCAATGGAGCAGCAGACGCACTAGCTAAGGAAGTCAGAAAAGAGAAGGTTTTAAAGCAACAATGAAATGCCTTCTTTTGTTTTACGATTTATTTATCAGGACAAACTTATTTCAAATTATGCTTGTAATAATGTTCTAAGAAAAACTCAAACTCTATTAAGGATAAACTGTATTCTAGACACCAGAACTGGAATAGAGACAACCAACATATAAGTATCCGAGACTTTGTAAGTTCTATTTTAGGTTTATAACATGGTTCGTTTACAAAAAAATAAAATAGTGATGACACTAGTCAACTAAGAATCCAATAGTAAGGTGCCCTATTTTCTTTTGAGGAAAACCTCATGCCTTTGTAAAGCATGTTCTCAAAACCTTGGAGGTACTATCAAAACTTACACAGGGTACAACACTAACGATTTTTAGTGGACCAGTCAGCGATGGAAACATGAGGGAAAATCTACATGGATAAAAACAATATCATGATTAGAAACCAAATTCCTAGGGGCTATTTCATTCCCCCAAAAAACCACCTTGAAAATTTTTCTTTTTTGGGTTGGGCTTAGAGGTGGCCGGAGCATCCTTAGTTCCGTCGCTCTGCTTGAAGCATGCTCATTTTCAAAAAAAATAAAAAGAAAGAAAGAAAGAAAAAAAGAAAAAAAAAAAAAGCTTTAAAGTTCACCTGTCATGCACTTGTGATAAGTTTAAGTGATAATTAGTTTTGTTAATTAAGTGATTAGTTTGGTAATTTAAAGTAATGTATCTGCCTTTCTTATTAATGGGATCTACCTAACTTTCTTATTCTTCGTTTAAGATTAATAAGTCACGTTTGACTAGATTAAAAAAACAATCAGTTAACTTTTGGTTCACTCGTACTTGTGGGTGGAAAATAAGAGACATTAGAGTAAGATAAGATATAATCACATCGAAAAAACTAATGAATGATTTTTGAAAGCCACTTAAGATTTGTGGAAGAAAGCTAATTAGAGAAAATTTCTCTAACTATAGAAAAGAAAGCAACAACCATGCACCGTGTACAGTGAAACATATATGGTCTTGTTTATGAGTTTCTCGAATGGAATGTATATGAGGATGAATATCTAAGTCCATGTATAATATATATCTATTTTAAAAAAAAATTAACCCTAACTTCTTTAATCCATGTATAGATGATATGGTTTAAATTTTGGTTGACATCCTCTAAATGAATGTCAAGTCAACCCACTCTACTCAACTTTTACTCAATTAAATTGACTTTAATATATTAAATAAACCTATTTAGCTCTAATCAAATCTAATAAAATCTTAAGTTATTGAAAATAAAATTTATATTAATCAAAAGAAGAGGCCAACTACAATACCGTTAGAGATGAATTATTTTCTCCCTAATTTTAAGAAAAAATAGAAAGAAGATGTCTTGTTTGTGTTGTCACGTAGGAAACACACATAATGACCATTGAAAAAGCTCTAAGTTAACAATTAGGTTGAACGTTCTCTTATCGTTTAAGCCAGTTATTAAGTTTTTTTTTTAATTCATAAATATACAATTACAAATTGCTTCCACCCGCTATTTACACCCTTTCTTCCCTTACACTGAATTTTGGATGTAATAATAAGCTTATGAGGTTATTTACAGAAGAAACTCTATTTATAAGATCATTGATGGAACTCAGATTTTGGCAATTTCAGCGCTAATAGTTACTGCAAATTAAATCCAAATTTTTAGCTTCCCCTATTAGTATAGTAAGTTACATGGATGACTTTGTTAATCTCAAAATAAGGGACTGATGTAGGGTAATTTAGATTTAACACTAGAATTTTTTTAATTATTATAATTATTTTCCGTATCTAATTATTTTAGAATAAGTATTTCTATTTTCGGTGTTTCTTATTGTCAGAAGTTAGTTAATTTTAGGATTTCTTAGAATTCAAGTATGGTTAATGGAGTTTTATTATGAAAATGAACTATATTTTTTTCCCTGTAAAAGAAAACAAGATTGATTATTTTAGTTTTTACACATTATTATTAAGGAACGGGTCCTTAACTCAACCATGTTAATCTTGAAAACATCGTGTGTTTCTTGCAGATCAAGCCACGACGTCCCAATGTCAACTTAAAGTAATCTCAACAAATCTGGTTGCTTTTGTGTTGAACTCGAATGTCGTTCGCGGACTTATTTACAATGATGCTCGTCAACCACGTAATGGTGAAGAAGATCCAAATTGTCAGATTGTTAATAATCAACAAAAATGTATTCACTCATATAGTGATGGAAAACTTTCACCAATATCAACACTTGAGACACTATTACATTCTTATGGTTATCCTAAAGAGCAAGTTGAAGTGATTAATGCCGATGTTGTTGAAGACCGAAAGCTAGTTACGAATATTTTTCGTCGTCCACTCCAAGAAATTTACTACCCAAATTATTAGCTATGTCGACATCGGTTTTCGTGATCAACAAATCAATTATCTAGCGTTCAACTCACCAACATAAACAATTTATATACATGTTGTACGAGTCATTTACAATACTTGGAAAAGGTCAAGATCTTTTCAAGATTGTGGGCATGATGTATCATATGTTTTTCAAAATTTGGTTAATGTTGGGACGAATTATACTCAAAATGGCAGGCTTGATCTAGGGTATCTATTTTATTTTGCACACTATTATTTCTTCAACTAAAATAGTTATTTTTGGTATTTAATTATTTTTACAATAGTTGTATTTTTTATTTATATTTTTTTTTATTTTCAGAAGTTATTTAGTTTTGGAATTTTTTAGGATTCAAGTTAGGTTATTAGAGTTTTATCATGAATCTAAGTTCTATTGTTTCCTTATAAAATGAGACATATCTATTGTAGTTTTACCATATAATTTTAATCAATGAAAACATCAGTTAATCTTAAATATAACCTGCAAAGTCAGTAAGGATCAATCAAAATTAAATATAAAAGTTTTGGCAAAAGGTAAGATATTACATTATTAATTTCCAGCTAGGAAATCAAGAAGAATCCAGTTAATTATTCTTGAATTTGATGGCCATTTTTCTAGCTTATTCAAAGTTACAAGTAAAAAGCTAATGGTTAGCTTTGTTTTTGTTCATAATAACTTGTTGAGTGAAGATGTAATTTGTTGTGTTTCTAACCACATCCTTGGAAGAGCTTCCCTTTTTATGGAAAACCAGAAGACATCCTGCTTTCAAGATATGTCAGCCTACAATTGAACATAGCTCAGCCCACTTGATACTTTTTTTATCCTTATTGTGGTAAGAGACCAATTATTCATCGATTCATGGAAATAATCATGAGGGTCATACACATTGTCACGAGAAAAAATTCCAATTTCCAGTGGAATTATTGGCGAAATTTCAATAAATAAAAATGTGATAATTTTCCATGTTGTATTGCACATTTTACAAGTACTGTCCTCCTAAGGTAAAATCCTTTCTATTCTTGGATATGTTGGAAGAACAACATGAGCATATTTCCATAAGAAAATTTTGATAGAATGAGAGACTCTAAGGTCCAATATTTTTATCCATGATTAAGTTTTGTGATAGTTTCAAAGTGTAACTTTAACTATAGAAAGAAAGATGGAGAATATTGCCATTCCAAGTGCATATAGTTGTTAGTGATGAGATTATTAACCGTCCGCACATTGTAAGGGGGTCGGTGGGGAATTAATTGATTGGGGGTTGGATACATGTGATCTAATTAGTGATCCTTCAAATTGTTGATATTTTTCACATCCTCAATTTTCTAGATTCCAATTTTTTGGATGTTAGCTATACCAGAAAGGATACCTTTCCACGTCAAAGAATTACAATCTTTATGGTATAATTGATATCTTCAACATAAAATATATATATACAGAAGATTATTTAGATTGAGATAAAATAAGTTAGGAGACTAAGATTCATTATATATATAAACTATAACTTGATAATTATTTTTCCTAATACGAACAACTATCTTAATCTTTGCCAAATTCATGAAAATAAATAATTTTTTACTTTAGTCTATGGATTGCAATTAATCAACACCTTTTTCATGCAATGTATAGTCGTATGATTCAAGGATTTTACATTTAAAAGAAGTAAACTAAGAAATTTGAAGGTTATGTTCATCTTTAGATCACAGATGAATATCGCAAAATGTGGTGTTATTGTTGTATCCGTTCTTTGTTATAAATTGGTTTTTGAATTTTTCATAAAAAGTCGGTTTATATCAAAATTTACCTTTTGATAAGTTATTATTAATATGATGTAAGATGACATTTGACATTCACCTTTTAAACCTAGATCTTTGATTATTATTTTTTCCTCCACTAAGAACCAATCCAGATAGATAATATGTAATCTCAGCACTAATTATGATTAATGGCTAAAAAATTTGTTAAACAATAGACGAGGTTCAAGTGGATCTAAATATTTTTGTATTGTTTTTTGAAGTAAACGTCCACTTGTACTGCTAACTAAAGTTTGGAGTACTGGGTGTACGAATAATGGGAGTCATATTTCATCTTTGATATATGATTTGTTTGTATTACATTTTCACATTTTTATATTTAGTGTGTTTTTAACACAACTGCCACAATTTTCAGAATTATGTTAATTAGCATAATGCACACAATAAATATATTAATTAAGATAATATCGATACAATATCCAATTTGTTATTGGTTTTTTAATACTTATATAACTATACATATATTACTGATATATAATTAAGGAAAATTGATTGATTAATTATTTTGGTTATTATTATTGTATAATGAGTTAGACTATTTGTTAACTAAAAATTAATGATAAAAGTAATATCAACAAATTATTTATATTTTATGATTTGACATATTAGGAAAATAATTACGTTAATGTAAAAAAATAAAATTATATAAAAAACCATGTACTCAATTTCGCACATAATAAATTATGCAAAATATTTACACAAAACTTTGTTTGTCACAAATAGCCATATTAATCCAGGTAAAAGAATTAATAACAAAATTTATAAAAGACAAAACTTCGACCAAACATATCATATGAAGGTTGTGTTTTATACCAGGAAATCAATTTCGTACAATATAAATTATTTCTACATCCTACATGCATACTTCAATTTAGGTACAAACCAAACTCATATGCCAGAAGCTAGAACCATTGCTACAGAAATTCATACAAAACAATAGAATCGAAAGATGATTTCTCAAACTTACCGTTTCATATAATCTCGTCTTCTCCAATTCACCTCACGTATTCTTTGTCGCCACCCAAATCTGTTAATGGTCGATAAATGGCAATGTGTAAAATGCCATCATAAATTAGGCATATGAAATTGCTCTTTAGACAATGCATATAAATTATGAATCTTTATTATAAAACAAATAATTCAATGTGATTTGTAATAGACGAGTTCTCCAAAATTACTAAGGAATAAAAATGAGAAATCGCAAACACGACCAGCAATACGAAACTGTCGACTCCAGTTTGTATCTTTTTCTTTCTTGAGTGACCATATGTCCATATCAATACGTTCTTATATAAAGAAGAATATCCTTGGTGACGTGACGCCCCTAGAATAGGCCCCATGTTTTCTCTTAAATAAAGAAACCACATTGACATATAGGTTTTTACCTAACATAAATACATAATAGGTGTGTCTTTTGATTTATAGTTGTTACCTTAACAGAATATATTAAAATATTCAAGCAAATGACTTGCAAGAAGATATTTGTTACTGTACATGTCTTCTTGCTCGTTCAACACGACTCTTCAGTGGCATAACATTATATGTCTAATACAAAACACTTCAATCAAATTAATACCATGCAGTAAACCCCTCTTATTCTCCTGAAGGTATGGAAGTTTTTGATTGATACATTTGCATAAAACCTTCAGCAACATTAACATTATTATATATATCATTATACTCATCTTCTTCTCCCATTAACTATTCAACTGAAAAGGTAAAAAAATAAATTAATTGTCTCTATTTAAGTTTTGCACATGGCAATTTAAGATTACTTTGCTTAACTTGATGGTATATCGGTTATTTATCGTTGTTTATTATGAAATTATTTGTTATATTAAAATGATTACATAACTTCTTAAATATGGTCACACATTTAATGAATAATACTTTTTGTTTATTTATTTTAAGAAAAGGATATGTGAAAAAAATGGAAAAACATTTACAATGTTCTGACATGAGACCATAGAGGAACAACAAATAATTTGGAAGGTTTAATTTTTATTTTGGTTTTAGTGAAACATTGAATTAGGTTAAAAATAAATCTGATTTTGTTTCAATTGTCAATCTGCACTGGCCTCAATAAAGAAAATATGTTGTTTTATACCAACTATATTATAAAAAACGAATCATAAATGAAAAATTCATAGCTTCTTATTCACAATTCACATTGATCTAAATAAACCAACCAAACAAGAAATGTATGTTTATCTTTAAAAGTAGTTATTCAGTGCCCTGTTCAAGGTGATGTAGTTATTGAATGCATCCATTTAGATAGCGATATACATGATACACATCACATATGGAATTTTTTTAAAGTTAACGTGTAACACGTCATTTACAATATCAAAATTTTACCGTTTAACCGGGAGGATATCAATATTTTATGGGTCGAATAGAAACAATTTCTTAAAGACTTCAAAGTAGAGGTATGTAATAGGGTTTTTTCATCAATTCTAACTTTATGGATTTAAGAGAGTTGAATCCCCATTAAATTTTGGGATAAGTACTCCTTTTGGACCCTGATATTGTTGGGTCAACCACTACAATAGAAGTGGTAAGTGGAGACTACGATCATATTTTATTTGAGGTGGAGGAAATTTTGTAGCAATGTTGATGGGCATTATGGAAAGGGAATTCGGAAAATCAATTGTTGTCAATATTTGAGAGAAGGTATGCCTTCAAAAATAAAAGGTACATTAGTTGGTTTCTAAAAACATCGGTTACCTAACAATACGATAAGATACGTCGTTACACCGTTCTGCATAACCGTTTTTTCCAAAAAACTTATCCTAAATTTTCTCCATCCAATTTTTCCTCTACTATCTTCTTTTTTAATCTAGATTTACTAGGTTTTGGATCTGAGATTTCAGATCTACCGAGCAAATCTAGGAAACATTAGTATGTCATTTTGTTATTAATAAAAATATTGCGTTTTTGCAATATTAGGTTTTAGATTTTTTTTTTCTTGTTTGATTTCAGTAAATATTATGAATGGCTACTTCATGCCATATGTTATTTCACTGCGTTTTTACAACGTTTTATTATAGCCCTTGGGGATTTATAATGGAATTTGATGATATAAGCAATATATGGATTTGTTACATCAGATTTTTTCTTCAATATTGTCTCAACAATCTCATCGATCTAGATTAGTGGAAAGAAGAATATAGAACATATGTTATGTTGACTAAATTTTATTCTGATATTTATGTGGAAAGTTATTGAGGGTCATGCGCTAATACTTTTCGGATACCAAAATGATTTTGATACAACTTCTTATCTGATGAATGAGACAAAGGTATGTGATTTGGAAATTCGATTGAAGAAAATTTTTAATCTTACTGATGTGATAACTGAGAGGAATACAATAAACGGTCAACAAATCAGGTTGGAGAATGATCAAGATATTTATTGGAGCATCATATTTCTCACTTGTAGGATCAAGAACCCTGTTAGTCTCTTCCATGTTATTTGGTTTTATGCAATTCAAAGAAATACAAACCACATTGCACATTTGTTATGTCAATATGCAATGTATAATGACGAAACAAGAGGGTGTGTCTATCTACCACCTCTTCTACGAAATTCTCAAAACCTCAATTTGAATGAGGTAGTCTAATAAATAAAATTTAGGGGCTTTTCATAGCCCTCATTCATTAAAAAAAATACGTCGTTTTGTTCAAGTTAGTTAGATATAACAAAAGAAGTATCTTCATAGATGTTGTTATTTAATAACAATAATACTTTACGTTTCACCACGTTCTGTTATAAAGAGTCTCAAAAAACCAAAAAATTGGGATACTTGTTCGAGGTAGGCAAAGATACTAAGAACATAAATTAAGGGAAGATAATAATTGGTTATATTCTGGAATTAGTAAGAAAAGACAAGTCAGTTATTTGTGGTGTGAATCTGTAAAATGAATCTTACCATATTGAAGTCCCAGTTCATGAAAGGAAAAGATGCACTTTCTTACGTTTCGTAAGTCGGATACTATAATCAAAATATGAGGAGAAGTGATAGATTTGTTTGTAATGTGAGAGGTTGACCGATAGATGGAAGGAAAAGATTTGTTGAATCGACAAAGAGTTAATGCGCCAGTATTAATTAAAAAATAGAAAAAGCTTTAGTCAATTGTGGGGCGAGTTGGTTTATAATAGGAACGTTCAATTTTATTAAATATACATCATCTGCATAGATGAACATTAGCCAAGCAAAAATATAGTAATGAAATAATTTTTATTCTACCAATGTATAAGAATAACCCGTGCATTGCAATGAAAAGATGTGTTATTTCTCCATTCGGATCTATTTGGTGTTGAACCACGTTTTTTTTTTGCTGATCCACAAACATTAATTGTTGCACTACCATCCCATCTCTCAATTCCTTCCTTTTCAAGGTCTCATTTGCATTATAAATGGTGGAAAAAGAAAAGTGGTTATCTTTGTCATCCGTCTTTATTATGTGAAGCATATTGATTGGTGAAGTACGACATTTCCCTATTTTAGTTAGTTTCCCTATTTTTTGAGGAGTGGGATTTACAGAAATTGCATGTCCTTCAAGATGATTCAGACAAAAGTGGTTATGGCGATCTTACGCAAATTTGAATGGAAACCATTTATTCTTCTCTTTATCAATATTAAATACAATTGTAACATGCAATTGGTCTTCTTTGAGATAGTTTTATTATTTCTCACGGTTTTTCCTTTATACTCATAACCTTTCTTCTTGTGACTTACAAACTTGCAAACCATTTCAAATAAGGTTTTGCTAAATTTTCCATTTTAAACTAATAAACAGAGTTTCGCATGTTGTATATCCCAACTCTTTGCGCCATCAGGATTTTCCCATGTATATATGGAGCAAAATATAAAGTTACAAAACTTGACAGTTCACTTCAAAATATTGAAATACGTATAAATTGGTAACTTACCAAGTCATTCAAATAGTAATGGGATGTATATTCGTACAAAATATCAATATGAAAAGGTTGATCATCCATTGGTACAACTTCCTGTTGGGTCTACTAAAAATATCACGATGTTACTTGCAAACACAAAAAAATACTACAAGGTCCTGCAAGGTATAATTTTTTTTGACCATGTCGATTACAGACATATCAAATATTATAGCTAGATTCGGTATGGTTGATAAACTTTCTTCTTGCCGAACATATAAATTTGGAAAAGAACTATTTAAATTTAACCTGCCAAAAATTGTTTTGTTAACTAAAAAAATTCGGAAAGGTAAAACTTTGGACTACTAGCCGAACCTAATACTCCAGTTTTTGACGCTTATTTCGACTTGAAAGTTCAACTAAGATTTTAATGGACTCGACCAAGCCGAACATGACTCTATCTCACCCAAAATATTAATTTCGGATATAAGTTCTTGAGTTCTGGTAGACGAACTAACTATATGTTTTTCTGTTTTGCTAGCCGAACCTATATCGACCCAGCCGATCTTACCTTTAAAAGTTTTCATTTTCACAACATTTAGCCAATTCAAGCAACAAAAAGTCATTAACAAGTATACCTGGGTGTCACAAACATTATGATCTTCATTTTTTTTCACCTTGATCCTCGTTTGGCCCATAAATATTGTCAGTTGGAGATTGAGATAGAGTTTGGGGAAGAATACATTCACCATATAACAAATTAGTCATTATTGTATTTGTATCGTTGTGAAGAATAATGAATACTTTATTTGCTCTATGAGTTGAAGGTTCACATTCCTCTAAGTTGTCATTCGACTCACTCATTTTGAATTCAAAAATCTCAAAACCTAGTTTTTCATAAAAATTTTCCAAAACTCTTTTTCTCCATCTTAGCTCCGCCTATACAGTCTTTTCTCATAGCCTGTCCCACTCCAGAATAAATAAGGAGGGGTCGTGATAGGTGGGGTGAGACAAAGATTGAAGTTTAGCTACTCTTATGTGAAATGAAACCTTTAGAAGCTTTTGGTTTCAGTAACTTTGATATAGGTTTCATTTCTAGCCTACCCTATTTATTTGGGACTAAAAGCTTGGTTGTTGTTGTTGTTTTTTTTTCATTTTTTTCTTTCTAATGATTTTTCATCTTAATTCTCAAACACTAATACTAATTCTAATACATAATATAATCTTATTAATATATTAATTTAACTATCTAAACTAACAACTAATTAATAAAAGATATTTTAACCATTAGTAGAAATATATGGATTAGGGATTTTAATTTTTTCTTTATAATGACCTAGGCCAAAAATCAGCAATGGTCCGTTAAAATTGGTTGGTCCCCGGAAATCGTTCTTTCTTCGACTCAATTTGGATTATTTCTTCTTAAAGGCATCTCATTATCGCATTTACTTGTCAAGACCAGGGAAATATGGGATGCACTATTGCACCTTCACTTGGTTTCTTGGTGCTATTCCAGATGACATTTCCCCTGCCTTTAGTGAATCAATAATATTAATAAGAATGGGATTCGAGCGAATATCAAGATGTCCATTTTAAAACTGTGATGAGACTCACTGCATTGTTTTTTGCTATAGCATGCCATTCATGTTCAATAACGCACTTCAGTGCAATTTCTTTGTTTCAGACTTTAGAGGTTTTGGTTAGGAAAAAGTAAGGCTCATCCTGCCAGGGATAAAAGCTCTTGTATAAGAGAGTAAGGATCTACTTAAATCGCGCAATAAAGAAGAATGTTAGTCTATCCCCTAGGCAGGGACAGAGTTAGCTTTGAGCATGGGCATGCAGTAGACACCCAGTTCAGTTGATCTCCAAGCCAAATTATTCTTATTCTTATTTATTTTTTTGTCATAAAATGGGTTTCTAAGTCCATTTTACACCCTTATCCAACTTGTTAATTTTTTTTACATCCTTTTTCTCCACAACCTGGCTCCGTCCCTGCATATAGGCGATAATAAGTTCTTCACTCTTACACTTACTCTCTCTACCATTTTTAAAGATAACCCTATATCTTAGTTTTACTTTTTCTGATGCTGGCACGGTTTATCCATACTGCGTCTAGGGCACTTCTCGAAACTCATCATAAGCTTCGTTTGTTTCAACTCAACCATTTTGAAACAACAATGGGTTAATAAATAAATAAATTTATAATAACATGACTATAGTAAAACACAAATCTTTAATATGGGATTATAAATTAGGGTAATTGTAGGAATGATTAATTGTAAATTTTTATTCTTAGGCTTTAGAGATCAACTGATCTCGCATACCCGTAATCTGCTCTACCACTACTCGACTGAGTACAATTAAAATGAATTCATTTACGGTTCTGCCAGTTCCTGAGAGAGTGGGATCAAGAAGAATTCATTTTTATGCACGCTTTACAGAGTATTAATTTGAGTTAGCGTATAATCCCACTACCAAATGTGTTGAAAATCTCGTACCTTCTAAGATAACTTCAAAAATTAAATTAAAAGTTGAGATTGAAATGTTACCGGCGTACTTCGAGAGTGTGCACAAAATGGGTTTCCACCAAGATACCTGACAAATTAACATACTGGAACTATGAAACACGGACAAAAATATAGGCCCAAGCGCAATACACAAACACCTAGTTCAAAGAGTTTGTTTTGGAATAATTTTTTGGGGAACTCCAGAATTTGAGGGGATCATCCCATTTTTCTATAGTCATTAGGAAGTAATTTTTGTTTCCCCCTATCCATATAATTTTACTAATGGCTAAAATATTCTTACTTAATTAAAAGTTAATAATATGAGTTAGAATAATTAGTTGATTATTAGTTTTAGATTAGATTAAGATTAGATAGAGAGAATTAGAACTGTTGTGAGATTTTTTTGAAACCTAGGTTTGGTGATTCTTAAATCTAAATCGAATGACTTTTGTGTAAACTAGGAGGAATTTGAACCTTTAAATCATAGAAGAAACAAATTATTCGTCAATCTTCACGACAATCCGGTAATTGATGATTTGTTAGATGGTCAATGTGTTCTTCCCCAAACCTAATCTCAACCCCAAAATTAAGGTTTTTACGAGATTAACGTGACCACAACGAAAAATATGAAGATTATAATGTTGTTGATGCTCAGGTAGACCTGTTAATGTATTTTTGTTGCTTGGATTGGCTAAAATTTGGTGAAAATGTATACTTTTATGGGTGAGATTTGCCAAGCACGCTAAAAGTTCGGCTAGGATAATGAAGAACAATTAGCCGAACTTTGAGTTAATGGAGTTAATAGAGTTTTTTAATAAGTTCGGCTTGTTCAAGTCCATCGTATTCCTAGCCGAACTACTATTGGTAGTAGCCGAACTTAGATGGTGGTAGTAATAATGGTAGGATATGATGTTATTGATATAGAAAGTTCAGTTAGTATATGATGTTATCGATATAGCCGAACTTTTAGATTCATCCATGTTGTTCCACATCTCTGATGTTGGCGGTGGCTCATGTCTTGGCTTAAAAAAGTTGGGTGTGTTTTTCGTACCCCTCTTCATCAATCTAAAGTTTTTATTATCCACGGTTGGGATAGTCTGCACACAAGCGAGCTGGAGACATACTCTTCGAGGTTTGTACATCGAGTAACCGCCAGGATAGAACAATGGCCCGTAGTAAGCATCGAATGGAAAAATCTCAACCCGAGCAAAAGAGTAGGGGTGAAAAACTACTTCAAGCGCTCCAAAATCATCCAACACTCTCCTCGTGTATGCCAACGGATTCTCTTTAGCCTTAAGTTGTGTGGCTTGAACTCGTACTTTCTAGCCGTCGGCTGCCCATATTACCTTTCATCAGCCAACTTCATTACAGGGAAGTGGTTGTACACCCAAACCTAATGGAAAAAATCAAGTTTAACAAAATTTCAGTTATAACAAAAATTCAGTTCTCAACCCAACATAGGAAAGTTCGGCTACATACAAAGATTCATCAATCATTTTTCTACAAATTATGGGTATGGGTATGTCAAATATTACCTGGAAGAGAGTGTATTACCTGGAGAAAACTGGCATCTACCCTGTTTCCAGAAGTGTCGGGAAAGATAAGACTGCCTAAATGATACAATAAGTAAGCGGTGACATGTTGCTTAATTTTTTCCTCGTCCATCACCAACTCTCATCTCTCTACTTCTTTCTTGTCCCTCCGAATTCCCTCTTCAAAACAACCAATTTGAACTTCCTCAGCTTCTTCAAAGGACGACCCTTGTTATCGATCTCCATCAACTCCATACAAGCATCAGGATCCTTAACAGAGCGTTTGAGCTTCATCTTGGTCTTACTTTGGCTCCTCCCTAGTGTCTTCTCCGTTAAAACTTATAGATCTTCAAAACAAATCTTAGCTTGATACCCTTCACAAACACATTTCTCATGCACGTTAAGTCCAGTGATTCTGCGCACGTCGTCAGGAGTGATACACATCTCGCTAAAATGGGAGGTGAAAAGTATCTGTCTCTGGGTAGAACCTCTCGGAAAACGCTGAGACGGTGACACTGTCAAAATCGGCGTGTGCATAATGGATAATAGACCACAAAACATGATTTGACTGTCTCCACCACCTATTTACACTCATCCTTTATATCCCATAAAACCGCCTTCTGGCGTCTTAAAAGTCTAGTCGCATTGTTATAATCCTACAAAATTAACATAATCATTGACTAAAAAACACACAATAAATCATAATTAAGAACATAAGTCAAAAAAAATGTATATAGTTAAGATTCAATACCTTCGTCGAGTAGATTTTGGCATCCCATGAGTGTTTGTAGCCGAACAATACATCGTCTTTATCTTCTGGCGTACCACGAGGTGGGTTAGTAGGAGTTAAACACAAATCATCATCAGGAATATGTGCATATCTAGCACAAGGTGTATTAGGCGTCTTCTTCTCTTTAACAACAACAAGAGAAAGATTTGGTTATTCCTCTTCCTCTTCCAAGACATATTCTTCTTCCTCATCCTCAACTTCGTGATATATCTCTTCGTTTACTTCACGGATTATAACTCCCGGTAATGACCCCAACTTCTTTGTAGCTTTAGTTCCACGTTTACTTTCCCCTAGATATTTACCGTGGCGAGGTGTCGGAGTTTTATGATTTTCTACTACCTTCTGCTTAGCTTTACCTTCGATTTGTCCCTAAAAACAAAACAAAGACTACTTAACTAAATTCGAATAATAAAGCATGAAGTTGGGTTAAAAAACAAAAAAAAATGGAAAAGAATATCACACTATCGATATTACCAAACAAAACGTTCGGTCAACAAACAATAAGTTCAGCTAGCATATATCCTATTATTTCTAAAAAAAATGTAATATTCGACTGGATTTTATTTTTTCAAGCCTATCTGAACTTTTGTTTACATTTTGGACTCAAAAGTTCGTTCAACAAAAAAAATGTTCGGCTAGCATACATCTAAATAACCCCAAAACAGTGTAATGTTTGGTTGAGAACAAAAAATTCAAATCTGACCAAAATTTTTGTTCCCACTTTAGAGTAAAAAATTCGTTTGAAAGGCTAACTACCGATCTAGCGGAACTCCAAATTTTTGTTCTCAACTAATAAGTTCGGTTTCAAATTATTGAGAAATTAAAAGTTCGGCTAGCCGATCTTTTTTCTCTCAGCCGAACTGTTCTTGTTGTTCTTGAAAAACAGGAAGTTCGGTTGAACAAATTCAAGAATCAACAATCAGAAATTACTAGCAATCCGAACTGTTCTTGTTGTCCTTGGTTTAAGTGTAATGTTCTTGTATCAACTTTACTGAAACCACATTTTAAGTCCTAATTTTCATGATTTGAAGTCGAATCAACAATCAGAAACACATAAAAATGAATGGGTTTGTTGGGAATTACATTCTAATTTGCATGTTGGCTTGATCAGGATTTGGTTCTCTCGTTTGGGGCTCTTCAACTTCTTCTTGGTTTGGTTGATTCGCTTGATTTACAATCGCCGCAATCCCAGGATTAGGTCATACGTCTCTTCTACATTGTTTAACACGAGTCATTTGTAGACAAAAAAATTAATCGGCGATGAAATTCGCTTATGAATCGACGATTAATCATTTATGGAAGATGAAGAGGGAAAAATGAGAAGAAAAATTTTTGAAAAAAAATATCGGTTAGGAAAATGATAATGAAAAGAAGAATAGTTTTAGTTTTGTTTATGTTTTGATTTAGAATTAGGGTAATATATTATTAGTGTTAGGTGGTTATTAAATTAAGGATAAGTTTTAAAAAAATAATTTAATATTTTCCTTCAATTAGAACACCCTTTACGGAAATATCACCTGAAATTCTGGGGGTTCTCCAAAACTTCCTTCTTATCTTGTTATCGTACGAAGTAAACCAATGTTGATACAAGAAGAAGAACGACAAATGGATGCGATGATGATCCAAATTACTGGCCATTCTAATGCAACTTAGTGACTGCACTTATACGCCGATGCAATCCTTGGATACTTACGGAAAATAACATTTACTTATTTTTTTTGACAGTAAAGCGAAATTTCATTGACACAAAAAGGGACTACAAAGGTCTACATTTAATTGAGTAAGAAAGGGAGAAGGATCGCTCCATTTCTCACCTGCCCCTTCCGAGCGAGCTAGGTTAGCTAGTAGGTCCGCTATCTTGTTTTCCTTTCTATCAATAAAAGTTAAATTACAAAAGGGAAATAACTTTAAAAGTCTTTTACAGTCTACTAATAAGGAGTGGAAAGACCAAGGAAAAGATGTCGAGATGTCGTTAACGTCGTCTATGAGCATCTTTGCGTCACCCAGAAACAAAATTTGGCTTCATCCTTGTTTTTGAGCCCAGATAAAGGATTCTCTTAAGGCCATAGCTTCCGCCTGGTGACTAGAGACAGCCTTAGTCACTTCCGAGAAACCTGCTATGAAAGAACCCTTTGAAGTACGAGCTACTGCTTCATATCCAGCTACATGGTCAGATGCAGAATAAGAACCATCAAAATTTATTATAACATAATCAGCATTTTTAGAGTTCCAGTAGGTCACAAGGCCCTTTTCTGAAATAATAGCCTTCCTAGTATACTGCATTTGTTTTGTCTGAATTTGTGGTTGCGGTTTGATTGTGCTTGTAGATGGGATATGGACTGTGCTAATGGTCGTGAGAATGTTAGTGGTTTGTTGGATTAGGGTATTGACTGGTTGTTTCCAAACTGTGTTTGAATCCGAAATCGGCTCAGTATTTGGAGCCTTAGGATCATGATGCCGAGGTTCGGTTGGGGACTGGGGTTGGATTATGGGGGGGTGGCGATTGCCATTACCTGTCGAGAGGTGACTGATGGTGCCATGAGGCTTGGAACTTGACTCGGGTATAAAGTAATCCGGATTGGGGTGAGGATTTAGGCTAGTCGAAGTTGTGTGAGGGTTGTTGGTGGTATGATTTTGGGGTGAGGCAGTGGTTTTGGCTATGATAAGAAGGACAATGGAGGGATTGGGTTTTACTTTTTTAAAAATTATGTCACACCTGTGTCTCCAAATTTTCCATAGGATTGGGGTTATATAGGCGATCGAAACTTTGTTTTTGAAAGAGATAATGATGTTATGCTTATGCCAAGAGTTTATCCACTCAGAGATGCAATTATAAGACAACATATTAGTGTACAACTCGGGCCAAAGGGTTTTCCAGACACTCTTTGCTAGGTCACAATGTATAAAAAGATGAGTGCTAGTTTCCTCATACTTGTTACAGACAGGGCACCTTTGCTCCGTGGCACTCATATGTTTAAAAATTTTACTTCTGGTTTTCAAAGTTTGTTTCATAATTTCTCAAATGAAAAGATTTATTTTGGGGTTTTGATTTGCCAAATATTCTTCCAGACCCCCTCGTTTACTTGACTGACTCTGGATGGGGAAATATTGTTTTGGACTAATTTCTTGTAGGTAGAGGCCACAGAAAAAGTCCCGTTTGTAGTGAGACCCCAGCCCATTTCATCCCTTCCTCCGGGGAGGATAGGGATGGCCAAATTTTCGTCAATTTGGATTCTGGTAAACAGGTTCTTGATTGTTGAAATTTTCCAGGAATGGGAAGCTTGGTCAATGATCTCACTGACCCAAGTAAAGCCAGAGTTCTTTTGGCTTTCCGTAACATCCTTCAGTTTCATACTTGTGAGCCAGTTATAGTCCCAAATTCTGACTTGGGAACCATCCCTGATAGACCAAAAGTTGTGATCCCGAATCGTTTTTATGCCTTTAAGGATCCCTCTCCAAATCCAGGTATCTCTTGAGTGATTTTTGACAGTCAAGGGGCTGGAATTAGGGAAATAACGAGATTTTAAAACTTTAACCCAAAGATCAGATTCGTTGTGAATAAGTCTCCAGGCGAGTTTTGTAAGCATTGCTACATTAAACAGATTCAGGTTCTTGAAACCTAGCCCATCCAAACTCTTTGGCTGGCAAATAGACTCCCACGCCTCCATGGAATGGCCCCTATAATTGCTTTTTCCAGAGTTCCAGAAGTTTCTTTGGATTTTGTCCATGGAATTTATGGACTTTTTTGGCATTTCTAGGCATCCCATCTGATAATTTGAGTGTTTATGACCGATTGGATCATAATGGCTCTCCCGGCTTGAGACAGCATTTTAGATTGCCAACCTTGGAGTATGTGTTCCATACTATTTAGGATGGATTGGAAGGTTAAATTTTTAGTTCTTTTGCGGAAGATGAGGAATCCTAGATATTTTTCCTCGTCCGTCATTCTGGGCATATCAAGCCATCTACCCAACTCTTCTTGGAAGCCCTCTTCAATATTCTTGCTACAGAAGATACCCGATTTGTTAAAATTTATGCATTGACCACTTGAATTACTAAATTCTGCTAAAATGGACAGGAGGTTGTTTACTTCCTCCTGATTTGCCTTGATAAAGATAAGGCAGTCATCCGCGAAAAGGAGATGAGAGACAGGGGGCCCGAATTAGATATTTTCATGCCACTCATGAAACACATATCATTGGCACTGTCAATCATTTTGGATAATGCCTCCATGCATAATATGAAAAGATACGGAGAGAGAGGGTCCCATTGCCTTATGCCTCTGGTGGGTTTGAAAAATTTGCAAGGCACACCATTTAGAATAATGGAATAGGTGGATGTGGAAATACATTGATTTATCAGATTACACCATCTATCCGAGAATCCCATTTTCTTCATGATAGCTAGGATAAAAGACCACTCTATTCTATCGAAGGCTTTGCTCATATCCAATTTTATCCCTAGACTGCCAGAAATGCCTTTTTTCCTTTTCATTGCTTCTACCACTTCTTGGGCAATGATGCCATTGTCATGAATGTTTCTGGAAGGGATAAAGGCCGATTGGGTTGGGGAGACGATTTTGTTGAGGATCATTTTTAATCTGTTGGCTAGGATTTTGGATATTATTTTGTAGATAGTGTTGCAAAGGCTAATAGGTCTGAAATCAACTGGGGTTTGAGGAACTTTGGTTTTGGGAATTAGAGAGATATAGGTGTTATTGAGCTCTTTTAGGATAAAACCAGTTTTGAAAAAGGCTTTGGTAGCTTTAATAACATCCTCACCTACAATTTCCCAGTTGTGTTGATAGAAACCAGCTTGGAAGCCATCCGGGCCGGGTGCTTTCCAGGGTTTTATACTACTAGCCACAGTTTTGATTTCCTCCGAGGAAGGAATATCAGTGAGGATATCATTCTCATATTGGTTGATGACTGGTTTGAAAAGATGTATAATGTTAAGATCAATAGTGTTTTGACTGGTAGAACTAATTTCCTCAAAATGGGAGTTTAGGAGGGATTCGAGTTCTTCCCTTTTCTTAATCCATTGATTATTTTTATCTTTTAGACTCACAATGTTGTTTGTTTTTTTTCCTATGGTTTGTGATAGCATGAAATAGCTTAGTGTTTCTGTCGGCATCCTTGATAAAGTATTCTCTTGATTTTTGAATCCAGAAACTTTCCTGGATATTGTACCAATATTCGACCTCATTTTCTAGAATTTTTTGGTTTTTCCTATCACAATCTCTTGTGCTGTCCCTTAGGGGCAAGAGTTTTCCTCCTATGGTTTCAATTTTCTCCTCTATTTTGCCGAAGGATTTTTTTTTCCATATCTGGAGGGCATTCTTTGCATTTTTTATCTTTTGGATCAAAAAATATTGCTCAGAGCCTTGAACATAAGTATGCCAACTCTCTGCTATAGTGAGTTTACATGTTTCATCTTTTTGCCAACACTCATAAAACTTGAAGTAGGATTTTAATTTCTTTTGAGTTACTACAGTTTCTAGAACAATGGGGTTGTGATCCGATCCTTTGCAAGGCAAATTTTGGATGATGGGAGTTGGGAATTCAGATTCCCATTCCTGGTTGACGAGGCCTCTATCTAATATTTTGAGAATTAAGTTTTCATTTTCTCTATTGTTAGACCAAGTGTATTTTGGGCCAGCATGTTTTAATTCAGAGAGCCCAACAGACAGAATAATGACGGGGATGGGACTATAAGGGCTTTCCGAATCTTCTGTTCTGTTGCTCGCATCCTCCGCTGACAGGGTAATGTTGAGGTCTCCCAGAATGATCCAAGGGTACTCAATGTCTCTACTTATTTCCAAAATGTGATTCCATTGAGCTTTTTGATCTCCATAATTGTTTTCCCCATACAAACAAGTAATATAGGTATCTTCTTCATCTGGGCCAGTTTTTATTTTAAGATTTACCAGATTTCTAACATGATAGGTTATCATGATTTCTAGGTTGTCTTTCCACATAAGAGCAAGGCCTCCTGAGAGCCCTCGCGAAGATTGGGCCCAAATGTTGGGATAACTATAAGTCCTAAGGTGGCTTAGAGATTTTTCCTCATTTGTTTTGGTTTCGAATAAGAAGATGATATCCGGATTTACTTGCCTGATAGAGTTTTTTAGATGTTGTCTCGTTTTAATTCCTCCTAGGCCTTGGCAATTCCATGAAAGAATTTTCATGGTCTTGATTCTTTGTTTAGAGAGATTTCTTGTTTTTTGTTTTTTGTGGTTCCTTAGCCTATTTAGATTTTTATTTTGGTGGATTTTTTTAGAAGCCCAGTACTTGACATTTTGGGTTGGATTACTATGGATTTTGAGTTTTGTATGAACTATATGATTTATTTGATATGCATGGTAATTTAAGATTTGAAGCACATGCAATATTTTGAAAACAGTATCCGATTGTACTAGGGGAACCCTAAAACTATATCCAGATTTGTTACACAGCCTTTGGGTTAACTCATTATTTGTAAAGCCATTGAAAAGGAGTTAGTTTTGGGCTGATATTGGATTTGGGTTGGTTTAGTTGTGCTGTCCGAGATGGGCTTGTGATGGTACTGTTCTTCTGTGTGCTGGATAATGGGTGTTTCCCTGACTTGGGCTTGGGTGCAAAAAACTTGAATAGCTGAGGCCTGTGGACTTCGGGTAATTGAATGTGGGTGCAAAAATCCTGAATAGTGATGGTACTGTTCTTTTGTTTGCTGAGTAAAGAAGATTTTCCTGATTTGGGCCTGGGTGGCAGTATCCGGTTTTTTTTGGAGCTGTGGGCTTCGAATAATTGAAGATGGGCTCCTGATATAACAGTAATTTACTTTGGTTGTAGGCTTCGGGTAATGGTCATTACTTTGCTGAATATTTTTGGGGATGTTCTTTTGTTGTTGATACACCTCTAAGTCCAGGTGTAAGTAGGCTTCTAACTGGTACTGTATACTTTCGAAAATGTCCTTACTGTGCTTTCTTAATCTGTCCAATATTTTCCTAGCTTGACTTTGTTTTCTTGACGTAGAGCAATTACAGGATATCCAGTAAGACACAAGAAGAACAATTCTGCTATCAGTCAAAACTGGAGAATTGGCTGTGTACTTGGGGAGTTTAAGCCTATTTTTGGGAATCCTACCACCAGAAAGGTGAGTTTGATGTGTAATGAGTTTTCTGAGATTGTAGTGTTTATTAGATATGTAAGCAGTAATATGGCAGAGAATTTTGGTAAGAGGATTAATGAAACTGTGATGGAGATGAAAGGGAGTTACCTGCTCTGAGTTATTGCCGGATTGAATCAGGTACTTGAGAAGTAGATTTGCTGGAGCTAGTCACATTTCCAGGATTTCTTTGTCTCTTGTGGTTTCTTGGCTCAGGATTGAGGTTCCATTCATCAACAAAGGCTGGATATGTTGTATGGATATCAGCTTCTGGGAGGCTAATGCTATGGTGGACAGTGGTGTCTTCTGCTGTGGTGATGACCATTTTTGCAAGGTTAGTGCTGAGGCTGGGAATAGTGAAGCCAGTTTTGAGGATCTGGAAGGGGGGAGCAATGGGAATGGGGTCTTGATAGTTTGATCTTTCAGTGGGGCTAAATGGGTACCTGTTGATTGGGAAAGTTTTAGTGGTGTTTGGTTTGAAGTTATGGATAATCTTGGCATCAGCAGTTACTTTCTTGGCCCTTTCCACACACAGATCTTTACTATGATTGATATGAAAACAGGCAGTGCAGAGAGATTTGGGTTTACCTTTGAAGAAAAATTTCACCCAACTAGTGACTCCAGCTCCATTGCTAACAGTGATACCTTTGGGGAGAGTTCTGTTCACATTCACTTTTGTCATGGCTTTGACAATGTTCCCATGAGAGGGATTACCTGAAGGGGGGTCAATCATTATTACCTCTCCCACTATAACTGTCATTTTGGTGGGGATTCTCCTGCCATAAATAACATTTACTTATAAATTACTTAAAATCCAAATACAACTGAACCAACCATAACACTTTTTTTTTTGATGCGACTGAACTGAGGTCATAAATAATCTACACGTTATTTTTGATTTGTCCATATAAAAGATTTGTTGCATTTGTGCTCACTTGTCCAAAATCAACTAGCCGGCTGCCGGAACATTGAACTAACATGAAATGTTCGATTATTTGCATCAACTTATTTGAATCTTCAGAATTAGGATTGATTGTGAAGAAATCATGTTGCATACCTTCAAACTCAACGTACTCAGCTTTCTTTCCAAACTCTTTCAACTTTTCTGCGTAATACTTAGCGCGATCTTCCAACAAATCGGTACCGCCTACAACTACCAGAATTGGAGCAAGAGACACTACTTTACTTTCCGGTACAAATGGGTTCACTAGCGGGTGATCTGTTGTAGCCTCTTCTGGTATTGATAGCCTCCAGAACCTGCAAATTATCTTAATTATCACACGTACGTTCTTAAGTATTAAACGATGAAATTTTGCTAATTAGTTAGGGGGCTAGGCAACCTCGTACCTGTCAATGAGTTCCAAATTCAAGAAGGCTTCCACCGGTCCTTCCGCTTCCGACTTGGACCTTACTGTACCGCCAAAAAATGGTGCTAAATGATGTAACCTCGTACATGAATCGGTTTCAGTTCGGCAGCATCGGCACCAAAACAAACTGCTATATTATGCGCAATATTCCCACCGGCAGAGTAACCAGAGATAAAAACTTGTTCAAAATTAGCTATATCGGTCAGCCAAGTTCAGGATTCTAGGATGTAGCTTGCTCATGTAGCCACTTGATAGCGGAGTAACCATCTTCAATTGCAGCTGAAATCCTATTCTCTGGTGCAAGACGATAATCCGGTGATATAATTAGCGCTTGAAGATGAGACGCAAGACTGAAACAATAGTTTTGACAATTCGGCCAAGAACGTGAGCCCTATACAGAAACCACCACTGTGAATATAGCAAAACATGGAGAGCTTTTTAGCTGATGACGAGGAAGCAGAAATTGATTTGTAGAGACGGAGAGAAAGATTATTAGTTGAATCAAAAACATAATCTTTCCAAACAACAGAACCATCATCATCGATTGATCGAACAATTGAACCGTCGCTGTAAATCCGGAGAACTCCTCTAACCTGTTCTACTTCAACTGGACTAATAGTATTATTCATGGTTAAAAGACTCGAAGAAATGAAACAGGGAAGAAATAAAGAGAGATGTAGAAATTTATTACACGTAAAGTAGTCTAAAGTCTCACTTGGTCGTTAATCAAGCTAGCTCACGTGCATTCAAGTCATGTGTGCACTGATAACAGTCAGAAGACCAAATCATCAACAAAATTCATATAACCTAGCTAGATAAACTAGACCTAGTCAAAATAATTAGTATGTTTTTAAGATAATTAGTCATCAATTCAAGTCTTAATGATTTTGTTTTAACAAAATCAAAATGGTATAATCGATTTTTTTTATACTTTGATATCATTTTAAATTTTGATATGTAGATTAAAATTAAGATGAATATCATTGTAACAAACAGTATTAAGATTAATCAATAATAAATAAAGATAAATAATCTACATATAAAAATCAATAGAAGACATGTTTAACGTGGTTCCACACGAATGATCTATGTTCATAAAAAAATTCCGGAGAATAAATTATATTATTAATCATCAGAACATTCTAAGATTAAAGAAGACGGTAATGCATGTCACTTAACTTTGTAACAAACAAACAATAGTTGAGCCAAATATAGCATTTGAGAATTGGAGTACCATTACCATAATAAACTTGGAACAGAGAGTTAAGTTTATGTTTCTCACTTGCTAACAAGCGATGGAATTGTGTAGCTCCAAGTGGCTTTGTGAATATGCCGGCAAGCTGATTAGAAGAACAAACATAAGAAGGTGACATAAGACCAGAAAGCATTTTCTCACAGACAAAATTACAATCTGTCTCAATGTGTTTTGTCCGTTCGTGAAATACTGGATTTTCGACAGTGTGAATTACTGCTTGATTATCATAATAAATTGGAATAGAACCAGGGTTTAGTATACGAAGATCTTGGAATAAGTATTTCAGCTATTGTAATTCAGCTGTAACATTTGCAAGAGCCTGGTATTCAGCCTCTGCGGAAGACCGGGAAACAATTGGTTGTTTCTTTGACTTCCAAGAGACAAGGCTATCACCTAACTTAGCGAAATAACCCGTTGTAGAGCGAGAGTGAGAGGAAAACCTGTCCAATCAGAGTCAGTATATCCTTGGAGAGAAAGAGAACTAGAAGATGATAAAAAAAAATATCATGTCCGATGGTACCTTTTAAATAACGAAGGACTCGCATTGCAATATCAAAATCTGAGGTATGCGGAGGTTGCATAAATTGACTAAGATATTTGACTGAATATGTTATATCAGGACGTGTCACTGTTAGATATAGTAATTGCCCGATCAAACGACGATATTGGTCTATTAGCAGTGTACCATCAGTAGGTAACAATTTTAAATGGTGTTCCATAGGAAACGGAGAAGTACGAGATCCAATGAAACTAGAATCTGATAAAATATCAAGGATATATTTCCGTTGGCAGAGATAATTTCCCTTAGCAGAGCGGGAAACTTTAATTCCCAGAAAATAGTGTAGTTTTTCGAGATCTTTGATAGAGATGAGTAGCAGGACGAGATTTGAGAGATGCAATAAAAGAATCATCATTACCGTGATGATCATATCATTAACATAAATAAGAACGAATATTGATGTGGACTTACGATGGTAAAGTGAATAACGAATGATCTTTAGAAGTTTTTGTAAAACCTTCAGAAAAAAGCGCCAAAAAAAATTTACTAAACCATTGACGAGATACCTGCTTAAGACCGTAAAAAGATTTTTTAAATATGGAAACACAGATATCACCCTTTTTAATAAATCTCGGAAAAGATTTTATATAGATTTTCTCGATAAAATCACCTTGTAGAAAAGCATTATTAATATCTAATTGATTTAATGACCAATTACGAATTTCTACCATAAAAAGCAAAACATGAATAGTGACAAGTTTCACAACAGGTGTAAAAGTGTCAAAATAGACGATTCCTTCTTCTTGAGTGTAACCTTTGACTACTAAACGGGATTTATAACGTTCAATAGAACCGTCCGGATTAAATTTCACCTTATAGATTCATTTACAACCAATAGGTTTTTTCCCGGGCGGTAAATCAGTCATAATCTGTGTACCATTGTCTTTCAAAGCAATGGCCTTTTTAATCATGGATGCTCGCCACTTAGGACATTTCATAGCTTGTGAGAATGACTTAGGTTCCTCGGTTGAAATGATACGAGTAAGGAAAACCTTATGAGAAAGACGTAAATTTATCAAATGATAAATAATTAGTGAGAGGATATGAGCAATCTGAAGTACAATTACTCACAGAGCAAACATAATCATTTAAGTACGACAGTGGATGTCGGTTCCGAACAGGTATAGACTCAATAGCAGGAGAAGTAGATTCATTAGTGCCATTTGAGGAGACTGACGTTGAAGGTGACAAATTAATATCAACCATTGAGTTATCAGAGCCGTGAATTGGTTCTGTCGCATTAGTTGGACGTGGGTCTTCTATAGGAGGAGAAGTAGCTGATGTTGTAATACTAGCTGGTACCGTGATATTTGGACTATCAGTATGTATAGAAATTGTTGTTGTAGCATTGGTGGGTAGTGTGATAGGTGGAATAACAGTACTGCTAGGTACATGAGATACTTGAGGTACTGAAATAGGTGGACAATCAAATATTGATAGATGTGAAGCATTACTGTGTGGTAATGTGGAATGATCAGTACTACTAGGTACAGTAGATGAAGTAATATTTTGGAAAGGAAAAATTGTCTCGTGAAAAACCACATCGCGCGAAATGAAAATGATTTTGCTTTCAAGATCATAAATTCTATAACATTTCACCCCAAACGAATAACCAACAAAAATACCAGATTTAGCACAATGATCAAATTTGTGTTTAATATGAGTGTTACGAGCGAAACAAAGACATCCAAACACTCGTAAATTGGTATAATCAGGTTGACCTTTAAACAACATCTCATGAGAAGATTTATGAGAACACAGGGGTTGGCATTTTATTAATCAAGTCGCAGCTAATATGCATTCACTCCAAAACTGTAAAGGTAGATTAGCTTGGAATCGCAACGCTCGAGCGACATTAAGTAAATGACAGTGTTTGCGCTCGGCAACACCATTTTTTTGTAGAGTTGATACACAACTTTTCTTGTGGACAACACCACTTTGTGCAAACCATTTTTGCAAATTTTAAGAGAGAAATTCAGCTCCATTATCAGAGCGGAAAGATTGTATTTGAGGGATAAAGATATCACCTGATCCGGATGATACTATAATGATCTTTGGACTATATTGATTACATACGAAATGGAAGAAGTAATCTAGGAATTTTAATATTTCAGATTTTTCTTTCATTAAATAAATCCAAGTGCAACGAGTATAATCATCAATTATGATTAAAAAACATCTATCACCACTTAAGGATGAAATTGAAAAAGGTCCTCAAATATCGCTATGAATGAGTTAAAAAGGATGAGAAGAACTAATTTATCAAAGATCTCGGAAAACTACATTATTTTATGGGAATTGAAATTTCCCACTATGCTAAGGGAATTTTTCTCTATCAATGGAAATATATCCTTGATATTTTATCATATTCTTGTCTCACTGGATCTGATATTTTTTCATTTTCTATGAAATAATATTTAAAATTGTTATATACTGACGATACACCGTTAATAGACCCTGATCAATACCGTCGTTTGATCGGGCGATTACTATATCTAACAGTGACACGTCCTGATATAACATATTCAGTCAATTATCTTAGTCAATTTGTGCAACGTCCGCATACCTCTCATTTTGATGTTGCAATGCGAGTCCTCATACCTCTCATTTTGATGTTGCAATGCGAGTCCTTCGTTATTTAAAAGGGACCATTGGACATGGTATTTTTTTATCATATTCTAGTTTTCTTTCTCTCCAAGTATATACTGAATCTGATTGGGCAGGTTGTCCTCTCATTCGTCGCTCTACAACGGGTTTTTTACTATGTTAGGTTATAGCCCTCTCTCATGGAAGTCAAAGAAATAACCAACTGTTTTCCGGTCTTTCGCAAAGGCTAAATACCAGGTTCTTATAAATGTTACAATTGAATTACAATGGCTGAAATACTTATTCCAAGTTCTTTATATATTAATCCCTAGTTCTATTCCAATGTTTGATGATAATCAAGCAGTAATTTACATTGCTGAAAATCCAGTATTTCACGAACGGAGAAAACACATTGAGATTGATTGTCATTTTATCTGTGAGAAAATGCTTTCTGGTCTTATCTCGCCTTCTTATATTTGTTCTTCTAATGAGCTTGCCGGCATATTTACAAAGCCACTTGGAGCTACACAATTCTGTCGCATTGTTAGCAAGTTGGGCATCCGTTCAATTTCACCTTCTGCTCCAACTTGAGGAGGGGTATTACACGTAAAGAAGTCTCAAATCCAGAAGACCCACACAAGCATCCACAAGCATATAATCAGTTACAAAATGGATTAATATGTGTATTAGTCTCCTGTAATCTAGGACATAGTTAGGATTTATTTGTTTAGTTTGATAAAGCTTTATCTCTAGTTTAGATAAGTTCTATTATTGTTAGGATTGAGTCAAATTAGTTGTATACGTATATTTATCTCTTGTAATCCTCTCTATATAAATCAATGGAATGAACACAACTCATAACAAGTGAGAAACATAAACTTAACTTTCTGTTCCAAGTTTATTAAAATTAGCTAGTTTTCTAAATTAAACCAAATTAATAAGGCCGATGTTTTATAGTAGAGTGGTAAACTCATCTGGTGATGATATTAGTAATCTGAATTCAAAACTTGTTAGCATCAAATTCTTTATTGATAAAAAAGAAGAAAAAAATGATGCGGAAATATTCAAAGAGTGTGATTGAGTGAATCGTTGAAAATGACTGCTTTTTGTTTATCTGTTTGTATTTTTCTGAATTTTATTCTTCATGCAGTTGTCTAGTAGTGTTGAAATACTACCTATTTGTAGTTATTGTTATTCTCTAAGACCCTAACTTCTACTAGAGCTTACTTGTGATGACGTGAATAATTTATTCCTCTTAATGAGATATGGATATGTATTATAAGTTTATAACAGCATTTCTCGCTCAACTACCGTAAAAATCCAAGTATTAGGCCTGCGTTTCCATTCAATGGGTAGACCTGCAGTTACATCTTACGCTCGTCTACTAGCGCCGGGGTAGCTTGAATGTGCTCAAGGATGTCTTCTCCAGCACCAAGACGCTTCGCTAGGAAGATTCATATGCCAGAAAACCTTCTTTCTTGATCAAATTGTGGAGACCCACTTGACCCATCAAGTATCCTTGTTGATAAGTATCTCCCAAATGTGCCTAATTGTTTTTTCCACATTGGTAGTTAAGAGACACCTGATGCCAACACCTCCCTCCTTGGTAGGTTGTGCAGATGCTAGTCCAAGCCACGAAAATGGAGTTCTAGAACACCATCAAACTACTGAGCACCACCTTGATCAAACCCATTCTTCCCACATAAGAAAGAAATCTAGCCTTCCAGGATTTGATTTTAGCTGTGTGTGTTGTTGGGTGACAGCCTACACTACAAAACAGAAGGTCTCTTGGGCGGTCTGAAAGCGTCCCAAAAGGCCATAAAACCGTCCCAAAAACCTATTAGTGACTGTTTTTGTATCGTCCCCTGTTCCACCGTCACTAATATTATTTGCGTATCTTTTACTTTTAGTGACGGCTCAAAATACTATTAACTTTTTTTAGCAATAGAGACGGTCGGTCCTAGATATCCTCATTACGGACATTTTAATAAAATAGAAAATGTTCCTAGAAGCCAGATGTTTTAGAGTGTTAGAAGAAGAATGATTTTTTGGGACCCCTCAGAATTCGAGGGGACCATTCCCCCATTTTGCTAAGATCATTAAGAAGTAATTCCTGAGCCCCCTATCCATATAACTTTAGAAATGATAAAAATACCCTTACTTAATTAGAGTTAATAATTAGTGTTAGTTAAATTAGTTAATTGTTAGTATTAGATGAGATAAATATTTGTGTTAGAGAATTAGGATTATTGAGAGAGCGAAATAGAAGGAGAAGAAGAGTTTTGGGAAAATAATCTTGAAACCTAGATTTGGTGATTCTTAAATTCAAAATGAGTGATTCTAGTGCAAGCTTAGAAGTCGGAACCTTCAAATCGTAGAGTAAATAAACTACTCGTTAATCTTCACAACGATCCGAAGATGCATGATTTGTTAGACGGTGAATGTTTTATTACCCAAACCTAATCTCAATCTCAAAATGAGGGTTTTTACGAGATAAACGAGGATCACAACGAAGAATATGAAGATTATAATTCTTTTGATGCTCAAGTATACTTTTTAATGTGTTTTTGTTGCTTGGGTTGGCTTAAAATTGGAGAAAATATCAAATTTTATGGCTTAGATTCGGTTAGCTCGATATAAGTTCGGCTAGAATATTGAAGAACACAAGTAGATGAACTCTGTGTTAATGGAGGCTTGGACTATGTTCAGCTACCTAATTGAAGAACACTTAATGTTCGACTAGTTCGAGCTGAAACAGAGTTTTTTTCGGCTACTTCGAGCCCAACAGTGTCTTAGTCGAACTCTTAGTTATAGAAATAGCGGGAACTTTTAAGTATAAAGTTCGACAGTTGTGGTTTTCACGTTGCGGTTGGACAACTAGGGTCGTTTCAGTACCGTGCCAAGGAATACAATGGTTGTGAAATCACTTATATGAGGCAAAAGTTGTTGACGAAACAGCAGGAGAAACCCGCATTTTACAAGACAATGATGGGAGGGTTGGATGGTAGGGTGAACTTTGAATTTATAAATTATCAAAGTCATCTACATGAGGGTAATCCTATTGCACGGGATCATTGGAGGACGATGCCGATTTGTGGGCATTTGCTCGCCGACGCATTCAATTGTATGGTTCATTATTCCTCAATAGGTTATAGTGCTATATTCACCCCAAAATAAAAAAAAGGTGTCCAACTACATCGAAGAGTGTTCATTGCATTGGTGGGAGGAAACCACTTTAACGGTCTCCGTTTAAAACCCGAATGTCCAATTCCTCCGTTGTGCCAAACTTCTTATCGGGAAGGATTTAATACCGATGATATGAAGAGTTGGTGTAATTTGTATGAGACAAAAATGGATATGTGGATAGCTTTGAAAATGTCTCAGAAAAAAGATAATTCTCAAACAATTGTAATTGAGTGAATGAGACATGCAATTGAGCTAAACGTGCTTTGAAGATCATATATTTTGAATGAAAGAATTTTTTTTATTGAAATTGTGTTTACTTTTGGTAAAAGGTTCGCATAGCAGTGACAATATAGACCATACTGAGCAAAACGTTCTGCTAGACAAGAGAAGTTCGACTTAGAATTACACAATCCAAAATGATGTTCGACTAGTAATATTAATTTAAACTCTAACCGACGTTTTAAAAAATCCACGCTCAGTTTGTGTCAGAAGTTCGGTTATATAGAGAATATTGCAGGTAGGCGAATTTTACACAATTTACCATCGTTTTTCGGTGTAAAAAAATTGGCTAGGAATGATTTATTGCATGAAGCCGAATATTTATGATTTCATCAGGGATTTTTTGTGTCATAAGTTCGGATAGGTTTGATTTGAAACCCCTTAGCCGAACATTACTCTGGATTATGCGATTGTTGGCCGAACTTTTTACACCTAGCCGAACATTACACAAGAGTTTCAATTTTTTTTTTTGTTAAATATGCTACTAACACTGAATTACAAGGTGATATGATTTTAACCTACAGCCGTAATCGCACGACGTCTACAAAATAGAAGCCGCAAGTAAGGTTCGTTCCCACAGAGATTGATAATATATATCTAGTTAATAGATAAATTATGTACTAAAAACAAAAAAAATTGTTGTGGATGGATTTTGTGAATTTAAATAAAAAGATAACTTAATAAATTAATTAATTAAAAAGAAAGAAAGTATATTGGGGTTATGGATTCCACTAATTTAATTATTTAAAATAATCATTTATTTTCTAAAAATATTCTTCTTATAACTCGAGGCAGTATCGAAATCAATTTTATGTCTCGGAAAATACGACATTAGAAATCACTACAACATTGGTTGTTAACAATTAGATATAACTTCCTTTGCTTATAAAATATCAATAGCCGACGAAAATCCCGAACGGTTAAAGAACAAAGCTGTAATTGAAGAGAAATTAATAAAACAATTAAAGATTAAAAGAATATTTATTAGAGAATACTTTAATTTTTACGTTATCTATTGGATTCTTCCGTAACCCTCGTGAAAGAACTAGCTTCTCATTATACTAAGTAAAGAAGAAATATAAAAGAAGAAAACCCTAAACTAATATAATGCCCAGATTCGGACCAAAAATAGCCGTGTCAGAATGAATAACCTCCTACTGTTCACACCTCATATATAAGCATTTCTACCTCCTCTTTACCGCCTTCCCTTTCACATATTTTGTTTCCATAAGTCGAACAAATGTTAGTCTCATAAATAGAATAATATATATTATTTTAATCCTTCTTCATTTCCCTAATTAATATATAAGATTTATTTTTAAAATTCGTAAGTTCCTCCATCGTCCGCATGTAAGAGACTTGCAACAACTAATGACCATATTTGACCTTCCTTAATTTTATACATGTGTATATTATTTCTTTGTATGATTGCATGCATTTTTAGTGGTACGGGTAATTGAATTTGAAAAGATTGTACACGCGGAAATGTATAATGGAGATGTCCCACAATCTTATTATTTGCACCGGTATTGTGAAGTTTGACTGATTTTGACTTTTTTATGCATCTGTTTTCCTTGAGCCAAGAGAGCAATTGGGGTTGATTTTCTCTTTTCTCCGTTTTACCTGTACAGTACCGTATTTTAGTCCAATCGAGTTTTATTTTTCAAAAACTGCAAAACTAAACAAAACCATCAAATATGTACAAAATAGATAACTAATACTTGTAAATTAAGATGTAATTTATGCAGTGTTTACACACTCATCAAATACCCTCATTCCTATATTTTTCTAGTCCTCGAGCAAAACTAAAAATGAAATAAAAATCCTAACTCACTTTTGCAGGAATCGCGACTACACTTAGCATGTATAACAATCCTTTAAACCCCTAAGTGGCCTTAGCAGACGAGTTTTGATCTCGTGAGGGTTTACAAGAGGTATACCCACAAAACCTTTACTCCAACTCCTAGCTACCTGTGAACGATTGAGGATAGACACTAAACAAGCTATTTAGTTGGCATACTAAATTCTTTGGCTATAAGGATCATTACACTGCATGGATCCAATTGTTGTACATGATTTCTTACTCAAATGTACTAAAATTCATATATAAGAAAACAAAGCACTACTTAGAAAATCGTACAATGGACCACGATATTCGGAATCTAACAAACCACAATCACATGAATAGATTAAGAAGATGGATATGGAGATAGATGTGTGAGCATGTTGACTAAGGTGAACGGTGTTTTCCAGAATATCTTTATGAACTTCATCGCCAAGATGAACCCTAATAGATTGAGATACGCACCCACTAGTCTGATTCTTAATTCTAGTATCAACTCAGCTTGTATATACAAAGCCCCAACGATCGATTTATTGAATAAATACAATTATTATTATTATTATTTATTTATTTTCGACAACATAATTAGATCTTTTGAATCTAAGTGCATGCTCATTTTTAGCAGATTATATGATATTTTCCATGGATATTGCATTCCACGCTTGCTTAGGCGACGGAGACAAGGTGAACACACACATATTGCTTTCCAAACGTCATTTTTTAAAATTATTGGTCAAGTTCAATTAAAATAACGGGGCTTGATCTCAATCACTCTAGTTAGAAAATTGTTGTTTCTGTTGATTAGATACGGAAACTGAATGCATCGCCCTATTCTATTTTTTATCCTTGTTCTATACTTAATGGATTTTATTCATGTGAATCTCTAGAAACATGTGAAGTGTATGCCTAACCCAACAACGAAAGTTTCGTAAGGGTACTGGAGCAGGATATCATGATACAAAAGATATTCTTTCTAAAGGGATTTGATTCGGAACTATTATATGTCCAAGGTTCAATATTGAAATCATTTCAGAGTTGTTCCTTGACGGGCCGCGATAGCTGCCGAATCTTTTACTGGTACATGGACAACTGTGTGGACCGATGGACTTACCAGCCTTGATCGTTACAAAGGAAGATGCTACAACATCAATCCTGTCATCCTAGCGGTGACAACAGGGCGATACTAGTGCCCCACCAAATCACTTAGAGAAACACATAAAGTTGCAAAAATAAAAACAGAACGTGATATGGTAACGATTCTGAGATATGGTGACGAATATCATGTTATTTCTAACACCTGAGCTTTATCCTTTTTTGAAAAGACTATTTAGTTGGGCACATCAACTATTATAAACAAGAATTTTGTTTCCATATACCTAGAATGGTTAGTGTCATCCTTAATTATTCACAAGTTTCTAGGTTTTGGAGTTTTGGTACAACTAAATATCTTAAATGTTTCTCCCTTACCCCCAAACTTAAATTGAACATAGTCCTCGATATTTTAAAGATAAATGAATGAGAGCATGGAAAAAGATTAATAATGATCATAGTAAAGAGATAAGGAGAGATAATACCAGCACCGTGTACCAAAAGCGTATGGGTTGCCTCCCATAGAGCGCTAAGTTTAAAGTCTTCATCCAAACCAAGAAAGGATTAGTCAAAACTTATGAATCATATCACAAAAATCGAAATAACTGTGGATACTTAAATTCAATCGGACTTGACTCACAAAATTGACCACAATGGAATATATGAAAGTGGTGGTCATTCTTTACAAAATGTGTCGATTCAAATTTTCTAAAATAATCAGATTTAGTTCCAAAATTTAAGAACTAACACAATTGAAATTGAAACATTCCTTCATTTGGTAAATAAAATTTTGGTGGGACAAAAAAGTCAATTATGTTATCATGGTTTGGATAAACCACATCAAAAGGATGATGGGTTTCTAACACCTGAATTTTATTTTTGACATTATTATTCGTCTTTGAAAATAGTTCTTGAAGATAATCTCTTAAAATGGTAGAGGCACATATTTCAAGTCCCAAGTGAGGGACTATTCTAAGAGTCAAAGTTAAACCAAGGGGAGAATGATATTCACCCCCAACTTAGAGTGGTCTGTGTCCCTGGACAAACTAGTCACAATTTCCTTAATTTCAGATTTAGGAAACTGGTCAATTGATTCTTCTAGGTTGTAATCAGGTGAGGTACCTTCACTCACATTTAAATTCTCTATGAGTTTATTATCTTCGTTTGAGACTATTTTTCCTGAATCGTTGGACTCTAAAACACTAGTCTCGGTATAAACTCATTCCTCTAAACCATCATCGTCTAAATAATAACAAGGAAATATTTCACCGTCAATAATAATGGTGTGTCTAGTTAAATCATTTTCCTCTTCAATATGTAAATGATCATCAACATTATCAGGATTGGAACTAGAAACATCATTATTGTCATGAAGCTCAATGGGTGTAAAAATTTCCTGATCATTATGACTACGAATTTCAAATTCTTTGTCAACACTCTCCTCATCATCGTAATAATATGAAAATGATTGAACCTTATCTAAATAAGTAGTGTCTTCAAGGGTAAAATTGGAAACACTGTTTTAGAAATTAATTTCATTTTGAGCAATATTATGAGTTGACCGTTCTTCTTCCATTTCTCCAAAGGTCTCATGAATTTTTTCCCACATTATGTCACTCCTACATGAGTTTACAGCCAACTGCTTGAGTGAATCTTTTAAAGAAAGACTAGTATCATAAAAAATATTAGGTATCAACTGCTTCGTGAATTCCTCTAATGACAGAGAACTCACATTTTAATTGTAGGATTGCTCATTTTGTGGTTCGTATGACTGGTGCACGTGCGGATAGTAATTAGGATCACCATGGTCTGAACCATAACCTCCAGAGAGTTGGTAGTGGTCCCAAGTTCTATCTACACTACGGTCATAATAAGGATATTGTCCATTTTGAAACTCAGATCGATATGCATTGTATTGGTCCTCATAATACCAGTTCGACATTTTAAAAAAAAAAAAATTTGGTGCATATGCAAATGCAAGGTTGACTAAAACAGGTAAGCTCAGGTTACCTTAGCAAAATATACCAACAGTCAAAGACTGGTCAAAGGTATGAGGTTAAGGATTGTGGAATTTAAGCTGGTAACTCCCATCAGGTCCAAGGCACGGGTTCAACTTACTTCTCTAGGGGTTTCATAAAATCGGTAATCTGACGATGCAATTGGTATGTGCACACGTTTTTTTTATGATAAAAATAAAATTAAAAAATTTAACTAAATAAAGAAAATAATCCTAATCTACTTATTTACAAATAAACAAAATAATATCTAGATAATCAAATTATTTCCTAAGATAAGTATTTACAAAATCTAAAAGAGAAAATAAAAATTGGGATTCTTTTAAATACCAAATATCATCTGCACACTAAAAGTAAAACATTAACCAAAGTAAAATCTAGAAAATAAGTAGAATAAATCCTAATCACCCTAATTCGCACAAAATTGTACAAATAACCAAAAATAATATTTCTCAATCCCCGGCACCGGCCCTATAGCCGCAATCGCACGACAATACAAAGTAGAAGCGGCAAGTACGGTTCGTTCCCACAGGGATTGATAATTTTAATCTAGTATATAGACAAATTGTGTACTAAAAACAAAAAAAATTGTTGTGGATGGATTTTTTGAATTTAAATAAAAAGATAACTAAATAAATTAATTAATTAAAAAGAAAGAAAGAATATTGGGGTTATGGATTCTACCAATTTAATTATATAAAATAATCATTCATCTTCTAAAAATATTCTTTTTATAACTCGAGGAAGTATCGAAATCAATCTCATATCTCGGAAAATATGACATTATAAATCACTGTAACATTGGTTGTTAACAAACATATATAACTTCCTTCGCTTATAAAATATCAATAGCCGACGACAATCTCTTTAAAGAACAAAGCTTTAATTGAAGAGAAATTAATATAACAATTAAAGATCAAAAGAATATTTATTAGAGAATACTTGATTTTTTTACATTATCTATTGGCTTCTTCGATAGCCCTCGCGAAAGAATAAGATACTCATTATACTGAGAAAAAAAGAAAAATAAAAGAAGAAAATCCTAAACTAATACAATGTTTGGACTCAGACCAAAAATAATCGTGTCAGGATGAATAACCCTCTACTGTTCAAGCCTCACATATATAAGCTTCTCTACCTCCCCTTTAACGCCTTCCCTTTCAGATATTTCGTTTCCATAAATTAAACAAATATTAATCTCATAAGTGGAATAATATATATTATTTTAATCCTCCTTCATTTCCCAAATTAATATGTAAGATTTATTTTCAAAATATGCAAGTTCCTCCATCATCCGCATATAAGAGACTTGCAAAAACTAATGATCATATTTGACTTTCCTTAATTTTATACATGGAGATATTGTTTCCTTGCATGATTGCATACACTTTTAGTGGTACGGGTAATTGAATTTGAAAAGATTGTACACGTGGAAATGTATAATGGAGCTGTCCCACAATCTTATTATTTACACCGGTATTGTAAAGTTTGACTGATTTTGACTTTTTTATGCATGTGTTTTCCTTGAGCCAA
The DNA here is from genome assembly GCA_023531435.1 of Papaver californicum. NCBI lineage: Eukaryota > Viridiplantae > Streptophyta > Magnoliopsida > Ranunculales > Papaveraceae > Papaver > Papaver californicum. The sequence goes on from JAJJMC010006776.1 coordinate 2,578,253, forward strand.
CAGAGCAATTCGGGCTGATTTTCTCTTTTCTCTGTTTTACCGGTAGAGTACCGTATTTTAGTCCAATCGAACTTTATTTTTCAAAAACTGCAAAACTAAACAAGACCATTAAATATGTACAAAATAAAGAACTAATAATTATAAATTAAGATGTAATTTATGCAGTGTTTACACACGTATCACAAGGTAGAAACCAATATTTCTAATAACACACAATGAGAAGGCTAGAAACCATTATTTCTACTAACACACAATTAAAAATATAGAAATCGATTACATTTTTAGCATCTTCAACACCCCATACGTGTTACGAGAAATCTACGAAGGATGTCATAATGACCAGCCAAACTATATAATTCAAATGAAAAATAAAAGTTATTTTCTTCTTTTTTTTTGCAAAAATTTAAACGATGCTAACTGAAAATTCACTTAACATTTAGCTTCAAAATATTGTCTCAACATAAAATAATACCCAACAACGAAATAACATACCATGTTCATCACTTACTACATATTGTTCAAAGAAATTGTTCAAAATAACTTAAAAACATCCGAGAAAAACGAAAGAAAATACAACATAGATATTCAAAGTGATCAATCTCGTTGATCTCATGAAATTCTTATACTCCTTATTAGTCTCGACTTGGTCCTAGTATCATCAAATTTTACTCGCTTCTTCTTCTTCTTCTCCTTCTCCTTAAGATCATCAACAGGTTCATCTCTCTCAACTAGACCTATACTCACGAGATTTGTTGTAGTATAGGTTTACACCTGAAAAGTCTTTCACCCTGAAAAAGAGTCGAGGATCAAATCTGGATCAGCCTCCATCATTCGAATCATTTCTGCCTCTGATCCTTCATCCGAAGATGGAACTTCAACATAGTTGAGGGGACTGTCAGGACTGTTCCATTCACAAACAGGGTCGTTCATCATTTGTGAAAAATCCGGATCATCGAGCATCATTTGATATATTTCTTCATGAGTAACTCCTTTTCGTAAATTGAAAAGAGGACGAGAAACAATTTCAGCCTTTCGAGCCAAAGAAAGAGTTTCACCCATTTCAGCCATCGCAACCTTTTCATTTTCTTTTTCCATTTCCTTTACCTTCTTTCGGAGCCTAATATGGATAAACCAATGTAAATGTTAGGCTATGAGTGGTATTTATCGAATTAACCGAACAAAAAATCGGTCAACAATCACACAGTTCGGCTAGGTTTGACACCAAAGTTACAACAAACAGAGTAATGTTCGGCAAATGGAAAAAAAATATCTCTAATCGAACATTTTGTTCCCAATTTAGGACTAAAAAAAGTTTGGTTAGTAAAATTAATTATTGATCTAACGGAACTCCTACTATTTTCACTAAAAAAAAAATTCGGTTGAAGAATCAATGTCAAAACCAAAGCTCGGCAAGCCCTTAATGTTATTCTCAACCGAATTGTTCTTGGTCTTCTTCCTAATAGAAAGTTCGACTGGTGATCCTAACCGAACTTTTTACTAATATTCCGTTTTGAACATTAGTTTTCATGATTTCAAGTCGAAATAAGAATCAAAAAACTGATAGAAATGAATAGTTTTGTTGAGAATTACCTTTTAACATTAGAACTGGAAGATTCAGCCTTTGCTTATTTCTTTTGGATATTGATTTTGCCTCCACCATCAACAATCGTATTTTAATGAATCACTTTATCAATCGGTGTAGCCATTGTTTAGTGATTACTAAATTATGTTAAAGATGAGAAGAAGAGGGGGAGGGGGGGAGGAGATGAAAAGTTCTAATTTTAGTAGAGATAGAATTTGGTTTCGAATCACTTTATCGATCGGTGTAGCCATTGTTTAGTGATTACTAAATTATGTTAAAGATGAGAAGAAGAAGAAGATGGAGGAGGAGATGGAAAGTTCTAATTTTGGTAGAGATAGAATTTAGTTTTAAATTAGGTTTAGGTTTATATATCATTAGGATTAAGGGAAATTTAGTCATTTCATCATATTAGGACACCCCTTAGCTTTGTCATATTAGGACACACCTTAGCTTTGTAGGACGTATTATCTAAGTAGATAAGGGTCCCCTCAAAAATGGGATGGTCTCCAACAAATCATCCTAGAAAAAAGCAAAGGGAGACCAACATAAATTCATTGGAAGTTCTCATTTATCGAAGCCCAAAGAGTTCTTGATAAGTAAAAAAGATTGATGGTTAAGCCTAGCACACAAATAAAATCGCTCTTCAAATAGTTTACTTCAAGACCTGGGATGTTGTGCATCAATAAAAGAATTAAGGACGGACACAAAGAGCAAGGCTGTTTCCAGAATTAAAATCTCCTTTGATTACCACCATCAGGTGATCCATGAAGCATAAGTAAGTAATTTGAGGAACCTTGCATCTTGGATGAAGATTGAAATGGTGATTCAGTGGTGTTACTAGAAAAGTCGTGTGAAAAGTGCTTGACCAATTTTCCACACTGGGTTTAAACATAAATTAGTTTTCTGCCCGTGCTATGCAACAAGCTTTTTATTCCTCCTTGGTTAGCTCAAACGTCAACCGACCCCATGAGAACATCTATATTAATTTTTTCTACTGAAATATAATAATGATTATTAAACCATGTTTTAAAATAATAATTCATATACATCATTAATCATACTAAACCGAATTTTGAATGAAAACAAATTAATCTAACCACGTGTAAAAAATCTGAACTACTGATGAAAAAAATATAAATAAACATAAGCCAACAAATTAATCTAACTACGTGTAAAAAATCTGAATTACTAATAAAAAAATATAAATAAACATAACAGGCTTTTTAATTTATTCCGGTTTTTCCTTCTCCATCTGACTCTATTAATGTAGTCATTTCTGTAAGAACTTCGGCATGTAATTTTTGGTGACTCTGGATTAATTGTAGACTCCTGGAGAGACCTATAAGATTTTTTCGATTAATTTATAGACTATCTAAAGATTTTGTATTTAGAAATAAAAAAATAAATCTTACATGTTCTATTTTTTGAGTTTGTGTTTGGCTTTCAGTTCATAATCTAAATGATATGTATTTTACTCGTAAGACGTTCTATAGTTTAACAATTTTAAATTAAGGTGCATTCCAAAGATGAATGATTATCCATGGTATTGAATTCCTATTTCACCTATATTATCAGCCATATTTTCCTATCGAATAAATTAATATTTTAGACAGTTACATTCAGTTTGAGAATATAGGGTGTCATTCATTTTTTTAGGTGTTCGATCATACCTCACAATTTCTTAGTTGCCTAACCTTATATTAAGTCTGTAATTGTATTTTTTTCCTATATTTTGTTTTTAGTCCATCAAAAATATAAAATTAAACCCACCTAAGGATAAATATTTGTATCACATCTTTAACTTACTACCAATAGGGAACATTCAATCAATATATTAGATCTAATGTAATGATATTAACGAAGAACAACATGCATAATTGGCGGGTAAAATCAACTTTATACCTAACAATATGTCTTGCAACTGTAGACCGTAGAAAAAATTTCGATTAACTTTTTAATTTCAAGCAATTGAATCCTAAGTTTGGTTCACTACTACTATCGTGTTTTCGATTTGTTTGTTTAACTCGAAACTTTTTCGATGCTCTAAGTTTAAACTCTAAGGTTAATGAATATGGGTTTTGATTTCAAGCAACTAAACCCTAAGGTTTGTTAGATCAACGATTTGGTTTCAACCAAAATGAAAAAGATGGGAAATAAATTCATAATCGGTCGAAATAAAGAAGAAGAAAAGTTGTTTTGAAATAATGAAAATGATGGATTTAAGTTAAAGTTTATTATAACGGGTAATATAGGTATTCTCAGTATCTAAAACACCCTATAGTCATCTTCATTGGATAAGACTAAATTAGTAGACACAAATTATTTTGGAGCAACCTTCAAATTGGTCAGGTAATTTAGATTTCTTCTTTTTTCTTTGGTCTAACATTCCTTTGTTAATCAATGATCATAGATCATATAAATAATACTTTTAAGAACACGCTAAGAAACCATTGCTCGATAACGTGAATATGTTAAAGCTACTGTAAATTAAATTAATTACAATTGATTAAGTGATAGTTATAATATTTTATTTTTAGGAAAAATAATTTAGTTGGAGGATATAACAACAAAATAGATAAGCTATCAATTTTTCATCATCACTTTATTAAGCTGTAATTGTAACATATTATTATTAGGAAAACTTAATTAAGCCCGTGGTAGGTATCTAGGTTTTTTCTTTATGTAATTTATTGGATGTTCTGTTTATAAGAACTAAGTCACAAATATTGTAATGAGTATATTTATAAGAACTACAAGGGCAAATTAATAGATTCTTAAACTTTGGAATTTGTTTCACGTCAAATACAATGTAAGTAATGCCTACGAAACATTATAGCAGAACAACTGCGATTTCAACTGCCATTGTGAGGAACAGTATGCAGGTATTCCTCACATGGTCCTTTACTGTACGTAATTTCAATTTTGATTTTTTTCGAAAACGATTTTAACTGAGATTTGCACCTCCAAAGTTTTTTAATTGTCTGATTATAGAAGTAGAAATTATTATTTAGTCCTAATATAAATAATATTGTGTTAGTTTGGTCTAGTTAACCTGGTTAAACTACTATTTAGTCCTCTAAAAATATAAAATAAATGTTTGGTCCAAATATTACTGTTTGGTCCTATGGTGAACATCACCCGCACAGAATGACATCATCATTTTTTATACAGTGTCAAAATACTATTTCTCTCTTTTTTTCTCTCTCTTCATAAAAAATAAATAAAAAAACTTAAAAATTAAATATCTTTTAAATCATAAGTCAAAAAATAATAAGTTTTATATATTCGAAAAGCTCTCGACGAGATCTATCCAACAAGTACGATTGTTACTATATTTCGAAGCTTTTAATTACATTATCCTTTAGCTAAAAATCAGCGACAAAATGGACTACCATAGGAGTTTATTTTACAAAGTGAACTTCTTGAATGAACTACCACACTAGCTAGTTCGTTTTACAAAGTGAACTGCTTGAATGAATTGTATATCAGTTTATTCTACAAAATGGAACTCCTAAAATGAACTAACATACGAGTTCATTCAACAAAATGAACTACTGTTACGAGTTCATTCTAACATATGAACTATCATAGGAATTCATTCTACAATATAAACTATCATTTATGAGTTCATTCTACAATATAAACTACCATAATTAACTATCATTACGAGTTCATTTTACAAAATGAATTACAATTTCTACAATATGTACTACTGTTATGAATTCATTCTAAAATATAAACACATATCACGAGTGCATTCTACAATATGAACTACCGTTACGACTTTATTCTTCAAAATGAACTACTATTCCGAGTTCATTCTACAAAATAAAGTAGAAACTATCAATTGGCCCTAATATAAAATATATTGTGTTAGTTTGCCTATTGACTTGGTCAAATTGCTTTAAGGTCCTTTAAAAAAATATTATTAGTTTGGTCCAAAAATTACTATTTGGTCCTAGGGTGAACATTACCCACGCGGAATGACGTCATCATTTTTTAAAACAATATTAGAAATACCCTTTTCTCTCTCTTATTTTATGTCTCTTCTAAAATTAAAGAAAAAATCTTAAAAATTAAAGCTCTCCAAGAGATTTACAAAATGAGTATAATTTTCACTATTTTTTGAAACTCTAATTTTTATGTTATCATTTAGTTAAAGATAAACTATGATGAACTATCATTACGAGTTCATTCTACAAAATGAATTGCTAGAATTGACTATCATTATAATAAACTAACTTTGCGAGTTCATTTTAAAAAATGAACTACCATTACATGCTATAATGAACCACCATTACGAGTTCATTCTACAAAATGAACCTCTTGGTGAACTCCCATCACGGGTTCATTCGACAAAATAAGCTGCTAGAATGATCTACCATTGTAATGAACTAACTTTGCGAGTTTATTTTACAGAATGAACTACTATTATATGCTACGAAATGAATTGTTAGAATGAACTAGCTTTTGAGTTCATTCTACAAAAAGAACTGCTAGAATGAACTACCATTACGAGTTCATTCTTCAAAATGAACTGCTAGAATGAACAACCATTACGAGTTCATTCTACAAAATGAACTGCTAGAATGAACTACCATTGTAATGAACTAACTTTGCGAGTTCATTTTACAGAATGAACTACCTTTACATGCTACAATGAACCACCATTACGAGTTCATTCTACAAAATGAACAGCTAGAATGAATTACCATTACGAGTTCATTCTACAAAATGAACTGTTAGAATGAACTACCATTAAAAATTCATTTTACAAAATAAACCTTATAATAGTGTTCATTTTTTTAGTATAAATTAATATTACCGATACCGTGAAGATTAAATCTTGAAAAAATAGTGAATGAGTACTCGTTTTGTAGATCTTGTCGAGAGCTTTCCAAATATATAAGATTTTTTAATTTTCGACTTATGGTTCGAGAGACAATTTAATTTTTAAGTTGTTTTACTCATTTTCAAAAGAGAAAGAAAATAAGAGAGGGAAAAGGGTAATTTAGTTATTTTAACATTTTTAAATAAATAAGGACTAACTAAACTCCCTGATTTGTCGGCGGATCAAATTGACTTGGGACCGCATAAAATAGGACCATTTTGAAATTTTCCCTAAAAATAAACTGCTAGAACTAGAATGAACTACCATACTGTAAAAATAGTGTTCATTCTTGGATATGAACTACCATCATATCGAAAAAAAATTAAAATTTTGAAACATAGTATAATGGTACTCGTTGCGTAGATCTCGTCGAGACATTTTCGGATATATAAAATTTATTAATTTTCAACTTATATTTTGAGAGATATTTAATTTTTAAGTTTTGTTTTTGTTTATGTAAAGAAGATGGAGAAAATAGCTGAGAGAAAAGAGAGAGAAAATAAAGTAACATGTACCGAAGATTAGTTTGGTCAAATTAACATTTTCAAATAATTATGGACCAAATTGAACATCCTAGATTTTCGATTGACCAAAGTGATATGGTCCCGAGCATAAATGGACCAAATCGAAATCCCCCGTTATAAAACAACAATAAAATAAAATAATTAAAAGTTAAACAAAGTTTGAAAATATTTATAGTTACCATAAATAAAATATTTCTTTTTTTGTGTCCAACACTTTAAAAATCGATAAGTTAATAATTAATAGATTTTAGGAATATTTATGGTTTACTATAAATAAAATATCTCCCTTTTTCTTGTCCAAATTTTTAAAAAATAAAATAAAATAATTAAAAGTGAAATAGAATGTAGAAATATTTGTGATTTACTATGAATAAAGTGTTTCTTTATTAAATTCAATCAAAGTTTTTTATTTATAAATATATAACTAGCGATAGTCGGTTATTAAAAACTATTGAACATAGATTGCCTATTAGAGGTGTTTTCGACCCATTGTAGCTGATGTTGACCCAATACAATTAAGTATAAATGTAAATAAAGTGTAATAATTTTTAAACTCAACAACCAAAGGAGAGTGGGTTTCCTTTACCAGAATATTTGCACAAATAAAACTTTCCCAAGTGTCCTTACCCAAATTATTGTATCACAAAAAGCCTATTTTGACCAATAAGAAACGAGGATTTCATCACCGTTTAACGTGAGAGCTTTATTTATCTAATCCTTTTATTGGTTAGATACTAAACATGTTTTCAAGGACAACTTAGAATAGGAACAGGTTCTAGGGCCCCTTCACTTTTTGAGGGACCATCTCTTAAATTGGGATAAAATTATTATGAAATAAAAATTAAAACCCCTTATCCATATATTTTAGTCAATGGCTAAAATTCCTTTTATATACTACCTCTGTTTAGGAAAAGAGTTACTATCACTTTTTCAAATTGGTCTATTTTTATGCTAAAATGAAAAAGTGATAGTAACACTTTTTCAGAAACGGAGGGAGTATTATTTTATTATATTTTAATTTTAATTTTAATTAAAAAAATTATTATTATTTCTTCTTTTTTAAATTTTATTGGGTTTGGTTCGGCTAGGTTTTTTATTTTTTTAGCCGAACCTCAATTTGTTCTTCATATGAGACAAGCAGACTAAGGTTCGGATAGGGGAAAAAAACCCAGTTGAACCTCGATATGTTGTTCACATGCCAGCTGAACATATTGAAGTTCAGTTAGGAAAAAATAACCAACCGAACCTTGATATGATATTCATATTGAAGTTCAGCTAAGAAAAAAACTCCAAACCGAACCTGGGTTCGACTAGGAAAAAGATTAACTTAGCCAAACAAATTAAAGTGCGGTTAGGAAATATTAAAATAAAAACTAGATAAATTAAAAAAATAATTATAAAACAAAAAAACACAAAGGATAAAATAAAAAAGGTATTTATAAGGATAATAACATAAAATAAATAAATAAAAAGTAATTTATTCATTTACTAACACTAGAACACCCTTTATCATCATACAATGGATGAACTAATCATTTGATGGTCCCTCAAAATTGGGTTGGTCCCAAAAATTCATATTGAAAAATAAGAGTTTTTGGGCTTTTGGGCTGGCTTGAGCTAGGGGAAGCTCGATTGTAGTTCCACCAAAGAATTAAAGACAATTCTTATGTTATGGATGTTTAAAACTGCACAACTCAAGAAAAATTCTAAATACATATGAACTAGAGTATGACCGATGCCCGTAACGGCATGGGTTTTGATCTGTTGTTGAAAATAGAGATGTAGGATTGCATGATGTTAGTGCAACCTCATCAGCTAGAAGATTCTCCAGCACAAAATCAGATTCTCCATAAATATTTTGCTAACAATAGACTAGAGAATATTGAGAGAATAATGAGAAAATATTTGAGAGAATATTGAGAGAATATTGAGATTAAAAGAGAATTATCTCTAATTAATATGTATCCATTTCAAGCTTTATATTGTGTGCTTGTAACCAAAAAGAATATTGAGATAATAAACATATTCAAAAATCTCTCTTAACTTGGTATCAGCCTAACCGATCCAAAAAAACTCAATAGAAATGTCCTCCAACACACAGACATTACAACAGCTCCATATCAATCATCTTGTTAACATTAAGTTGAATGAGAAAAACTATCTTCTATGGAAAACTCAATTTCAACCACTACTCAATTGCTACAATCTCAATGGATATGTAGATGGAAGTCAACAACCACCACAACATCTACCAAACACAACTCAATTAAATCCTGAGTTCATAAAATTTCATGAACAAGATCAAACCCCAATGGCAATAGTACAAATTTGGCCTTATGTGACAGTTAAAAACTGTCACCAAAATACTTATGTGACAGTTTTAAAAAATTATTGCACTGTCGTTAAAGGCTCTGTTACGAAAGGGTTTATAAGAAACTGTCATGGAATCATAACTATTAGTATCAGTTTTTTCATAAACCTGTCATTGTTGACAATATATAATAACATTTTCTATATAAAACTGTCATGGATAACTTAATTTGTTTTACTAAGGTGACAGTTTCTCCATAAAAACTATCATGGATAACTTAATTTCTTTTACTAAGGTGACAGTTTCTCCATAA